>BSBM01002035.1:0-86430 GCA_027924585.1 Larix kaempferi
TAGCTGCAAAGCATGTGATGATGTACTTAAAAGGTACAATAGACTATGGTCTCAATTATTCTAGAGATCATGATTTCAGACTGTATGGTTATACAGACTCCGATTGGGTAGGAAGTGTCTCAAACAGGAAGAGCACTTCAGGTGGATGTTACAGTCTGGGGTCAACCATGATCTCGTGGCTAAGCAGGAAGCAGTCCAGTGTTGCTCTCAACACTGCAGAAGCATAATATATTGCAGCATGTTCTGCTAGTTGTGAAGCTATATGGATTCGGAAGTTGTTATCAGGTCTATTTGATCTGGAGTTAGATACCACAGTGATTCTATGTGATAACCAGAGTTGTATAAAGATGACTATGTTCCATGATAAGTCAAAACACATAGAAATACGATATTTCTACGTCTGTGATATGGTGCAGAAGGGAGCTATAAAGCTCCAATATGTGAGCACGGATGAGTAGGTTGCAGATGTGTTGACTAAGTCTCTGTCTCGTGTGAAGTTTGAGTACTTCCGCGACAAGCTTGGTGTAGTCCGTAAGAACTTCCCTCGAAAGGGGGAGTAGTGCTAATGATATGATGATAATGCAGGTGGGATTGAACCCGTAATTCAGAAAGGAAGGATAGTCTTAAATGTTGATCCTTAGATTGAATCCCTAGTTTCGAAAGGAAGGATTGTCTAAGATATGAGTGTTGGACTTAATCCCGAGTTCCGAAAAGAAGGATTGCCCATGATCTCGAGTTCCGAAAGGAAGGATCACCAGTGTTGTTGGACTGAATCCATGGTTCCGAAAGGAAGGATTGTCCATGATCTCGAGTTCCGAAAGGAAGGATCACTGGAGTTGTTTGGACTTAATCCCGAGTTCCGAAAGGAAGGATTGTCCATGATCTCGAGTTCCGAAAGGAAGGATCACCAAAGTTGTTTGGAATTAATCCCGAGTTCCGAAAGGAAGGATTGTCCATGATCCTGAGTTCCGAAAGGAAGAATCACCAATGTTGTTGGACTGAATCCCTAGTTCCGAAAGGAAGGATTGTCCATGATCCCTAGTTTCGAAAGGAAGGATCACCAGTGTTGTTGGACTGAATCCCTGGTTCCGAAAGGAAGGATTGTCCATGATCCCTAGTTCCGAATGGATGGATCACCAATGTTGTTGGACTGAATCCTTGGTTCCGAAAGGAAGGATTGTCCATGATCCCTAGTTCCGAAAAGAAGGATCACCGGTGTTGTTGGACTGAATCCCTGGTTTCGAAAGGAAGGATTGTCCATGATCCCTAGTTCCAAAAGGAAGGATCACCAGTGTTGTTGGACTGAATCCCTGGTTCCGAAAGGAAGGATTGTCCATGATCCCTAGTTCCGAAAGGAAGGATCACCAGTGTTGTTGGACTGAATCCCTGGTTTCAAAAGGAAGGATTGTCCATGGTCCCTAGTTCCGAAAGGAAGGATCATATGTGTGTTGCAGGTGATGATGATGATACTTCAGCTCTGCACTGAAGATGATGATGATGATACTTCAGCTTTGTACTGAAGATGATGATGATACTTCGGCTCTGTACTGAAGATGATGATGATACTTCGGCTCTGTACTGAAGATGATGATGATGATGATGATACTTCAGCTTTGTACTGAAGATGATGATGATGCTGATGACTTCAGTTTTGCACTGAAGATGATGATGATGTTCCAGCTCTGTGCTGCAGATGTTGATGATGTTACAGTAGCTGTTCCAGCTGTTGCTGATGATGGTGTTGAAGAACATCCAATGATTTATAGATGTACCAACCAATGTTCCAGATGATGTTGTTGATGATGCCTTCCTCCTCCCGATGATGTTGTGTAGAGACACATCTGTTCTTGCTGTTGTCAGTAGAATACCCTTCTTGTTAAGGGGGAGTGTTGAATTGATGTAACTTCAAAGTATATTCTACTTGTACTTTATTATTGTAACTCCTTCGGGGATGTTTTACCTCCGTTCGGGGATGTCATTATTACATTTGGTCATGTAAAGGTCATAAGGTTAAACCTCCATTGTAAGTGAGGTCGTTAGCACCCAAAAGAATATAATATAATGTTATATTGAGTCTTCCTAGAGAAGTTGGCCCAGTTAGGGTTAAAGGCCAGTGAAAAGTAAAGTATAAATGGAGGGAGTCTTTCCCTCATTTGTACATTCACTCACTTGTGCATTAGAGGAGAGAGAGAGATATGCGAAGGAGGAGGAGGATTGGCTTGGGTCTAGAGTTTGAGTCTTTTGTCTCTCTTATTTGTGAGGCCTATTTTTGGGCATTGTACTTTGATCATCTATATTGAGGAAGTTCTTGTTGGGTTTTCTTCCCCTTGAGGGTTTCCCAGGATATATTGTTGTGTCTTTGTGTTTGTGTATCTTTCAGAGATCCTTATCATGCTGCTATTGTGAAATTGTATTGAATGCTCATGAAATTAGAATTTAGTCTATAGTAGCATATAATCTTAACAACTGCCTAGGGGTAGGTTTGAACAAAACTCACCTCCTAAAGCCTTCCCACATGCAAGGCTTACTGGAGACCCCCTAAGAACCCCTGGCCTTCACTTTTTCCCCATAGACTCTCCAAACTTATATACACCTAGATCTAGTCATTTCCCTAGTTCAAAATCTTGAGAAACCTCATTATGTGGAATCAAAGAATGAGATTCAACATCAGGCTTTCCCTTTTCTGCCATAACTTAAATTTGATGAGGTTTATCCTCCTTGGATTCCAGGCTTTGCCTGGATCCTCCATCACCTTTTTCAATATGGTTGACCTTTGGAGATAGAGAAGAAGTCCTAACATTAGACAAAGCTCCCCCCCAAACCACACTTCCAAAACCCCCCTTCTTTTCATCTCCACATAGTTTTACCCTTGCCTTATTGGGTTTCACCTTGAATCCCTTTGTCCTACATTTTCTACTCTGGATTTCTAGCCCATATTTTCTTGCTAAATTTGGGCTTACAATGTTGATGTTTTGTAGCTCGAACAAGAACTTCCACATAGTTTTTGTGTTCGAACATGCGTGAAGTCATCCATGTCAAATCTATCTTGTAATTCACGTTATTAAAGTGAAAGTCTTATATTTTGCTTATTGAGTCTAATAAAGTGCATTTTTAATGCATCAGTGATTTAGACTAATCTCAATCGTTGATCTCATCGAGAGACTAGGGTTTTGGTAGATTACGGTTACAATTAAAGTATAAAGGCAGGTCAAAGTAGAGGGTAAAGACACATTCATTATTCACAAGAAGTCAATTTTGGTTGGAAGGTGAAGAAACTCATCCGAAGAGTGAAATTAGAGGACCAAAGGGGAGCCCAGTCAACAACCAGGCAGATTTCAGCAAGCAGGAAGCAGCATGGACAGATCTGTACAGTTGTATGGATCCATATAGCAAGTCCATACAGTCATATGTATTTATACGGACTGGTCAGTACAGGTCTGCAAAGAGTCCGTACCACAGCTGGCAAGCTTCAGCTGGATTTCTTGGTTGATTGAGTGCAGTTTTCCTCAGTAAGTTTGTTGTTTATTGCAGTTGTGGAGGTTTTTTTGTAAACCTAGATCTATTAATGAAATGCTGATTTGAAGGTGTAAATCGTCTGTATTGTGTTTTTGCGTCTGCTGTTCATTTTCAGCTAAATCTGTGATTGCTGCATGTTCAGAAATATTCATTTTTGTGATTAGACATGATTAGATAAATTCAGGTCTGATTGATTTAATTAAGAGAAACATAGGACATCAGTCATCTAGGGCCTGAAAAATTTACATACAATCCACTCCTAGGTTTCTGTACCCTTGACATCTAGGCTTCTAGCACAATGAAAAGGCACACCAACATAATTTGGAATCTAGCAATGAGAAAAAGGGCCCTTTTCTAGAATTCTCTGCAACTAAATCATATCAAAGATAATGGCCGCCACAATTTGAGCAATGTGTAAAGCATTGGATTCTAGAAAACTCATATCCACTTCAAAATCACCAATTTCCTTAAAAACTTTAAACGTCTAGAATTCAAGGGGAAGATCGTGGAGTTCTACCCACACCAAATGCACATTGGTCCTTTCCATCCTCAATTAAAAAAAGGACCCCAACACTTAATGGATAAGGGTGAGGAACCCCACTTGCACTGAAAATTCAAGGCTTTGTTTGCGTCTATCTCTATCCTATACATAGATTCCATCCACCCCTTGGAGAAAATGTTGAAGACAGGAGTATATCCAATCAAAGACTCCTACTCAACATGCAAGCAATCTTTCAGGGTTTCTTCACAAATAGCTCTGCCATGAAACCTCACTTCCAAAGCTTGAGTCAGTAAAAGTGCATTTTCACATCATCACCAAGCATTGGTTTGACTTGTTTTTTTAAGCTCCACGGACACCACTACATTGAACACCCACCTCTTGAATCTAGCACTTTTCCTCCTTCAATTTGTGAAAATGCTCACAGTAGATCCAAAGAGATGATGTAAACCTCACAATGAAAGAATTTAGGAATAATGGAAGAAGAATAGAGCAGTAGAACATAGATCCAAAGGAGCTCAGATAGAGGCAGAATAATTACACATGTTACATTAATCTGAACAGTGAAATAGTAAATATACAATGCTCAAGATTCGAATACACTAGGTGTGATTCGAATTAGCCTTCATGGATAGATCCATAATCAGTGGAGTGTCATCAAAGCATAACTAGGAGTCCACCTCATCATCAGTGAAGTCATCAATGCACAAGTAATAGTCAACTAGGAGTCAAACTGAGTCCAACTGAGTGTGGTAGGTGTAACTGGCACATGGAAGCACTAATGTAGTGAAGGAAGCTCAGTGGAGGGCGCATATGGAGCTAACTGGAGTCAGAATAGGCTATCTAGTCACACTGGAGGTCCATCGGAGTGATAAGGTCAGTTAAGAGTGAGTCAAGCCTAAAATCAAGGAGAGAACTCAGTTAACTGAAGATAACTGGACTGGTAGGTGAAGAAGTGCGCCTCTCACATGCAGTAGGTGAAAGGAGGGCGCACTAAGTACTAGGAGGGCTGAAACTGATCAGGAAGAAGCTCCCGGGGCTAGCTAACTGAGGGCTAGGTGCTGGGACTGATGACTGGGATGCATGCAAACCCTAGAATGCATGCAAACCCTAAAAGTGCATGCAAACCCTAAAAGACTGAAAAGCTAGTAGGACTAGGATGGAGTATAGGAATATCCTAACACAATTTACCAATCTCACTCAACTAACTTATATACTCCCGAGGAAAGCATTCGCCACCCTTAATCAGAGGATATTCAACATGCTACATAAAAATCTTCATAGTGGAATCGTAGCTGACACAGTGAAATCTCCCATAGACTGGAGAAGGCAATGATTTGAGAAAGCCTGTCGATCCTTTTGGATTGAGACATGACCTTCATGACCCCCAAAAGTTGTGTTTAGTGTGCTTTTACTACCTTTGGCCCTTTGAACTAATGAACTTGTACCACTCTCTATCCGTTGACGTTCCCAATCTGGTCATATTGCCTTTCCCTTGTGCCTCCTGCCAAGCTGGCCTTTGCACCTCTAACAACACTATCCCCCACACGTAGAATGCCTTGAGTCTACTAGTCTGTGAAGATTTGGATTCCCTCTAGAGGGTCAGACGAATAGTCTACAACATCGTTGTACATTGTCAGGTACTGTCACGAATCCCCATCTTCCTTTTGTCACATCTTAAATGAAAATAGTAAATTTGACTGCTAGTTCTCTTCTTTCATCTGGAAAGAAAGAAGAGATTTTTATCATCTGCACTTGTCAAATGTTCCTCACCTTGAAAGATAGTGAGTGCATCTTTATTTCAAGCAGAGCAAGAGGTAGATAATTTGGCTAAGAGGAGGCAAAACAGCACTTCCTACGAGGTGAGTTCAAGTTGCATTATTCCTGTTCTTTTACATAAATCTGAACATTGCTGATTTCTTTTCCACATTGGCATGCGCTCAGTCTTTCCATCAGGAAAAATAGACAACATAAGGATCCAAGACAAAACGAACCTCCAACCTGCATGATTAAAAACACAAACCGTGGTTAGGTAGAGTTTTGAAATGTGAGTTTGAGGCTTCTTTTTGGGTCATCCGCTTTTTCCAGAATCTTACATGTCAGGGGTATTGCCACTCATGAGATAATCGATCCTAAATGTAACATTATCTGCATTATAAAATATTCTTTCTTATGAAGCATTTTGGAGATTATTCTGTTCTCTAGCAGTTCAACTGAAGCAAAGTAGTTATAACTTATAAAACATTCTGGATTATATCATGTTGTTCCATCATTTCTACTCAAGTAAATTAAAGTATATTCTCTTCCCAGTATTTCAGTCCTTTGTTATGTTGACTCAGTGAGATGAGAACACAGATACTCAATTGGGGATTGGAATATGTTTGCAGCTAGTTTTCTCTATGGAAGTCACTTTCCTTCTTCTCAAATCCTTTGGAACCGCATGTGTGATCATACCTCTAAACTTAGGACAAGGTATAATTCTTCTTCTAAAGATTGCCTTAGCAGCAGAAGTCCAGTACCTGGTGTTACTATTGGTTCCAGTTTTACAATAACAAATTGAAAAAACATTCAATGGATCTTATTTTGAGACAGAATTGTTCCAATCTATCTTGGTAAGGATATTCAATATGATGCCATGTGGAATTTATTACAACCAAAATGTTTAGTGGAATTTATTTTGAGATCTAGAATCCGTCCATCTGTCCCTGTAGCTGTCTTTTGCTCTATTTAATTTTTGCCTAATACCTCGAGAATCGAGAAGTAACACTATTCTGTTTTCTAGTTGCTTTAGAGAAGTATGCGTTGTTTGAAACTTAAAACATCAACAAAAAATATAATTGTGACATACTTTTATGCTATTGCAATGAGCATTGTGTTTTGGGAATTGAAGTGATAGGCCACTTGAAATATTGAATCCTTCATATGCTGTTCCAGTTTTTGGTACTAATGTTGGGGCCAGCTTATGTCATTGGTAACATATCAGTTGTCTTATGAACAGGCTATCTTGATTCTTGGTCGAGGAGATCATCTGGAAGTACATTCATATGCTCTTTAGTCAATGGCTTCAGTATTTCAGGTATACATCATAATTGGCTTGCCTCAGCAGATTTTTCACATCCATTGGTCATGGACAAAAACAGGTTCTTCTTTATCATTTACCTCAATATATTCTCTGATTGTTCATCCCTTAATAGTTTAGGTTCTGGAAAACCCGTGGATCATAGACCCCAGTCAGTTTAAATTTCCACAGCAGCAGGTTTGCACATTGATTTATTCATAAATCTATTTCATTGAATTTTCTGGTTAGTCTTTAAATCTTATTTGTTGTCTCCACCTGTACGATTTGTATGTCTTAACTACAGAGTTGACAGTTATCTTTTAGTAATAGCAGTGCACTTCATGCATACACTCCTGTGGTTCTAATCAGAAATCTATTTTAGTGATATTCCTGGTTAATCTTTAAATCTTTTTGGTTGTATCCACTTGTACAATTTGTATTGATAACTATGAAGTTGACAGTTGTATTTTAGTAATTCCAGTGTGCTTCATGTATACATCCCCGTTGTTCTATTTGTAATCAGAATTGATATTTGCTGGTGATATTTTGAAACATCTAGTGTGTTTGAACACTGATGAGAAACAAAATCTACTGGCAGATTTGATTAACTTTATCTCAGCTGCACCCACAACCAACGAGTGTAATGAATAGTATGTTTAAAAGTTGTTTTTATGCAATCCTATCATGATGAAAAACATTGTAAAATTTGAATGACGAGAGAGGCTCTTAGCTTGTTCTAGTCTGGTTTTAGACGAGAATTTGAGAAACTTTTGACAGGAGCGAAAAGAAAACAGAATGTCTGGAATTAGAGATCTATGCCCGGTTTGACTCTTAAGAAGCATCAACAAAAAAGAACAAAAGGCAGCTTCTAAAATTTGAATGATGAGGGACACTCTTAGCTTCTTCTAGTCTGGTATTGGATGAGAAACATTTGACAAGAGAAAATGAAAGTCAAGTCTTGTGATTCTCAGTCTCCGCTGGGTGTTTTTACTGAATGAAAGTTGTTGATTTGGATAGTCTTGTGTCTAGGCGAATTTTAACAAATGATCTTCTTGCAGTTCTTCAGTCACCAGAAGTTTGGTATAAGCTTGAATCAATGATGACCATATTGGCCAAGAGACTACAGTTAATCACCTGTGAATATCCATCATATTGACTGCTCCCTAGATGAAAGAAAAATAATGGAAACAAAACATGAATGATAAACAATAAATGGGCTAGAGAAAACAAGAGCAAGAGCGGGTAATGACAGACAGGAACGAGGAAATACACTCTTTGTTATTCATCTTATTAGTTTAACATGGATAAATGATTTATATTTCTGGTTTTGTCTTTTTTCCCTCTTTGAACTTTGCAAAGCTATTTGATCATGGAAGTTCCTTTTGGTTGTAGCAAGTTCTTCTGAAGCCATGCAAAATGATGTTCCTTGCATTCTAAAACGTGATCAAACCAGAGAGGACTCAGGTATAGGCAAATAACACAAGGAAACCTCTTTGCAAGTGAGACCATTCAAATGTGGTGGTAAAGCATGGATCTCGTGAGAAGGCATGCATACACTGTTACAGCATGAAGTAGCAGGTAAAGTTAAAACCCCAAAGAACACGACTAGCCCAACTGCAGCCTAGAGTTGTTACCCACTGTCACCCCGGTAACCACCTCTTTGCACTTTTAGTTGGCTCTTCTCCAACCCGAGGGGGCTTCCCTAAATAGGATTTCTAGGTTGTGGCAATGAGGGACAAGGTGATCTCGAAAACCCTAGCAAAACATGAAGTCTTTTTGTAGTATACTTTAAGGGGGTGATGGGAGGACTTTGAAAGACTATCAATCCCTGGGGCATATGGAGTCTCGGGATGATTCCCCTTTAGACCTTGAAGTGTATGTGTTTGGCTGGAACCTCTACAACAAAGCAAGACAAGCCCCTACCCCAAAGCTATTGAAGCTTCATGCTAATTCCCACTAAGGACGGGTGACATTTAAGACCCACTCCTCCAACCTATATCTTGCTTGTACTCTAACCTATTCAAGCATATGATTCAGGATTCCTCCTAAGATTTCTAGCCCACAATACAAGGCACAAGGCTAAACCAAAAAATATTAAATTCCACTTGAGCAAGACTGCCCCTCAAAGTGATCTAGAAATATAAGTTTTACATTGGCAGAATATAGCATGTTACCTCGGCATTGGATCCATCAAGTAAAAAACCCAAGAGAAGAAAGTTCTTTCACTTCAAATGCTCCATAAGATATAACAATTAGTCTGTTCACTCCACATTGCCACAATGAGGAAGGAGTGAGTTGAGCCACCCTCCTTTTAGACAAAACTCAAGAAACTCTAGGAGGATAAGAGAGGAAGACAAGGGAAGGAGACCAAGCTGCTAGATTTATTAGGGTTTAGTGTCACTATCTTATCAAGGTTGTAGAGTAATTAGGGGAAATCAATAATGGTTCAAGAAGAAGTAGGAAGGAACAATAAATTTACAAATGATGATGGAAGATGGAGGAGAAAGAGCTCCTTTCCCTTGAAGATCAGTGTAGAAGTTATGGTCCTCATCAACGCCCTCTTGAGAAGAATGATCTTGCTTCATCTTCAATGGTGCAATGATTGCCTCTTAAGATTGCTAGGCCACAATACAAGCTATAAGGCTAAAGTTAAACCACAATAAAATTCCACTTGAGCATGACTACCTCTCAAAGTGATCTAGAAAAATAAGTTTGACAATGGCATAAGATAGAATGTTACCTCGGCACTGGATCCATAAATAAAAACCCCAAGAGAAGAAAATCCTTTCACTTCAAATGCTCCATAATATATAACTATTAGGCTCCAAAGAGAAATATCTCATAATTCAACCATGCCAAATGAATGAGAAGGCCAACCCTGATATGGGTTGTAGCCTTATCTCATTTTACAATAAAATAACATTATTTTCCTAGATGTAGCCTACGGTAGAGTAAACAAATAATAAAACCTTAACAACTCCAACAAAATCCTAACTAAATGCTTAAAGTAATTAATGGTGGTAAACAACAAGTACAATGTCTCCATCAAAAGAAAATCATTAAAAGAGGTTCACATGCCATGTCACATGCTCAAAGATACATAAGGCTCAATTTAGCACAAATATTCCTCATTTAACCAACTCAAACAAAGTGGTTAGATCCTCAATAAAATATTACAGCCCCTCTAACAACTTCAAAAGATAAGTTTAGAAAGTAGCCATTCTCAAAAAGAGTTTGCCCAAACTCCATCAAACACATGAAAGGCCCCCCCAAATATCTTTTAAAAGCTCCTTTAAATGAGCATTCCAATGAAACAACGATAACAAAGTGGCCCGTGAACAAAGTTCCATGAACAAATGCCTTTGTCCAAACCTACACATCATCGATTTGGACCCTTGAGCAATGCACAAGCATCTACGAAAGCATATGAATAAAAAGGGTTCATCCTCCACGATTGTCAGCTCCATCTTATTGATTAAATCACACCTTGCATTTTTTTTTGTAAAGCTTCAGGCTCCCGTCCTCATGAACCATCATTTGATCTTGTGGTGGCTATATTATTTTTGCCCTATTCCTCGATGCTTATATTTCTACGACATGGGCATACTACTGTTGCTTTTTTGCGGGTTACATATTGCACTCAAAGTATGTGAGGTTAAATCATAGTTTGAGCTTTGACTACAGTGGGATTGCATCAAAAACATGCTTTGTGTGCACATGTATCCTGTTCTTTGCGTACTGAGACTTGGGGCCGCAATATTCTGCCAAGAAGAATATCTAAAGATGGATTTGATCTCAAGGTTGCGGTGAAAGAGGTGCACAGATTCGACAATTGTATTCGCTGTTGATCAAAATTCCAATATTATTTCTTTTGGGTGCATCTAATCTCTTCAATTATCAAGCTGGGTCATAGTCCAGGTGGGGTGCATCAGTTAAGCAATCAGTTTGATGAACTGCAGAAGTTTCCTCACACATGAACTCGTGTTCTGGGTATTTTTAGCTTCAAGAATTTGAACACAAGTTCCTCACTTGCCAGTTTTTGTCACTAAATCTACCCCAATCATGTTAGTTGACATAACCTCTATGATGATATGGTTGTTTTCCTCTTAATGTTGGTGGACATGCTTAGACTAGTCTTCACTTTTGTTAATACCTTAAAGAACCCTCCAGAAATAGCAGAAAAGTCTGCCATAAGTGTTGTTGCATGATGTGAAGAGGTAATAGTTGTCCAAAGATTTTTGCCTATTGCATCTCTAAAACCTGCTGTTGTGCATCAAAGTGCTAGAAATGCTGATTATTGCTGACCTAGAAAGACAATGCCACAACTCAAATTTCCATAAGTTCATATTTGGTCTATTATGCCCTAGATTCTCTACAGTGCACCTTACCAGATGTGCCAACGAGGGGGTCTTTTTTGCCATTGTAAAAATCCAAATTGGGTCTTGTTTATGTAAAAGTGTTGGTCTAGCGGGGCTCATGACCCTTGGTCTGTTCATGGGAGGTCCTCTTGGTTCTCATTTCAAGGAATGCTGACCTTGTGGCTTTGCTAACTACCCCTTGATGGGTGGAAGTCTCTCATCATGTTGGGCATTTATGCCCTAGGTGGGTGTTCTGGTGCACCATGGGATGAATCCCATGGTTTTGGGCTTCTAACCACATTTGTTGAGAGCAAACAACAAATGTTGGGGTTAGATGGGGCATGATGTTCTCCTTCCAAGCTCAACTCATCCTCAAGTTGAAGCATTTCATCATTTTTTATCATTATTTTATTTTTTACTAGGTTTAGTCCTTGGATTGTGGGTGACAAACCCTAGAAAAATATTAAAAGTAATTTTAAAGACAAATTAGGTAGGTCAACTTAGAGGAGGGAAAAGTTGTCTTTTTTGAGAAGGCATGTCTTTTTTCATATAAATAAGACATCCTCCTCTCATTTGTAAGCAAGATCATGGGATCAATATGACTAAAACAAAGCATGATAAGCATAGACCATAAATAAATAATAATAATAATAATAAAACTTTAATAAATATGTTTATGATTTATTCAAGTGGTGTGCACCTCCTTCTTGGCAATTTCTAGGGATTTTAAGGAGCAAAGTTTGATGTTTAAGGTTTCTTAACAATCTCCCAAGGCTATTCCAAGGTGAAAGAATTCTCGAGGCATTTTTCTCTTTTTCTTTTTCTCTCAATTGTGGTAAGGTCGCAAATCTCTCGTCTTGCATTGTTGAAGGCATCCAAGTAGGGGTAATTTAGGTTTTATGCATAATAACTTGGTCTTGTTAGTGAGACATCCCTCTTGAAGGGTCTCTCTTGTTTGGGCCTTGGCATCTTGTTTCCCCTAATTGGGTCAAAGGTTGACACAACCTAGGGTTTCTTAGCCTTGCACTAGTTTTTTCAAATATTGTATTGCCAATTCTTGGAGAAACATTGACCTTGATTTGTTGTTGCTTGGTGGATTAATATGTAGGTCTATTTTCCATCTCTTCAATATTGCAAATTTTTACAAAATTCCTTTTATTATATTATTGGAAAAAATACAAAAAATAAAAAATATAAAAACCCTAAAAAACAAATGTTTTGAGAAATCCAAAAAATATTTATTTTTGTGCCATTGCAATACTTTTACTTGTTCAATTCCGAAATAGATATTGCTGCTGTAAATTTTTGAAGTTGCTATATTGTCGAAAAATCCATAAAAAGTGAAAAAATTCCATTAAAAAGTTGTTTTGTAGCTCAAAAGGGGTGATGTCAGCTCTAGGGAGCGTGATGTCATCTTCTGAAGGCTTCTACATCCTTGTTGCAGGTTTGGTATAATTGTTTTGTAGGTCCATTTGATAGGAAGATCAAACCCTAGCGGTTGTAAGGAGTTACTACTTTATCTCCAAGTCTTGGTTGTTGATCCTAGGG
Organism: Larix kaempferi; assembly: GCA_027924585.1. Classification (NCBI taxonomy): domain Eukaryota; kingdom Viridiplantae; phylum Streptophyta; class Pinopsida; order Pinales; family Pinaceae; genus Larix; species Larix kaempferi. The sequence goes on from BSBM01002035.1 coordinate 12,980, forward strand.
GGTTTTGAAGTGCCAATTCAAGTCTTTCATCCATTATTGCAGGTTATTATAGATCTGATGGGGAAATTAGTTTGGAATCCCCTCATCCATCTTTCAAAACAAGTGTGCCCTAGGGGGATTTTGTCTCGAATCCCCTCGTCCTTCTGTCAAAACAAGTGTGCCCTAGGGTGATTGAGTCTCCTTTGGTTGGTGATCGCCGCGAGGTACCTTTTGTGGTGTTTCCATGGTCTAATTTGGGTTTTCTTGCAAGTTTATGTTTTTACTGCAAAAAATTGATTCATCTTATTGTCCAACCAGTACCTAGTTTTATTGCTCCTAAACCTTCCTAGTCATCAAGTATATTGAATATCTTGTTGACTCCACCAAGGCACTAATCTACTAACTTAGTGGGAAGATCTTGTAGAGATAGAGTTGTTCTCATTGCATATCTTACATGTCTATTTCTACTTGTATTTGGGAAGCCTCGTGTGGCCTAAAGAACGAGGAGAGTGCACTAAGGTGACAGTGGGTGCATCTTCTGAAAAGTTGTCAATCTTAGCACCGTCCTTTGTGACATAACCTAAAGGGTGCTAATTTGTTAGGTAGCATGTGGATTTGCTGGATATCATATTGTTTACTGTTTCTACTTTAGGTGAAAAACAAGTCATCTTTGCCATGGATAAATATCATTTGACCAACTATCAATTATATTTTTCCAAAATTCTAGTATCACAAGAGTGAGGTCAAAATCATAGAAGTCTCGCATTGTCGTCTTAAGAATCAGATTATCCCATATCAGGGAAATCAAACACACAAAGAGACCAAGTAATTGCTTGAAACAGCGATTGTATTTGTCCTGCATTGTCGCCTTAATAATCATATTATCCCATATCATGGAAATCAAACACACAAAGAGACCAAATAATAGCTTGAAAGAGCTATTGTAATATATATCATATAGATGAGAAAGAAAAAGCTTTCTTATAAAGGTTTACAATGAGGTCGAGTTATTCCACTTTATGCATGTGGGATGGATGGATAAAAGTAATAAAGCAACTTAAACATAAAAACATGAAATAAACTAAAATCATAAGTGATCCAAAAAAATATGCTCAAAAAATCGTTATTTTTTGGAAAAAAACCACCCAAGCATTTTGTTTGCGGCTTAGAAAAGGTGATTTGAGGTTTTCTTTTGTCATTTTCTTGTGCAGGTTGGAGGAGGGAGAAGGGCTTGTGTAGACCATCAACCATTGTGGAGGCAACCAAAGATTCCAAGTTTATTGATATATTGTCTACGGTATACTTGTTCGATATACTGATATATTTTCTAAGTATAGGATGGAGACTGTGATGCCTATCATGGAGGAGGCACCTGCATGGTTAGATCCATAGGAGGAGCAACATGAGGGGCAAGAGGAGGAGGGGTAGGAGTAGGTTAGAGACATCATGGAGGGTGATGTGTTAGCATCGGCATCATCTTTTACATCGATTGATGTAGCTATTCCTCGACCCATCAGTCACCGTCAAAATATTAGATGTAGAGCCATGGCCTTCTACTACTAGTGCTAGGGGTAGGCTTGGCAAATGTTTTCCTATAAAAGGGGGAGATGGCATTGATATTAGATAGCTGGCTGTTAGTTTTGTGACTTTTGTCATTGTTAATCTACCTCAAATACATTTATATATGTGATGTCATTTTGTATTTGTTATCCCTTTCGAGTCCTTGATTGGACAACTATTAGGTTTTAGGATTCAGTATCAAGTTTGATGTATCATTTTTTATTTGGCATGACTACATGATATATATTAGTATTTTCTCCATATTTATGTTCCGATGTTGTTGTTGCTTTATATGTTTAAACTTTTGAAAAAATAAATATATTTTGTATTTTTTAATATTTTCCGTGGTTTGATGATTTTTTTCGCCATTGTTGTTGAAAAGATGTTTTCTGGACCCTTGTCGATTTTTTATTGATGCCGACATTATCTACACTGTTAACTCCCCTTGATTGTCGTAGATTAGGGGTGTATCTTCATATCATGAAGCATCCTCGTGGGCCAAATTACCTCACATGCTCCTTTCATTGTTCCGCGATATTTTGCTTTTGTCGATGAAAGGGCTACTGCCTATTGGTTCTTACTGGTCCATGCCTGCTGCTTCTTGTTGGTCCACGTGATTGCACCTTTGCAAAGGTTGAATACATATCCATAGGTTGATTTTTTGTCATACATGCAACCTGCTCAATCTAGATCTCTATATCCACATAACCTGAGATCTTTGCTTTTGCTGTAGGAAAGGCCAAAGTCAAGTGTTCCTTTCACATATCTCGAAACTTGCTTTGCTACAGTCCAATGCTTTGCTTTTGGTGTTGTCATCAATTTGGAATGAAGCTCACAACATAACTCAAATAAGGCCTAGCAGTTGTAAGGTATATCAAGCTACCTACTAGTTTCCTCTATATTGGCTCATTCATTGCCTTAGAGTTGGTCTTGCCTAAAATTTTTACAGTCCAATGCTTTGCTTTTGGTGCTATCATCAGTTTGGAATGAAGCTCACAACATAACTCAAATCAGGCCTAGCGGTTGTAAGGTATATCAAGCTACCCACTAGTTTCCTCTAGACTGACTCATTCATTGCCTTAGAGTCGGTCTTGGCTAAAAGTTTTATCTCTTTCTCCATAGGTGTAGATGAGATTTTGCAATCTGCCATTCTAAATTTATCAAGCAAACTCTTGGCATATTTTGTTTTTGAGAAAAAATGATGCTACCTATTTGCCTAACTTCACCTATACAATAATGTAGGAGGCCTGGATTAGTCATATCAAAATCTTTACTCATGTTTTATTTTTATCTGTTCAATCATGTTTGCCTCGCTACCTGTGATGATGATGTCATCTACATAAATAACTAGTAGGATGATATCATTACCATTGCTTTTGACTTATAAGTTGGCATCTGAAGGACTCCGTTGGGGTTATGAAGGACTCCGTTTGAACCCCTGCTCAACTAAGTACCTTCCAATCTTGATGTACCATGCCTTGGGTGCCTGCTGTAGGTCATATAGCACCTTCTTTAACCTGCAAGCAAAGTGCTCTTTCCCTAAAATCTCAAATCCTTGTGGTTGATACATATAGACTTCTTCCTCCAAATCTTCGTTAAGGAAGACTCCTCTCAAAGCAAGAGGGCATTGGTTATGAGGAGACCTTTACCCCTACAGCATATTGAGCACCATCCATCTTGTTCTAGCCATGGAAGCACAATGTGGATGGAAGGTCCATCCGTGGACCTTCCATCCACATTGTGCTTCCATGGCTAGAACAAGATGGATGGTGCTCAATATGCTGTAGGGGTAAAGGTCTCCTCATAACCAATGCCCTCTTGCTTTGAGAACCCTTTAGCTACCGACCGTGCTTTGTACTTGTCAAGTGATCCATCTGTCTTTTACTTGATCTTGTACACCCATTTGCAGCCGTTGTACACCCATTTGCACCAATGGGCTTCTTCCCTAGTGGAAGTGCTTTGAGATCCCAAGTTTGATTTTTCATCAAATTTTCATGTTCAACAGTCATGGCCTTCTCCCATTCAGGTTTCCCCAAAGCTTCATCGAACGCTTGTGGCTCGAATACTTCTTGATCATTGGCCATAAGAGCAAAGTTGATCGCGTTGGCTTTCTGTTTGCTCTTTCCCAACCAGGGAGATAGCAAACAAGCACCCAAGTGGTGGTGGCTCAACACCATTGGAGATCTTCAAGCAGCAGGAATGATCGAGGGATGATCATCACGAGGAAGCTATAACAAGAATGATGGTGCTCATCTTTGTTGTAGGGGAAATGGTCTCCTCATAATCAATGCCCTCTTGTTGAGAGAACCCTTTAGCTACCAACCGTGCTTTGTACTTGTCAAGTGATCCATCGTCCTTGTACTTGACCTTGTACACACATTTGCAGTCAATGCTATTCTTCCCTGGTGGATGTCATGTGAGATCCCAAGTCTGATTTTTCATCAAGCTTTCATGTTCAACAGTCATGGCCTTCTCCCATTCAGGTCTCCCTTTAGCTTCATCGAACACTTGTGGCTCAAATACTTCTTGAACATTGGCCATAAGAGCAAAGTTGACTGTGTTGGGTTGAGCAAAGAGAATATTGCATATTTCGAGGTCCAGACGTAAGGAACCCTCTTGATCAATGTTGTAACAATTGCATAGACTATGGAAGTTTTTTATTGGAATTAACTTCTACATACAGGTGGCTGTAGAATCTTAAAAGAGGATTAGTGTCACTTGCAAAGGGTATTAATCACTATCAATACAACTCATCCATAATATGATACTTTTACCCTTGTTATCACACAACTTGTAGTTCTCCCTAAAGGTTATCCTATCCAGGACAATAGAAGCAATGGACACCTAAAGAGGTGACCCAAGAGATGCCACGGTTCCTAATATGATTGGTTGTCACGCTAACCGAGGCACTCTTCACTTTAGATCAAGCCTAAGCAAGACCAAGGGGGAGACCCTAGCTAACCTATGAAGGCTAGGGAACCCACTCAAGACCTCTTAGGGAAATGTGAAAGTGAAAAATGAAGGGATCAAGAGTGATTAGATCTAGATCTAGAATGGATAAGTGGACCTAAGGAATTAGGGCTTGGTTGAAGAGGCTTAAGAGATGGACAAATGTTCAACCAATGAAAGACAAGGCCACTTATAGGTTTATATTAGTAGATCTAGATAGATCTAATGCCAAGTAAAGATATCCAACTAGGGCCCACCCTTAAAATGAGGAAAATGACCAAAATAGGGCCCACAAGGTGAAATTCAAGATTAAATGGCACTAGAGGGTTTGCTATTGAATGGATCTAGTGATTTGACAGGGAACAAGCAATACCCACAATGTAGATCTAACAAAATCCCACCTAACCAACGAGTGCGACCTCCCTTGGAGAGGCCCAATGCCTTAGATCAGGGGGTAAATGGAGTCGGATGCCCACCAAACTTTAGATCGGGAATGAGTTAATTAAGATTTAGGTGGGTTTTAATTAGATCTACATCGTGGAAGCACTCAACGATTGCCAGGTGTTGAAAGCCATCTCTCTGTCAATCTCATCAGTAGCGTACTCATCTATGTCCATAGAGGAGCAAGAAGTGCAAACAACTTGATCATCCCTTATGCACAAGTCTTGGTGATCTGATGGCACAGATTTGACTCCTGCAACTGCATATCTGAGGCCCAACTGAGATCACTGCACAGATTTGGTATACAGCTCGCAGATCTAAGTGTGATTGCTCTCCCCGACCCTTACCAGGGCTCTGATACCATGTAAATTTTAATCCAGAGATCGCTACTCCCTCTGGATAGCCCTGCGATCTCAAGCGGTTTGAGTCTTGTAAATCAATAATACTGTAATGAAATAAAACTCAACAACTGTAGATCTCTTTACAACATTAAAGACATGCAATCACACATATAACACTGCATATACCCTGGAAACCCCAAACGGGGAAAACCAACAATTATGTTGGGCTTTCTTCTATCTCGATCCCAGAGCAATATGTGAAAAGAATAGATACAACAAGTTACTTCAGATGTAACTCAGAATCATGAACGGATCAAACCCTAGATCTGCATGCATCAGCGGATGCATGCACTGAGGATGCGTGCCCTAACTGTCAATCTGGATCTGAGTCACTATGCAGGTAGCTTTGACTGTAATGTACTGCCTCTCTCAACTCTCTGCTCTGATCTGCTTTGCAACAGAAGAAGGCCGACTACTGAATGCGTCCTCCTTTGCATGATAAGTGCGCCCTCCCTCAAGTCAATAACTGCTCGTACGAAACTAGATCTCAACAGATGTGAGCTCTGATCGTCATAGACCTTTCTCACTCATTGAAACAAGGCTACTCTGAAAGTCTCAGACACTCAATCGATCGACTAGATGCTGAACGAGCTTCTCTCTCCTCAAAGAATGCGCCCTCCTTCCCAAGGAAAGTCGCCCACCTCTCAATTGGATCTATCTCAGATCAGTTGGCTCGGTAATCATGACAGACACCTTCTGTCTCCTTATATCAACTTACTGAAAAATTAGGTTTACCAAAAACCTAAAAGTCAGTGCATGCAAAACTCACTTTTGCATGCTTATGTGCATGCAAAACTTTTCATGCCCTCCTCAGAATGACTTTCCTGGTTAACTTTTTAACAAATTCTAACTTCATGAGCATTTAATACATTTTCACAATAGCAGCATAACAAGGATCTTTGAAAGATGCACAATCACAAAGTACACAACAATATATCCTGGGAAACCCTCAAGGGGAAGAAAACCAAGCAAGAACTTCCTCAATATAGATTACCAAAGTACAATGCCCAAAAATAAGTCTCATAAAGAAGAGAGACAAAAACTCAAACTCTAGAGCCAAGCCAATCCTCCTCCCCCTTCACAAACTTCCTCTCTCCTCTATTGCGCAATGCATGAGTGAGTGAATGGTACAAATGAAGGAAAGACTCCTTCTATTTATACTTTACTTTTCACTTGGAAAATAACCTAACTAGGTCAACCTCATTAACTTAGCTGGGCTGACCTTTCTAGAAAGACTCAAATAATATTTATATTACATTCTTTTGGGTTCTAACGACCCGACTTACAATGGAGGTTTTACTTTTACCTCATGACTTTTACATGACCAAATATAATAATGACATCCCCGAACGGAGGTAAGACATCTCCGACGGAGTTACAATAATTAAGTACAAGTAGAATATTCTTCGAAGTTACATTAATTCAACATTTATAAAAGATTCTTGGGGATTTCTAGATATACCACTTGGAAAAATCGACACAATACACCTATTCGATTGGAATCAAATAAATTTTGCCCCTATTGTTACAAGCATATCATTCATAGAGAGGTAAAAAAAGAGATTAAACGTACTACTACCCAAGGATAGGAATAGATCACATATATAAAATGGAATGGTATTTCAACAAGATCTTTAATGGAACGATATTTTTGAAAGATTTTCAATAAATAGTATTCAAAAGGTTCTTGAAGCAAACTATGGATAAACCCAAGCGATCTTTTCGTAGACATTTGACATCAATTGGGTTGGAAGATGAATCGATTATAAAATTATGAGCCTAATTAGTCGATTTATTAGTGAGCAAGGAAAAATATTATCGAGTCAAGTGAATAGATTAACCTCAAAACAACAACGCCTAATGACTAACACTATTAGACGGGCTTGTATTCTATCTTTGTTACCTTTTCTTTATAATGAAAACTAATTTTATCCATGGAAATAAACCTACTCCTTAATCAAATCAAAGTTGGGTATATGTTCGATAAAGATACAAATCTTTAGTCGATTGTCGAAAAAGTCGATAGGATTTCATTCTTGGAAAAGAATTGGATTGAATTATTTTCGTTTCGTTCATTTCCATTCAAATATTGATTTTTTTTGAAATGTTTCGACCTTTCAGGAGGGACTTCTTCTCGGTTAGTCATTTGTTTGGTACATTGAGAATAACACTGATTCTTCTTATTTAGAAAAGAAAAGTTCCAAAGGCTTTTGCTACTGCAACCTTCCCAACCATAATTCCCTTTGGATAGGCATCTTCTAGGTAGGCAAGGGCCGAGACCTTGTACTAAGAATGAGAAAATATCATGGTTTTCATCGTTTCTATGGTTCTTTCTCCAATAGTAAGGTATTCTCTATATGCCCGAGCCTCTTATTCATTTCCGAAATATGAGATGAGTATGTCATTGGTAACTTGTACGTTTTACAATCTCCAGCTCTAGTCTTGAATCATCAAGTAATAAATACTCATTACAAGAGCTATTCATACAGTAACGATATGTAATTCTGGGGTTGGCCAGGTAGTTTGCCTTGTTGTTTCATTCTCGCAGCAATTTGAGCATAAACTTTATGCTTCTTAAATTTGAATGATATCCCCGCTCAATGGATTGACCATTCGCTACCAATGAGTAATTGCTTTTCACCCCACATTAATGTGATTGGATTTGCACCAATGGAAACCATAAATTTCACCCCCCGGTAAGGTGAGATGATGGATCTATACTTGGTTACAACAAGAACATTCTTCTGTAATTTCGTTGTAAGAATTTTCAAGTCTGTTTTAGTTTTCAAACCACTCTTAGAGAGATTCACCTTTCCAATCATTCTTCCTATTTGACAAATTTAATGCTTTTCTGGAGGCTTTGTATTCTTATCTCGACTGCAATTTTCATAAGCAACCATAGAGCGTAAAACTCAGCTCTATTATCTGTGCCTGAATCTGCTGCAAATTTGAAAGAAATGAATGATTTTACCATTTAAATAAAATGCCTCGAGCTCCACAAATACCTATGGTTGTTTGACATGCACCGTCGAAGAAACGCCAGGATTTGTTTTAATTGCTTTCTGGTTCCTTCAGGATTCTTGGAGGTTTAGGATTTTCAGGTTTCCATGACCCTTCACAAGCATCTCTTATTTGGTGGCACATGTGTACAGGAGAAATCTCAGTTGGAATATCGTACTATTTCTTTTGAGCCCAACCCCATATTAGTTGTTGCAAAGCTTGGCAAAGCCTTATGAGCTGCCTACTGTCTTATCCTTGTACCATTTTTCAAACTATGTTAATAGAGATGCCCCTTTCCATTCATTCTTTCCATTTGACAAATTTAGTGTTGCTATCCATATTCCAAACCTCCCTAGAATACGCTTTTGCATAAAATGTATCTTGTTGCAGGACCATGCCGATTTCTGTTATGCCTATTATCCCAGGTTAGAATTATGTTTGACAGGGCAGGCCAAAGGAAAATTCTAGTTTTGCGAGTGTTACCCCTCAAAATTCCTTTGATTTTGAGATTTATTTCCAGTTGTATGAAGGACACCCTCTAGGAGTTATTCTCAGTTTTTGAAACGACATATTTCGAATATGCCTCCTGCAGACATTTTCGGCAGGGTTGAGGATGTCTAGTTGTTCCGAAAATGATCAGCTGAAGGATATGGGTTTAATGAGTGATTCTGAAATAGATTTCTATTCTGTGGACTGCCAACCCACTAGAAAGGTATGGAAGGATCATTGCTATGGCAGGTAAATCATTCTGGACTGAGGATTGTGCTTATTTTGTAGGTGAAGCAAAGGGGGCAATGCAAATTTTTGAAGTTGCTGAATGTCGATGTTCTAAAGAGGTTTGCATCACGTTATTTCCAGAAGTATCTCGGTTTAATTGTGTTGTCGAAGTTAGCCAAACAATCAGTCCTGAAAGAGCTAGTTCAAGTAAGGGTTGAGGGTGGCTCTTCCAGTAGATAAGGGCTCCATACAAGAACCTATTGGTGCATTCAGAATTGACAATTTTTCATATGAGAGCATATGTATACTGAGGATCCAAGGCCTATAGAAGATGACAGACCATCTTACAAGTCGAGATATGTCCATTCCAACGATACTTCCAGTTGGGCCTTCCTGTAAATTTGTCAAAGGTAGTTCGTTTCAAGTTCGGTCCTTCTAGGTCATCAACTGAGCTTACCTATCAAATGATTAATAGGCTTATGCCAAGTGATTGATCTACATATGAAGATTATGTTTGGGCATATATATTACCTAAGTTCATGACGCAGAAGGAGGATAGATTACAAACATTGAAACTTCCAGCGTCGGTTTTGTGCATTCGGGGAATATTGAAGATTGAACTGCTGGGTAGAGTTTAGAAGCAGTTCCATGGATGGTGTAAGAATTTGGCAAAGTTTTTGAGAAGCATAAAGTTGAGGGCGTGGAGGATCATTGCTGTCGGAACTTGGCTGTAGGTATGGACCTAAGAGTTGAAGCTAGCCTTATAGATGCGAGCACTCTTCTTGCTGCCAAACCATTTCCAGATCTACAAGTCTTCTTTGTGGTTCCTCTAGCATATTTCCATTTCTTTGGCTCCAAGTTTGTCATTTAAGTAAGTTCTTTTCTTGACCTCTCTGTAAGTAGGATTATAATCTCGATAAGGGTAGTTTTGGATTTGGGTTATAAAACTCTATTGTGTAATGGGCAGTGAGCTATAATGATATGGGACCGTCTATGTTATTCTGTGAGTAAAGTTTTTTTCAATAATATATATAGATATATATATATATATCGTTGTCATTATAATCATCATAATATGATCATTGTACATCATCATCATCACTTGACACGACTATCTAATATCATCAATCATACATGTCACATGATACTATGCAAACTCTAATTTTTTTACAAAGGGCAACCTACTATCATATTCATAATTCATCATCATGTTCATCCTTTCCAAAACTAGTAACATTGTTGTCATGTCCACTAGAAGATGCAATTGTTGGTGCCTCCTCATCAAACAAATTAAGATGAGACATGGCACTCAATGCCATATCTAAGTCAACCAACTCTAATTCTAGATCCCATAGTTTGGTGGGCCTTGATTTGTATTCATCCTTTTGGTGTGATAGAAGGTGAAGGTTAGAGTGAACACACACAAGTCCCTCAGCCTTCTTGGCTCTTTAACTTAAGAGCATCTCTTCTCTACCCATCACAAGATAAAAGTATGTCATCGACAAAGAGAAGATGGGACAAAAATAGAGATTTCCGTAACTTAATACCTTTAAAGGTTTCGATCTTTCTTGCCTCTAGGAGTGTCCTGCTCAATTTCTATGCTACAATTAGGAACAAGAGTGGGGATAAAGGTCACGCATACTCGTGATCCCTTCATGGTCTTAAAAACTCAAATTTGAACCGTTGATAAGAACAATAAAAGACACTGTGGATACACAACATATCATCCATTTCACAAAATGAACACAAACCCCAAGTGGATAAGCATCAATCTCAAATACAACCAACTTACTCGGTCATAAGCCATGGGCATGCCCAATTTCACCACCATAGCTAATAGTTTTTTGGTGTGGATAAAATGTAGCACTTCTTGGTCTACCCCTATTGCCTCAAGAATTTCCCTCCCCAGTAGGAACCCAAACTACTCTTTTTATATAGACTTAGATAGTAGCTTTTCACTTGTAATGCTTTTATCTTAGCTATAATCTTATATATACAAATGCATAAAGAAATGGCTATGTACTTCTCGAAAGAGCTTGGATTATCTATCTTTGGAATGAGAGCATTGGAAGTGGAGCTAAAAGTAGCTAGCATCTTCCTAGTTGATCGAGACTCTTCAATAACCCTTAGCAAATCATCCTCGATAATTGTAGAACATCTTAGAAAAATTTAGTTCTCCACCCATTTGACCCAAAAAATTTGTCCTTCTCGAAACTATGCTTCACTTGTAGGAGCTCATCTTTTGAGACTTCCTTTAATAGTCTCGCATTATCCCTCTTCTTCTCCAAAATTAGGAAAAATGAAGTCATTCTTACCAACTTACCTGTTGAAGCCCTACTATCTTTTTTATAAATGCCTTCAAAGTAATCCACCCTGTGCTTAGTAATATCTTGAAAACATGTAGTTGAAGAACCATCATCCTTTCTGATCTCCCATTTAGTATTCATTCACATTTTTTTGATGATTAGCATATTCATGGAAATATTTGGTATTCTCGTCACCTTTTGAGAGCCCTAAAGCCCTCTCGAATTTCCTTTTTTATTGTTCGAAACCCTCACTTGGAATTTAAAGGCTTCATCAAAATATCTTGCAGTCTCCTTGTTATTTAGAGCCTCTAGTTGGATTTCTAAAGAGATAAGATCCTAATCATCCTTAACCCTCTTTTGGTGGGCCCATTTTGCAATTGTTTGTTTTATCCTTTACAAATTTGATTCAAATTGAATACTGGTAGATTCCCTAAGTGAGCCATTAAAAGGAACCCACTTCTCTTAATTAATGGAATAAATTCTCCTCCAACCGAGCTAGATTGAATTTGGAAGGCCTAGGGTGTTTTCTTCCTTTCTTTGCTAACTCCAGAAAAACCAAGAAATGATCAGAATCTTCCCCTAGTGCTTAAACTTGATATGACTGGTCATAATAGATTCAGAAAGTAAAATGCTATCAGTTCTCTTAGCAATTCTATCAACACCTACATCAAATTTTTTATAGGAAAAAGTTTGACAGGTTCCACATCTAATTGACTTTTTCCAATTTTCAAAGAAATAGTTTCACAAAGTGTCATGAGTTTTAGGTCCCTAGATTGTAGCTCTACTCATGGTGAAATTTAGATTCCCTCCGAATATAATATTCCCTTGCCTCAACAAACCCATTGTAAAGATTTTGTCCCAATATCCCACTATGTTTGCATAAGGCCCATAAATATTTAGAATTGCAAATTCCTCTCCTGGTTCTTGAGAAAGAAAGACAACAACTTTACTTGATCCAAAATACTCTAACGAGCATTTGTTTTAATGGAAAGAAGTGGAGCAATATACTCTAAAATGGGAACATAAAATATATGAAGTTTGCCATACATGAACTCATCCATCTTGGATGGATGGTATTCGTAGGGGAGGTTTTTAACCTATTTGGAAATAGAGCTTTAGATGGATCAAAGATCCATGTAAAAGATCCTTCAATTATTTGAGTTAATAATGTAACAAATCACACTTTTAATTCTAACTATACATGGCACGATCCGATTGTAACATACAGATTGATCTTTTGTCCAACCAATAGGTAGATGGGGAGTTACCAATCTCTATTGAAAGTTTCTATCCATCATTATCTCGTTTTCATCATTACATGAATCTTCATCTAAAAAGGTAAAAAGTAATTGTGTAATAATGAAAAGTTATGATGTAAAAGTAAAGGGTTGTTACTTTTTGGTATTGGACCCTTACATACTATTTAAAATGAATTATTTGGTTGGAGAGGGACATTGGAGGATGTTTTCCACAAGGAAGAGAGTGGGGTTATGGGAGAGGCCATGTACGAGAGGTGTATTTTTCCATGTTGGGCACATGTGGGGGTTACCACGTATATGAGGTTAGGGTGAGCTCAAGACCTGACATGTCGTGCGAAGCAACCACGGGATTTTCCTCTATTTCGAGTGAGCTAGTGTACCCTTAGATAAGTATTTGGTGCTTGCATTGTTCTTAAAATAAATATTGAGAATATAAATATCATATGAATAAAATAAATAATAACTAATAAGTGAATATGCATGTTTATATTTACGAAAATATTATTTATCTCTTTTTCTTCCGAGTGAATAAAAATGGTTATAATTATTAAATAAGTGAGAAATACTTAAACATGGAAAACAAAGGGTGACAGGTACTTCTGCATAGGCTAAGTGTTTGGCATGCAGGTGTCATCCAGGAGACCTCTCAAACTTAGGAGTTTCACTTTAGTTAAGTGAATTATTAAAGTGAATGTTATTTTGTAATTACTTTATGTAAAGTGAGGGCCCATGGTATTTGGTGGTCCATGGTATTGGCCCCAAGTATTTGGATATTGTAATAGTATAAAAGGCAACCTAAGTGAGAGGAAGGAGAGAGAACAAAGACAATAGTCACACAGTAGTTGGAGGACATTCAATGAAGTGTGCTGGGCAAGGTTCGAGGCTTGGATCAAGGGGCAGTGAGAGTTAGTAATCAGCAAGATCGAAGGACTGATCTTGAGGTTTGATAGCTTTTGTCATTGTATTTTCCTCAGTGGGCCATTTTCCTAGGGAGAGAGCACGAGGGTTCTGTTGGTTGGTTTTTCCCCAGCTGGGGGTTTCCAGGGTAAATCCATTGTTAAATGTGTGATTGGTTTCTTGAGTTTTTCCATTGCATTTTTGTTGTAGATCTAGTGTAATACTTGTGTAGATTTTTCGAGCTGATAAATTGGGTCTACATCTAAGAAAATCAACATGGTATTAGAGCCAGCTTCGGTTTGAAGTAAATCACATTTGATGGGTTGGCAAGATTTACGAGAGGAAGAAAAAAATTAGAGAAGTACTATACGAACACGGTACAGGTCGTACGAACGCCGTATCATTGTACGATTGAGTGGATTAGCTGGGCGACAAGTCGTGGTATCTTTTGAGGCAGAGTTGCATGATCTGGGTGCAAGCGGAAGTCGTGGCCGTGGTCTCGATTGGACTGGAGATCCATGGGGAAGGGGTCGAGAGGCCATTGGATCGGGCTCGCAGGGAGATCGCTGGAGATCGTGGAGCTGTTGGCGCCAGACCTGAGGTTTAGTCTTGGCTACTCGAAAGGAGGAAATTGGGTTGTGTAAGTTGGGTAGAGGCAACACGAACTAGCAACAGACTGCGTAGGCACCACCAGTGGCTGTCAGGAGGGTAGTAGCTGCGTGAAAGTCATGTCGGGAGGCTGTTGAGACAGTGACGCGACCAATATATCGGGGGACATCTCGGAGCTAGGGGAGCCAAAGCTAGATCGGGTTGCAGACAAGCCGCGAGATGGATGTGGATGCTAGGTAACCAGTAGAGTGATGCATGCGGGTGAAGGAATCAGAAGCACAGACCGACAGCCAAGTAGCCGAGAACAATTGCAAAGGTGCGATAGAATGCAGGAAGATTGTGGACTTAGCTTGCAGAAGAGACGGCTTTGGGAACTAAGTAGAATGGGATTGTTGCATAGCTGTCGACGTGAGCATTGCCAGGCAGCCGCCAACTGAGTGGGAAGTGCAGTCTCTGTTGTGATGGATGAGTCAGGCTTAACATTGAAAGAAAGACATGGCCGTCAGAGAGAAAAAGAAGATGGCTGTAGCAGCCGCTAGTAGCTGCTCAACCACCATACTAGCTAGCCACTAGGGCAGATCTATGCAAGCCATCAAGTGAGTCAACACAGCCACCGGGCAAGCCTGGGCAAAAGTGCCCAGAAAAGCTACGGGAAGGCCTTCGACAGGGGGGACAGTAAAATTCAGGGTAGGTATGAAAACTTCAAGCAGCCCCGGGCAGTTTTCGGGTAGATGCTAAAGGACTTCGTGTTGCATTTGTTGATGGCCAAGTTCTAATGTGGCCAAGAGGAAAGATAATGCATGATGCAACAGTAATTGGAGAGCAAGAGGGAGGCCTGTACAAGTTAAAAGGACAACCAGAACAAGCATTGGTTCATGACTCCATGGAACCAAGCGAATTATGGCATAGAAGGATTGCACATGTACATTATAGAGCACTACCAATTGCAAGCAAAGCAGTATCAGGTCTACCAGAAATTCAAACAAAGTATGAAAGCATTTGCAAGGGATGTGCACAAGGGAAGAATGTTAAGAAGTTATTTCCTAGCAGTGAAAGCAAGGCAAAAGGAATCTTGGAGATAATTCACTCAGATGTGTGTGGCCCCTACTATGTTTCCTTCATAGATGATTTTTCTCGTAAGACATGGATTTATTTCTTGAAAGGCAAAGATGAAGAGTTTAGCAAATTCAAGGAATTCAAAGCCTTGTTCAAAACTCATATTGAACCACAAGAACCTATATAATAGAACCACAAGAACCTATAGATCCACCTTGTGAGAAGAACTCCCACAAGAGAAGACCAGCATGGGCACGTGAAGCAATACAAGATGCAGAGAAGTATGGTGCTCCAGATGGGGCACTCAGAGAAAGCACGAGATCCAGACCATACTCCAACTATGTGGCCCTACTATGCGACATCATTGATAAAGAACCTTCGAACTATGAGGAAGCAATAGAAAAGAAAGAATGGAAGGATGCCATGATCGAAGAGTACCAATCGATTATGAAGAATGATGTTTGGGAGATAGTTCCGAGACCAGAAGGGAAGTCTGTTGTGACTTCAAAATGGATCTACAAGATCAAGCATGCTGTAGATGGTAGCATCGAAAAACACAAGGCAAGATTTGTAGCACGTGGCTTCTCCCAGAAAGAAGGCATAGACTACGAGGAGGCATTTGCATATGTAGCAAGATACACTTCCATAAGATCTATACTTGCTTTAGCCACAGTAATGAAATGGAAGGTACACCTGATGGACGTCAAGACAACATTCTTGAATGGTGTAGTCGAAGAGGAAGTGTATGTGGATGAGCCACTGGGATTCGAGAGACATGACATACAGACTCATGTGTGCAAGCTTAAGAAAGCCTTGTATGGTTTGAAGCAGGCACCTAGGACATGGTACAACAGGATGGACAGTTTTCTGATGAGCTTAGGATTTACCAAGAGTAAAGCAGATACCAACCTCTACTTCAAGGTTGAGAGCGGAAGACCAGTAATATTACTGCTATATGTAGATGACCTGTTCTTAACAGGAGAGGATAAGCTCATTGCATAAACAAAGAGAAGGCTTGCCGCAAAATTCGAGATGAAGGACCCGGGAATGATGCACTACTTCTTAGGTATGGAGGTGTGGTAGAGTTCAGATGCGATTTTCCTTGGTTAAGGAAAGTATGCAGTGGAGATTCTGAAGAGGTTCGGAAAGATGGACTGCAAGGCAATGGCCACACCAATGGCATCGAATTTGAAGCTACTTTGTGATGCTGTTTCAAAGACAGTTGATGCCACGATGTACATGCAGATGATTGGTTCGTTAATGTACTTGACGAACATGAGACCGGACATATGCTTTGCTGTGAACACCCTGAGCCAGTTCCTGACAGATCCGAGACATGTTCACCTGATTGCTGCAAAGCATATATTGAGGTACCTAAAGGGTACAATTGAGTATGGGCTCAATTATGCGACGAATCAGAAGATTAACCTGCATGGTTATGTTGATTCAGATTGGGCAGGTAGTACCACAGACAGGAAGAGGACTTCGGGATGCTGCTTCAGTTTGGGATCCGGTATGATATCTTGGTTTAGCAGGAAGCAGTTAAGTGTGGCACTGAGTACAGCCGAAGCAGAGTATATTGCAGCCTGTTTGGCTAGTTGTGAGGCAGTGTGGCTTTGGAAGCTACTGTCAGATTTATTTGATGTCGAGTTATGGTTTCCCCGAAGAAATTTCTTGTGTTCTTGTGTATTGCTGTGCTTGTCTATTGTTCAGATTAAAGGTCTAACATAATTGAATTAAAGTGCAAGCACTAAGAATTATTCGGGCTGATAACCGGGTCTAGATCTATGAAAATCAACACTTATGACATATTAATTATTTAGTACACTTTGAATAGTGCATTATCTAAACGGGCTAACCGTTTCCCTCAGATTAATCAAATAAAAGATAGAAGTTGTGAACTTGTATTAAATCTGCTATTGTAAGTTTGGGAGATGGTGTTTCATTAAAATCCATCGATGAAAGCTTGTACATGATTTTGATGTTCCCTCCTTTCGGAGGATCTCTAGTTTCTCAAGCTAAATTGTATACTCATCTACACAGTTTAGCTACATACAAAATGGAATTGAATTTGTTAAATGGACAAACAGGTAGGATTCTTCGTCTACAGTTTTTTTATACAACTATCACCATATTGAGAACTACCAGTCATCATACTAATAGTAATTTTGATTGAGAATATTACGTGGACCTTCAAATGCAGAATTAATCTGAGTTATCTGTTGAAAGTGTTTTCTCAGTTGTGGCTTTATTATAATACTATTGTGGATTCGCTCTCAATGATATCATGTAGGACTTGTTCTTTAAAGGTTTGCAAAATATGCAGAATAGTTTATACTGTTTGCAATTTTTTTGTGCTGCTAGGTTGTTAATATCAAGTCTTGTATTTCTTTTTGAGATTGTGAGAGTCGTGCCTAGATGATATAGATTTTTATAGGAGTGGCCTTTGCAATTTCACTATGTATTCTTATGTATTGAGCAGTCCCGTTGACCTACTTTTGGTCATTTGTTGTACATTAGAGCAGTCCTGTTGACTTAATTTTGGTCATTTGTTGGACATTAATTAATTAATCTTATCTATCTGCTTGGCAGGTATGCAATTCAAGAAATATTCCTCTAGCCAAAGTTCCACAAAAGTTCCATTTTCATACAGAACAGTTATTTCTGACTCATTGAGGAGCATATTGTCAAGCTTTTGCACAGGTATTCTGATGCTAATGTTTGGCCATATTTGTCATTTCTGTACCTTTGGATCTCTGTTGGAAGATTTTAGACTGAATGTTTTATTTTTCTTGTTATTCTACCAAAACATGTGCATCTCTACCCATTGAATTCCAAGCTAATGTGATGATCAGTGAAATAGGTATTGCAAATTTGCATGTCAATTGATTTGAAGATTGTTGTCTTCTAGTTGTCGAACCACTCCCTGAAGTTTACGATAATAACACTTGTATGCACTTTTTTCTTTCTTTCAATTGATAGATCCTATGTTTACTTAGTTGATTCTTTATTTCAAAAGAGTGCTTCCTTGAGGGTTTGTCTTGATTGCTTACTTTTGTTGATAAACCATGTGGGACTCCACAGCCTCCAGAGATACAAACATGGACCCCATCTTAAATAGCATCTGATCTTTACACATGGGTACAATGAACAGACTCCTATCATGAGCAACATGAACATGTTGTGGAAAGGTCCATGTGTAAGAAGCTTTGTTTCTTATCTTATTCCTATCACATTGGTAGAGGTATTCAATTGTTAAGCTATAAATGTACGAGTAGGAAGGAAATTCTTTCTGCATAGTTTGTATATAGATCTGCGGTGTACCTTATCTTAGTCACAGAATGCCTTAGGCATTCATAGATAAGGAACAAGGCCATACCTAATTGAAGAAATAAATTGATGAAATTATCTGTTATAGTTCAGGAATAACATTTCAATACTGGAACAAGCTGGGAAACATTTCCTAGATGTTTTTGTTTTTCTCCTCGGGAAAATATCGTAATTTTATTCATTAAAAGATAAAATTACAGGCCATAGATGCAGTCAAGCATTTCTGAAAACATCAAATGAGGTGCAAATACACCACTCTTCAGTGAAAAATACCGAACTCACAAGTCCTAAAAACTTCATAACTCTGGTTTTTCAAAAAGCATCAAAACAGTTCCACAGACTTCTTCACATATAGATCCAGAATTAAACCTATTAGTAGCTTATATGTTGTCGTACACAGAGCTGAAGAAAAACCTTCAACAGATTGCCCCCCTAGGGCTCTTAAGCAACATAAAAATAGTATGACAGAAAGTTTAAAGTCCCAAAGATCCCAGATCAGAAAAAAGATGAATGCAAATATTCAGAAATTTGATCATTCTTGCATTCATGGATACGGCATGAACCTGGTTCCAGCTGCAGACTTTCCTTAGAGAGATCATCCATCTCTTCATTCTTTTTGCTATTAATGTGATGAAATTGAATTAAAATGGTTTTGAGCCATATCTCTTTTATTTTATTTAATTGGTATTTGGTGGAATCAGTAACTAGGCCGTGCTTATATTTGCGTGACATGGTGTTGATTCCGGTCTGTTGCCACTATAACCTCCAGGCATGCTCATGTTGCCCCATGCTTGGAACACAAGACTCGCCGAGGTTTGCACCAACACCGTTGCAAGGAATGCCTTAACAGTGCACCCTATCGCCAACTGATCTACATATTAGATCATTATGTATTACCATTCACTCTAGAGCTCATTATCTCCACATTCTCTGTACCTATTAACAAATACTGCACTGAATTCCACAGACAAATCAATAATGTTTGACACAAAACGTTAATCTTTTTCTCTTTGGAATTTGGTGCAGTGTGTCACAAGTCTGATCTACTAAGAAGTTTTGAGTCAGGCTCTACTCGATATATAAACCTAGAGGGAGCTGGTCGTTTTTGAGGCGACCAAAGATGGAGTCCATCGAGAAGAATGAGGAAAACCAAAGGGTGCTTGGGAACTAAATTTGGAATAGAATAAGGAAAACATAGGAGAGAGAAGGGTTGGAAGAAAAAAGGGAAAAATGAGGTTATATTTATTGGGTTTTACAATTGACTAAGTGACATAGGGCCCTAGATTTACTAGGCTAATTCAATTAGTTCTAAGACACGAATATCATTAACAACAAATAAAGAAAAGAAGGGCAACCTAGCTAGGATTAAATGGTTTTTTAACTAATCTGGGGTTCTAGCGTATTAGCAAAATCCACATAACTCTTTCCAACAACCAGTCTGGATAGTAAGAAGTGATCTAGTAAGAAGTCGTCTCGAGTTGGGTTCCTTCTGGAGTCATCAACCTAGAGGGAGCCAGTCATTTTCGGGGCCGCCAAAGATGGAGTCCATGGAGAAGATAGAAGAGACCTAACCGGTGGCTGGGAACTAAATTGTTGGAAAACATCAAGAAACCTTAGGAGACAAAGCGATTAGAAGAGAAGAGGACAAAAAGAAAGAAGGTATATTTATTGGGTTTTACAGTCGATTAAGTGACCTAGGGCCCTAGAGTTACTAGTGTAATTCAATTAATTCTAAGCCCCAAGTAGAATTAACAATAGATCAAGAAAAGCCCACAGGGGTGTAGCTCAACCGACGATTCGCTTGATATGAAGGAAATGTTGTACATGGAGGTCACGAGTTCAAATCACTACGGCTTTCCCGTGCCCCATGCATGCACGCTGTGTGGGTGCACCTAGCAGTATAGTGGTAGCAGACGGGATTGGATCCCTGGACCTCGTGTAACGCGAGTACTAGCCCCATCCCAGTGGTCAATTCCCCTAGTTACAAAAAAAAAATAGATTAAGAAAAGCGGGAAACTTGGCCAGTCCTTTTCGAGTAAAGCAAAGATGGAATTCACCTAGAAGAGTGAAGAGAACCGAAGGGTGGTTGGGAAGTAAATTTTAGGATAAAATCAAGAAACCTTGTGAGAGATAATGGGAGGGAAGGACGGAAGGGAGTTATTGTAATTATGGGTTTTTAGTTGATTATGGTAATTCAATTATTTCTCAGCCAAAAGTTGAACCAACACCAGAATGAGAAAAGAAGGGCAATCCAACTGGGGTTATGTAGTTGTTTAAACTAAACTAGGGCCCTAGAATATCAGGGAAATTTACTCAGTTCTTACCAGTGACTACAATTAAGAAGAAATTTACAATAGAGAGGCAAGCTAAGTGAAGTCAACCTATCGAGGACGTCGAGAGTTAAAAAATGGAAAAGATATGGTGAAGAATAGCAGGAAAAAGGCAAGACGTGGTGATGTTTGGAAAAATCTAGTGAAGGAAAGAGGTGGGAGTTGTTCAGTGAACGACCCCATAGCTGCAGTTTATGGGACTCGACAAGGAACAATATTGTCTGGATGAAAGAAGCGAATGAAGCGGGGGAACGACTAGTCTAATCTACTAAGAAGTCGTCTCGAGTCGAGCCCTACACGAGACATCAACCTAGAGGGAGCTAACCACAAACTAGGGTTAAGTAGTTGTTTAAACTAAACTAGGGCTCTAGAATATTGGGGAAATTTACTCATTTCTTACCAACGACTATAATTAACTAGAAATTTACAATGGAGAGGGAAGCTAAGTTAACACAAAATATCGAGGACGTAGAGAGTGAAAAATTGGAGACAATAGTGTGAACAAGGGAAGGCAAGAGACAAGATGTGGAGATGCTTGGGAAAATCTAGTGAAGGAAAGAGGCGGGGATTGTTCAGAGAAAGACACCATAGTTGTCGCCTATTGGATTCGAGAAGGAACAATATTGTGTAGAGAAAAGAAAACGATGGAGAGGGGAAATGACCAGTCTGATCCAGTAAGAATTTTCGAGTCGGGCTCTACTCGATACATAAACCTAGAGGGAGCCAGTCGTTTTTGAGGAACCAAATATGCAGTCCATCGAGAAGAATTAAGAAAACCAAAGGGTGCTTGGGAACTAAATTTTGGGATAGAATAAGGAAAACATAGGAGAGAGAAGGGCTGCAAGAAAAAAGGATAAAATGAGGTTATATATATTGGGTTTTACAGTTGACTAAGTGACATAGGGCCCTCGATTTACTAGTCTAATTCAATTAGTTCTAAGCCGCAAATATAATTAACAACAAATAACGAAAAGAAGGGCAAGCTAACTAGAATTAAATAGTTGTTTAACTAATATGGGGTTCTAGCGTACTAGCAAAATCTACATAGCTCTTACCAACAACCACAATTCACAATAAACTTACAATAGTGAGGGACACTAATTCATTTCAACCTATCCATTACCTTTCCTAAGCTTACTAACCAAAATGAACTCACTAGAAAATGTGTTGATGTCAATTTCAGAATATGAGAGCCGCCATAGGCTTCCTACAAACTTTTACTACGATCAAACGAATCTGTACACGCTACTACGCCTCCCTACAAAATAGACTTGATCCAGATCTTTGATAAAATGCAATAAAAACACCTAGTTCTAACAATATAAATGAATAGGAAAGAAAATAAGTGAGATCCATGTACTTATCCAACTACAAAAGACGATAATGTAGAAGATCCGCGATGCACGTCAAGGATGGTAGTGTCCTCGCCAAAGAAAGCTATGTATCGACAACACAAGTGTTCGATGTTTTCATCTATAAGCTACGCGATTGTGACATCTGTTGTCAGAGAAAGATAACAAACGAAAAAATGTGACGACGCGGAGTGAAAGAGACGAGAGCATACGAGAGAACTAGCAAAGGCGAGAGGCAAGAGGTGGAGATGTTGAGGAAAATCTAGTGAAGGAAAGAGGTTGTTTAGTATTCGACACCCCAGACAAAGTCTATGCGATGCGAAAAGGAACACTATTCCAAATAGAAAAAAAGTGGAAAAGGGGGAGAAATGGCCAGTCTAATTTATTAATAATTTGCCCAAAGTCGGGCCCTGCTCTAGACATCAACCTAGCGGGAGCTAGTTGTTTTTAAGGAAACCAAAGATCGAGAAGGGAACTGAATTTTACGATAAAATCAAGAAACCTTATCAGATAGAAAGGGAAGAAATGACAAAAGGGAGTTATAGAAATTATTCGTTTACAGTTGATTATGGTAATTTGTTGAGTATTTAGGGCACTTACAGTTCTTTTCAAAACTGAACCATAAAAGCTACTAGACCACATGAAGATAACTGTTGCATAGGTAAGACAATGATTATGGAGGTCGTTTAACCACAGTGATGATCTATCACCTCCCAACCATAGACAATGCAAAACCATCGTCACCCCCGAGCTAGCACCTTTCATCATGTAATAGATTCCAACATCATTACGTCATAGCATCTTGACACAAACGCGCCAAGATAGAGAAGGATCATATGCCCTAACAAGACACTCCACTTACATAGCGAGCTCTAGAGGAACAAACCTCAAGTTTAGCAAAACCTGTAGACAAGAAGATCAAGATAGCGTATCCCTAGAGCAAGATACAAGATACCAAAGAAGTGCATCTGAGCAATGAGAATAACTCTTCTTATATATAGACCGTTAAGAGGAGGAGCAAGTCGTGATTCTGAACCTGGGCCGACTCACAACAAAGGAGGGTCACACGTAGGCTAGGTTTCCCTCATCACAACGTCTCCTCTAGGAACATGACACATGGCATATGGACCGCCAACAAGGCCACCAATGCAACCTCAAGGGGTGACTACCATCAACAAGGTCCACGCAACATATCCAAGCGTCCCACGACTCATGTGGCTACTCAACATATGATCCAACGACAAGTTCTACTCTAATACATGGCGACTTGGCTTGGACTCACTCTAAGGCATATGAAAGGTATCTCCATCATCACAATCACACACACTTGTGTAGCATATCACCTCACACCTAATTGGTCCTACTGACCTAGAGGTACAATATAGGCGCCCCTATAATACTTGGTACTGCCTGCACACCAAGGGTTAGCTAATCCCTTGCGAGGTATCCAAGTCATGCTCAGGTTGTGACTAATTGTGTGAGGACTCTCCAATCTAACCGAGGATGTCACCCTAGTATGTCCACATTGACAGAGAGTAGGGGCTCCCAGCTGGTACTATAAGAATATCTTCTGAAGCTACACCATCGTCAACATAATTCACCTAGTTCTCAACCGCAAGTTGAATTAACATCAAATTGAGAAAAGAAGGGTAACCTAACTAGGGTTAGGAAGCCGTTCAATCGAAACAAGCGCTCTAGAACATTACAGAAATTTAGTTGGTTCTTGCCAACGACTAGAATTAACAAGAAATTTACAATAGAGAGGGGAGCTAATCTAACTAAACCTATCGAGGAAGCAAACATTGAAAGAGTGCAGACAAGATGGTGAACAAGGGAAGGAAAGAGGAGAGATGTGGAAATGTTTGGGAAAATCTAGTGAAGGAAAGAGGTAGGAGTTGTTCAATGAACAACCCTATAGCGGCAGTCTATGGGATTCGACAAGGAACAAAATTGTCTAGAGAATAGAAAGGGATGAAGGGGGGAAATGACCAGTCTGATCTAGTAAGAAGTCGTCTCGAGTTGGGTTCCTACTCAAGACATAAACCTAGAGGGAGCTAGTCATTTTCGGGGCTGCCAAAGATGGAGTCCACGGAGAAGATAGAAGAGACCTGATGGGTGGCTGGGAACTAAATTGTTGGAAAACATCAAGAAACCTTAGGAGAGAAAGCGATTAGAAGAGACGAGGACATAAAGAAAGAAGGTATGTTTTTTGGGTTTTACAGTCGATTTAGTGACCTAGGGCCCTAGACTTACTAGCGTAATTCAATTAATTCTAAGCAACAAGTATAATTAACAATAGATTAAGAAAATCCAATAGGGGTTTAGCTCAACCAGCGATTTGCTTGATATGAAGAAAATGTTGTAAATGGACGTCACAATTTCAAATCAACCTGGCTTACCCGTGCCCCATGCTTTCAAGCTGTGTGGGTGCACCTAGGGGTATAGTGTTAGCAGACGAGATTGGATCCCTGGACCCCGTGTCACGCGAGTACCAGTCTGATCCCAGTTGCCGATTCCCCCAGTAAAGCAAAGATGGAATCCACCTAGAAGAGTGAAGAGAACCGAAGGGTGGTTGAGAACTAAATTTTAGGATAAAATCAAGAAACCTTGGGAGAGAAAATGGGAGGGAAGGACGGAAGGGAGTTATTGTAATTATGTGTTTTTAGTTGATTATGGTAATTCAATTAGTTCTTAGCCAAAAGCTGAACCAACACCAGAATGAGAAAAGAAGGGCAATCCAATAGGGGTTAAGTAGTTGTTTAAACTAAACTAGGGCCCTAGAATATCAGGGAAATTTAGTCAGTTCTTACCAGCGACTACAATTAAGAAGAAATTTACAATAGAGAGGGAAGCTAAGTGAAGTCAACCTATCGAGGACGCCGAGATTGAAAAAATGGAAAAGATAAGGTGAACAATAGAAGGAAAAAGGCAAGACGTGGTGATGTTTGGAAAAATCTAGTGAAGGAAAGAGGTGGAAGTTGTTTAGTGAACGACCCCATAGCTGCAGTCTATGGGATTCAACAAGGAACAATATTGTTTGGAGGAAAGAAGCGGATGAAGCTGGGGAACGACCATTCTGATCTACTAAGAAGACGTCTCGATTCGGGCCCTACACGAAACATCAACCTAGAGGGAGCTAGCCACAAACTAGGGTTAAGTAGTTGTTTAAACTAAACTAAGGCTCTAGAATATTGGGGAAATTTAATCATTTCTTACCAACGACTATAATTAACTAGAAATTTACAATGGAGCGGGAAGCTAAGTTAACGCAAAATATCGAGGACGTAGAGAGTGAAAAATTGGAGACAATAGTGTGAACAAGCGAAGGCAAGAGACAAGATGTGGAGATTCTTGGGAAAATCTAGTTAAGGAAAGAGGCGGGGATTGTTCAGAGAAAGACACCATAGTTCTCGTGTTTTTATTGCATTGTATCAGAGATCTGGATCAAGTCTAATTTGTAGACGACAACTATGGTGTCTTTCTCTGAACAATCCCCGCCTCTTTCCTTCACTAGATTTTCCCAAGCATCTCTACGTCTTGGGGTGACTACCATCAACAAGGGGCTACTCAACATATCCAAGCGTCCCACGACTCATGTGGCTACTCGACATATGATGCAACGACAAGTTCTACTTTAATACATGGCGACTTGACTTGGACTCACTCTAAGACCTATGAAAGGTATCTCCATCATCACGATCACACACACCCATGTGTAGCATATCACCGCACACCTAATTGCTCCTACTGATCCAGAGCTACAATATAGGCGTCCCTATAATACTTGGTACTGCCTGCACACCAAGGGTTAGCTAATCCCTTGCCAGGTATCGAAGTCATGCTCAGGTTGTGTCTAATTGTGTGAGGACTCTCCAATCCAACTGACGATGTCACCCTAGTATGTCCACATTGACAGAGAGTAGGGGCTCCGAACTGGTACTATATGAATATCTTCTGAAGCTACACAATCTTCAACATAATTCTCCTAGTTCTCAACCGCAAGTTGAATTAACACCAAATTGAGAAAAGAAGGGTAACCTAACTAGGGTTAAGAAGCTGTTCAGTCGAAACAAGCGCTCTAGGACATTACAGAAATTTAGTTGGTTCTTTCCAACGACTAGAATTAACAAGAAATTTACAATAGAGAGGGAAGCTAATTTAACTAAACCTAGCGAGGACGCAGACACTGAAAGAGTGGAGACAAGATGGTGAACAAGGGAAGGAAAGAGGAGAGATGTGGAAATGTTTGGGAAAATCTAGTGAAGGAAAGAGGCAGGAGTTGTTCAATGAATGACCCCATAGCTGCAGTCTATGGGATTCGACAAGGAACAAAATTGTCTAGAGAATAGAAAGGAATGAAGGGGGGAAATGACCAGTCTGATCTAGTAAGAAGCCCTCTCGAGTTGGGTTCCTACTCGAGACATCAACCTAGAGGGAGCCAATCATTTTCGGGGCCGCCAAAGATGGAGTCCACGGAGAAGATAGAAGAGACCTGATGGGTGGCTGGGAACTAAATTGTTGGAAAACATCAAGAAACCTTAGGAGACAAAGCGATTAGAAGAGAAGAGGACCAAAAGAAATAAGGTATATTTATTGGGTTTTACAGTCGATTAAGTGACCTAGGGCCGTAGACTTACTAGTGTAATTCAATTAATTCTAAGCCGCAAGTAGAATTAACAATAGATTAAGAAAAGCCCGCAGGGGTGTAGCTCAACCAACGATTCGTTTGATATGAAGGAAATGTTGTAAATGGAGGTCACGAGTTGAAATCACCTCGGCTTACCCGTGCCCCATGCTTGTGCGTTGTGGGTGCACCTAGGGGTATGGTGTTAGTGGATGGGATTGGATCCCTGGACCCCGTGTCACGCGAGTACCAGCCCGGTCCCAGTTTCCGATTCCCCTAGTTACAAAAAAAAAATAGGTTAAGAAAAGAGGGAAACCTGGCCAGTCCTTTTCGAGTAAAGCAAAGATGGAGTCCACCCAGAGGAGTGAAGAGAACCGAAGGGTGGTTGGGAACTCAATGTTAGGATAAAATCAAGAAACCTTTGGAGAGAGAATGGGAGGGAAGGACGGAAGGGAGTTATTGTAATTCTGGGTTTTTAGTTTATTATGGTAATTCAATTAGTTCTCAGCCAAAAGCTGAACCAACACCAGAATGAGAAAAGAAGGGCAACCCAATTGGGGTTAAGTAGTTGTTTAAACTAAACTAGGGCCCTAGAATATCAAGGAAATTTAGTCAGTTCTTACCAACGACTAAAATTAAGAAGAAATTTACAATAGAGAGGGAAGCTAAGTGAAGTCAACCTATCGAGGACGCCGAGAGTGAAAAGATGGAAAAGATATGGTGAACAATAGAAGGACAAAGGCAAGACGTGGTGATGTTTGGAAAAATCTAGTGAAGGAAAGAGGTGGGAGTTGTTCAGTGAATGACCCCATAGCTGCAGTTTATGGGATTCGACAAAGGAACAATATTGTTTGGAGGAAAGAAGCGGATGAAGCGGGGCAACGACCAGTTTGATCTACTAAGAAGACGTCTCGAGTCGGGCCCTACACGAGACATCAACCTAGAGGGAGCTAGCCACAAACTAGGGTTAAGTAGTTGTTTAAACTAAACTAGGGCTCTAGAATATTGGGGAAATTTACTCATTTCTTACCAACGACTATAATTAACTAGAAATTTACAATGTAACGGGAAGCTAAGTTAATGCAATATATTGAGGACGTAGATAGTGAAAAATTGGAGAAAATAGTGTGAACAAGGGAAGGCAAGAGACAAGATGTGGAGATGATGGGAAAATCTAGTGAAGGAAAGAGGCGGAGATTGTTCAGAGAAAGACACCATAGTTGTCGTCTATTGGATTCGAGAAGGAACAATATTGCGTAGAGAAAAGAAAACGATGGAGAGGGGAAATGACCAGTCTGATCTAGTAAGAATTTTCGAGTCGGGCTCTACTCGATACATAAGCCTAGAGGGAGCTAGTCGTTTTCGAGGCAACCAAATATGGAGTGCATCGAGAAGAATGAAGAAAACCAAAGGATGCCTAGGAACTAAATTTTGTGATAGAATAAGGAAAACATAGGAGAGAAAAGGGTTGGAAGAAAAAAGGACAAAATGAGGTCATATTTATTGGGTTTTACAGTTGACTAAGTGACATAGGGCCCTCGATTTACTAAGCTAATTCAATTAGTTCTTAGCCACAAATATAATTAACAACAAATAAAGAAAAGACGGGCAACCTAACTAGGATTAAATAGTTGTTTAACTAATATGGGGTTCTAGCGTATTAGCAAAATCCACATAGCTCTTACGAACAACCACAATTCACAATAAACTTACAATAGTGAGGGACACCAATTCATTTCGACTTATCCATTACCTTTCTTGAGCTTACGAACCAAAATGTTAAATAAGAAAATAAATTGAAAGGTAAGGAACTCACCAGAAAATGTGTTGATGTCAATTGGAAAATATGAGAGCCGCCATAGGCTTCTTACAAAATTTTACTACGATCAAACGAATTTGTACACGCTACTACGCCTCGCTACAAAATAGACTTGATCCAAATCTCTATACAATGCAATAAAAACACCTAGTTCTAACGATATAAATGAATAAGAAACGAAATAAATGAGATGTGGAAGGAATGCATGTACTTATCCAACTACAAAAGACGATAACGTGGGAGATCCACGCTGCACGTCAAGGATGGTAGTGTCCTCGCCAAAGAAAGTTATGTATCCACAACACAAGTGTTCGATGTTTTCCTCTATAAGCTACTCGATTGTGACATCTATCGTTAGAGAAAGATAACCAACGAAAAAATGTGAGGATGCGGAGTGAAAGATCGAAGACCATAAGGGAGAACTAGCAAAGGCGAGGGGCAAGAGGTGGAGATGTTGAGGAAAATCTAGTGAAGGAAAGAGGTGAGGGGCAGGAGTTGTTTAGTATTCGACACCCCAGACAAAGTCTATCCGATGCGAAAAGGAACAATATTCCCAATAGAAAAGAAGTGGAAAAGGGGGGAAATGGGCAGTCTAATTTAGTAACAATTCACCCAGAGTCAGGCCTTGCTCTAGACATCAACCTAGATGGAACTAGTTTTTTATAAGGAAACCAAAGACGAAGATGGGAACTGAAGGGTGGTTGGGAACTGAATTTTACGATACAATCAAGAAACCTTAGAAGAGAGAAAGGGAAGAAAGAACAAAAGGGAGTTATAGTAATTATTCTTTTACATTTGATTGTGGTAATTTGTTGAGTTTTTAGGGCACTTACAGTTCTTTTCAAAATTGAACCATAAAATCCACTAGACCACATGAAGATAACCATTGCACAGGTAACACCTCCCAACCATAGATAATGCAGAACCATTGTCTCCCCCGAGCTTGCACCTTTCATCATGTAATAGATTCCTACATCGTTACGTCATAGCATCTTTACACAAACGCTCCAAGATAGAGAAGGGACACTCCACTTGCATAGCGAGTTCTAGAGGAAGAGACCTCAAGTTTAGCAAACCCTGTAGACAAGAAGTCAAGATAGCGTATCCCTAGAGCAAGATACAAGATACCAAAGAAGTGCATTTGAGCAACGAGAATAACTCTCCTTATATATAGACCGTTAAGAGGAGAAAGTCATGATTCTAAACATAGGCCGACATGCACTTGAGTTAACTAATGTTAACTCAAGAGCATACTCACAACAAAGGAGGGTCACACGTAGGCTAGGGTTCCCTCATCGCAACGTCTCCTCTAGGAACATGACACATGGCATATGGACCTCAGACAAGGCCACCAACACAACCTCAAGGGGTGACTACCATCAACAAGGGTCCGCTCAACATATCCAAGCGTCCCACGAGTCATGTGGCTACTCAACATATGATCCAACGACAAGTTCTACTCTAATACATGGCGACTTGACTTGGACTCACTCTAAGACATATGAAAGTTATCTCCATCATCACAATCACACACACTCATGTGTAGCATATCACTTCGCACCTCTCCTTTGATGATTGCATTTGTTTTATCATGCATGGACGGCTTAGTATGATGCCTTGGAGTCCAGATTGGTAGATCTTTGCTTCATGTGACGGTGACATGGATAATTTCCGATCTCATTTGATATGGACTCTGACCCCTCAACAGTTCTATGGATGATTGAAAGCAATCCTGGTAATGCTGGCATGTCCTATCCTCATACAACAATCAAAATGAGTCCTGGGCACATTCCTTGATGACCTGGGCATATGTTGAGCCTCCTAACAGCCTAATTAGTTGATCTGGGATATTTCTGGGCAGTTCTGGTATTTGTTAGCCTCAAACAGCAACAGATCAAATCTGTCCCAGCCTTCAAACAACCATACATCAAGCAAATCCAAGTTTTGGTTTGTTCTGGGTACATCTTTGACAAGTTTATGCATCATACCAATGGTAAAGTGGCTAAAACTCAGACCTGTGCACTTCTGAGAATGAGTAGCAACAGTAAAAGTCTTTATTTGAGAAATAAATCCATGTTGATGGGCACATCCTAGGCGGTGAAATTAATTCTCAGCCCTATTTGATCCCCTAGTCATCAGTGATCTGGTTCTGGGCTAAATTTGAGGACAAACCTGTGTGTCAAAAGACAATTTTAGGCAATCTGAGCACTTTTGTGGACTAGATCAGCAGGAAGAACCATTTCTTCTTAAATCCTGGGCACTTTTCTACCCTTAATCAACATTAGACTTTGTTGTTGTTTACTAGTTATTATAGATAACAATGCGGTCCATGCATCTTTCAATAGCTTCCAAATTCGTACCATTTTCCTTTGTACATTACCCAATTAGGAAGTGAGCATTTGAGATTTCTGATCATTGGCACCTAGGATATTATTGATAATCTGCATTCTGAAGGGTAACGTTGCTAAGTGGAAAAAGAAAGAGGGAGATAAAGTTTCAGCTGGGGATGTACTTTTATGTTCTATCTTCTTTTAATGAAACTCCAAAGGTCAACTAATTTCGTTTACTACTTTTTTTATGTTCTATCTTCTTTCAAAGAAACTCCAAAGGTCAACTAATTTCCTTTCCTTGCTTATTTGGTAATGTTGCTGAAGAATGCTGATTGTTAAGAAATGGTTTTAGGATATAGCAATTGTCAATATGGAGAGTATGGAGGATGGCTATTTGGCAGAAAATGTCCATGGTGACGGATCAAAGTAAATTAAAGTTGGGGAGGTACACTCACAATCATTAAGAAATCTCTTTCTCAGTCTACAGTTGCAATTGTTATATTGAATTTTTTGCTTGGGTTTATTGTTGGCAAAGGAGTTCTAATTGTTACATCAATGTGTGAATGTGCTGGTGCATCTATATATTTTAACAGTTTGTGTATAGTGAACTGGTAGGGTTTATTCAAAATCTGGAAGGTTTTATTGTACTGGTTTTGAATCAGGTTATAGCAATTATGGTGGAAGATGAGGATGGCATTGCAAAATTGAGGGACTACACACCCTCGGCGCAGGGAGCCACCATTGACAAGGCTCCTTCAAAGGAAGCTTCTCCTCCACCACCTCCACTAAAAGAAGAGACTCCAAGCCCTGTTGTAACTCCTAAAACAGGGAACAGTGCAACATCTCCTGAAACAGAAGATTGCATTTTTGCTAGCCCTATTGCAAGAAAGATGGCAGAAGATCATTAGGTCAGTTTCTTACTTGTCATAGGCATTCTGCTAGTGATTGTACTTCTGTCATAGAAATAAGTACTTGATATTTGAATAATACTTTTATCATTTTATGGCTATCTGACTTATCTTGTTTGCGCGGCCGTGGGTCCACACTGTTTCCCACTATTTTCCAGGTTCTAATTTCAAGCATAAAAGGTACTGGCCCCAATGGACGCATTGTGAAGGCTAATATAGAGGATTATTTAGGTGAGTCTTTCTATTTCTGTTGTTGTTATTATTGTTTTTGTTAATACACAAGGGTTTTTATATGGTGCTCACTGGTAAAACCAGGCAGTTGACAGTAGCTGTCAGAATGTCCATTTAAATTGTTATCCTTTCTTTGTTTTGATCATTCTCTATTTAGTCTAATAAATCCCATCAATATATTCATTCCAGACTCTTTTTGACATTGCTACTGGCAAAAAGTAGAATACAGTAGTTGCAATATACAACATATTTACAAGCATTTGCTAGGTAGTTCTCCCGACAATGTTTAATCTCAGGAAGTTCAGTGGGCCTATTACTGGTTTTACTTGATCGTTCTGTTGAAACTAACTGACATCCAACACCCTGTGCTGTGCTCTTTATGGAACCCACCTTAAGATATCCATAGTTTAAATTCCTTTAGATAGACTGTACAAGTGACTAGGAATATGTTTAAACTCCAAGCCATATATTTTAGAAGATAATCCTGCAAGTGATTGTGTTTCACTTCCGAAACCACTAAATACATGAAAGCAATCCAGCCTCTATTACAAAAGTGAGCAATGTATGGTCAGAGCTTCAATTGAAATGCACAAAGCCTATTGAACTCTCCCCTAGACCTCCGGTTTCAATCGCAGCCTCTGGACTGCTTGGCTGATGAGATGAGGGCTTCCTGTTGGCAATCAGGGTGGGGTGCGAGCATAAGATGCAGAGTGCCTCCTATAATTCAATCCGTTCATGATCACTTTACACTTATATTTGAAACCTTAACAAAAGCAAAGACTAACTGCTCTAATAATGCCGCTGGAATTTTTAGATCTGTATGCTCACTTCATTTCTTGACTTGTGCAAACTTGTGTGTAGAGTGTTGAATATCTACAATTTGTTTTTTGAATCATGATCTATACTTTTTCTGCTGAACTTCAGCTCTTGGTTATTCATGGCATATATAGAGTATGATATGTTGATTGTTTTAAGAGTGTACAACATATACTTCAAGATTCTTGAGATAACTGTGCACAGTATAGTCATTTTTCTTTTATACTTATATTCCCTGGCACACTTTCTATGTTGATACTTGCATCTTTCCTATTGATACTTGCATATTTGATTTTAAGA
This sequence comes from Larix kaempferi, assembly GCA_027924585.1. NCBI lineage: Eukaryota > Viridiplantae > Streptophyta > Pinopsida > Pinales > Pinaceae > Larix > Larix kaempferi. The sequence goes on from BSBM01002035.1 coordinate 46,194, forward strand.
TTTTAGTGTCACCGTGAACTAGTCTGCTTGCCTTGTGAGAATATTTATGACTTGTTAATTGAATTCATTATCTAGAAAGTTGTGGCAGAACTTTAACTTAATGTACATGTCACTATTAAAATTCAAGGAATATTGTAGTTGTAATCTTGGTGTATTTTGAAGCTCCATGAATCTAATACGATGGATTTTCACTTTGAGAAAAATCTTTGATGAAGATGCTTATGCCTTTCAAACTTTTGCAGAGTTGTCATTTTTGAAGTTGTGGTCTTTGATTTCTATGCTTTTGATCCTTGGACTTGCAACCTATATTGAATAATTTTTTCCGATACCTTGAATGAAAGCATCCTTTATATATATATTGAATAATTGTTACTGATACCTTGATTGAAAGTATCCTTTACATATCTATTGAATAATTGTTACCAATACCTTCAATGAAAGTATTCTTTATATATATATATATATTTTATGCAATGATTTTCCTCAAGAGAGGCTTCCAAGTCGACATTAGCATGAGAGGGGTGTATGTCCAAGCCAAGGTCTGCCAAGATGTAATATGAGTGGTCCTCCATGCCTACAATGTTGGGCGCTTCCTACATGTGGAGGTGTAAGATGAAAGGTCACACCCCACAACTATCATAGAATAACATCAAGTGTAATGTTGGAAGTGTAGAGTTCTCAATGAAATATGAAATGATGGAAATGTACATTTCTTTAGAAAATTCTAGTGCTAGAAATGCACATTCTTGTAGAAATGCACGTTCAGAGCATGTTCCTCGCCAACTGTGGGAACCATGCAATTTTGAGCAGTTAAATGAATCTGAACAACACTCCATTCGTCACTTACCAGAGGAGAAAGGGTAGGACAAAGAAAGAGGACCCAGATCTAGAGTATATAGACCTAGGGGATTAAGATTCTGACAAGAGCGAATCAGATTGTTACCTCGAGATGGACACATGTAAGAAAACTGAGTACGATGATAAGATTGCATTCCACCGCCTCATACATGTTTTGAATGGTCTGGCTGTATGCCAAAAGGAGGTTCTGAGTGCAATACACAAGTTACATGAAAAACCAGTAGTATCCACCCCTGAGGCAACTATCATGGGTCCACACTAGTTTGAATGTAGTAGATCCAAGATTCCCTTGGACCTTCTGTCACTGCTCGGGAAAGAGCTCTTGGCATTCTTACCAAGTGCACATCCTCTACAAATACCATCACAATCTACACGAAGGAGTATTGGAAGTCCTGTCACCATTGTCCTCAAATACTATTCAGAGATTCAAGAAGTAATTCAAATACTTATCTTTTTATGTTTTGTGGGGTTGCCTCCATCTGGATCTTTGCTTCCTTCTTGATATCTACTTCCTTTCCATGTCATGATAGTATCATGAACTTGTGTCTTTGAGCTTTTATCCATCCTGTAGCACTATGCACCCTTAAATGTGCACTAGTTTCATCATTGTGTCATCCTCAAGATCTCATACATAATCACGCATTCATTAGTATAATCTCTCAATAAGATTAAAAACATTATAACCCTAAATAATCTTAAACAAATATGGTCATAATCATTAATCAAACTATGAAACATAATATGCATAAAGCCTTGATTAGCTAAACTCAATTTTTCAGGAATAATAATTATCAACCATATGAAAGTATACTTATCTAAAATCTTGACACAAAGTAGGATTGTAACTCAATATAGGAAAACATACCTGGATTAGAATGCTTGCTAGTTATGTCTAACATACCCAAACAATATCTTCTTTGTTCTCTTCAATGATTTAGAGACCTTGTGCTAGTAACCTGCATATCTCATAAGTTAAGCACAGTAGAACCAAATCATACATACCTCGTAAGTAGTGCTTTTATGTGAACAAAGACTATGGATGAGTCTTTGTCTTCATGTCATCATGGTCATGTATTCTTGATCTAGAACTTGATTTGTCTTTTTTGGTGTACCTTTTGTTAAAATTGCAGGTTATGTACATTTTATCACATATAACAACCTTGATGCAAGAACATGTAAACAATTGTATTGCAAAATTTAAATTTAAACTGATTTAAAACATAAATAACATAATTTTCATCTCTTTCAACTTAATGCTCCATTTAGTCACTGCATTAATGTTGGTCCTTGAGAATCATCAAATGCTAAGTTCAGAAAAATAAAATAAATGAACTGTAGTAAAATAAACATGTACTGCATTAAAGAATTAAAACAACCATTTGGATTCAACTTATACTCAGATAGTTTTGATCTTGTCACTGAAAGGACAAGTCAAACTAGATAAACCATATACGTACCTTAAGAGAGAGAAGGTTCAGGTAGAATAAAACATACCTCAAGTTCTTCAATTAAAATGACAGTAGTAAGAAAGACACACAGGTGCTGCAGACTACGAAGGTCAAGCATGTAAGCAAACCCTCACTTACAGAGATCAATTACAGTGAAGAGAAATCAACCAGTGAAGGAGCTGGTCGTGAGATAGAGAAACTGTGAGACTGCTGAATGCGTGAAGAGAAACCCGTGATAGGGATACAGTCATGAAGGAGATCACCATGAAGAGAAACCCGTGAAAGGGATACAGCCGTGAAGGAGATCACCGTGAGGATAAAGCCGTGGAGTGAAATCCAAATAGGAGCAGACCTCACATGCTACAGCCGGAATAGAAATGATATGGCAAAAATAGAAAAGCGGTGAAGGAGATCACAGCTGTGAAGAAGATCACCGTGAGGATAAAGCCGTGGAGTGAAATCCAAATAGGAGCAGACCTCACATGCTACAGCCGGAATAGAAATGATATGGCAAAAATAGAAAAGCCGTGAAGGAGATCACAGCCGTGAAGAAGATCACCGTGAGGATAAAGCCGTGGAGTGAAATCCAAATAGGAGCAGACCTCACATGCTACAACCGGAATAGAAATGATATGGCAAAAATAGAAAAGCCGTGAAGGAGATCACAACCGTGAAGGAGAGACAGTCGTGAAATCCAAGCAGACCCGACAATATTACCCGAGAGAAACAAAAAAACGAAAAGTGAAGTGTGAGCTCACGTAAGATATAAGAATCATAAGTTTTGTAAGGTTTATATAGATTGAGAGTTAACAACCTTAGGTTAGAATAGGGATAAAATAAAAATAAATAAAATAATAAGAAAAGAGAGGTCAAAGGATAAAGTACCAATGGTCCAATGTATTAATAGGATAAAACTTAAATGGACAAATAAATAATAATAAAATAATAAAACTTTATTAATAAAATCACAAAGTCTTTATTAATAAAATCATAAAGATTTTATTAATAAGACTAAAATAAATAATTAATGAATTTATCATAAAGTGAAAAATCAAAGGTCCAACATAAAGTAAATAGACCAAAAACATAAGTGGGACAAGGCCCTATAACAAAACATAATACATGGTCCAATGGTCTTTAATAAACCCTTAGGTAAAAAAAATACTCCATAAAGTAGGAGTCATCATAGTCAAAGGTGCATACAAGTGAGAGTGCTAGGATCAAGTAAGAATAGGACCATGGGTCAACAACCACAAGATCAAAGTGGACAAGCAATCAAATAGAACCAACAAGACCAAAGACTTTTCTCTCTCTTAAGATACATAGTTTATATATTTTTGTCATCACTGTATAAGGGAGAAGATCCAAACGGATGGTGCAATCCTTTTGTCCTTAACACTGCTCCTAAGAGTTAGATACTAGGGACATCCTCAAGGGGTGGCCAGTCCCTTGAGAAGCAATCTAGCAATAACCGATTAGGAGAGGGGACAACAATATCTTCCATTCTCAATGAATGGCTTTCAGCTCAAGGCTGAACCTCAGTCCTAGACTGGGACATGTTGATCAACCATCTGGTCTATGACCAGGATCTCCATTCTCCCAGAGAATGGTCCTCAGCCTCAAGCTGAGCATTGAGTCCTAGGCTGAATGTTGATCAACCATCTTCAGGACCTAGGATGTCTCTATCTCAACCTGCAGGATCTGCTTGGTCATCGTGACCAAGAAACCGTCTGGTTCTAGACCAGAATACCCTAGAGACAAATAGGGGCCCTAGCCACATGCTAGCAGTGTTACCCGGAAACACGTTTCTGGACCTCGGAAACGAGTTTCCTCGTCCCCACGCGTTTCCGAAACAAGGAAACTAGATTGGGGTCGTTTCCTTGTTGTACCCAAAATTGGAAACGATTGGAAACGCAAGGGGACGTCGTTTCCTTTGAATCTGGAAATGTGGGTCGAGTTTCCGGCATCCAACGGCCCTAAATTTGATGTGTGGCAGCATCTAAGCTGTCGGATCTCCTTTCCCTCCAATAGCGTTGACCCTCTCATGGAATTTCTCTTGTCATTTCGGCGGGTTTTCTAGTTCACGTTGCGTCGAGGTAGAGGTGCAGCAGCTTGAATCTGAGGGAGGCCGCGTCCATTGCTCCGGGCATTGGTGCTGTGTAGAGGCCACGAGTGGTGTGCAGAGGTCGCGGGTGTTTTGCAGAGGCAAAGGCCGTGAGTGTTGTGCAGAGGTAGAGGCCGCGGGTGCTGTGCAGAGGCCGCGGAGGTTGTGCAGAGGCCACGAAGGACGTGGGTGTTGTGCAGAGGCCGCAAAGGCTGTGGGCGTTGTGCAGAGGCGGTGGGTGTTGTCCGAGTGTTGGGCAGAGGCCAACGGTGCTGCGTCCAAGCTAACCGGAGCACGCTCGAGCTCGAATTTTAAACTTTAAACTTTAAAATTTTTAATTCTCAATACATTTAAAAATTAAAAATATGAATGGTGAAGCAAAGTTTCAAAGTTTTACTTTTAAGTTTTAAGTTTTCGGGTTTGAACTTTTAACTTTAAGTCCCTCTATGATGTGATTTTCATTTATTAATGTATCTTGGAATGAATCATTCATGTATCTTGGAATGATTATGAATCATTGAATTCAATGAATTGTGATTTTCTGATTTAGTGATTTATGAATATGATGTTAGTGGTTTACTATTTACTGTTTAGTAGTTTATATGATGATAAGCACAATATTGAATACATGATGTTACTTTGTTAGTGTTATTGTTTTGTTGCTAATTACTATTAAATTTTAATCTTTAAAATCTTAAAGTAGTAACTTTTAATTTTGTATTATTCTCGGTGGGGTCCCCTGTGTTTAAGACCCTGACGTATCCGTCGACGTTTCCTAAAATTTGGGGGGTACTTCTGCATATGATGTTTCTGCGTTTCCTCGCTCCCGCGTCCCCGCGTACCGGAAACTTGGGGGAACATTGCATGCTAGGAACTTTGCCATGGCATCAACCTGCTTGGTCCTCGACCAAGAACCCCTGGACTCTGCCTGGTTAACTTGACCAGGAACCCTAGTTAACTGACTAGGGTACCATTCTCTCTGAGAATGGGTCTCGCAGCTGCACTAAAAATCAACACCTTTCATGTTATCAGACAACATCATCCTAGGGTTTCTTCTTATTTGGAAACCCCAATTTTCAATCTCCTTCCTCCCACAACATTTTGATGGAAGATTAATATCTATGATGAATGGATTCCAAATCCACATTCAAAGTTTCCAATGTTGCATCAGGTGTCTCCAACATTGCATCAGGTGTGCCATACCTAAAAAACTGAAAACCCTAAGTGAGAGCTTCTTCTTCCTCTTCTTAGATTTTCGCCGTTCAGCTATTTCAGATGTGCCTTATTATTTCTGGTGTATCTCTGAAATTTCAGATCCTCAGGGTCTGAAACTTAGCTCTATGGTGTCCTGACATGTCATCTTTCCAACCCCACATATTTGAGCTTCGTTAGATTCTCCATGAGAGAGATATGCTAAGTTTCCCAACATTATCTGTTTATGGGATGAAACAACATAGCGAACTTGTACGGAGTGCCACGTGTCACTGTTTCAGCTTCGGCCTTTGATAATCGGACCTGTGAAACTGCAGTCCGTTTCCTAATTGTCACTTTTTACGGAATTCCATTTGGAGCTTCCCAGCCCGAGATATGACCGTTTTTCCTAGGTCACATGTTTAGGGCTGCATTCTGGAAGAGGCAAAAACCCTAACTTGTATGGATCATATCTCACAAAGTATAACAAATTTAAGGCTGAAACTCGGACACAAGGTACAAGAACATGTAATATTCGGCTTGTCTAAGTTTTAAATCTCGAACCTTCGCCAAAAGTGATTTATAGCGAAAGTTCCACGATGACTAGGTTTTGCTATACAAAGCCCTAGCTTTCAAATTGTTGCAAGTGAAACAAGTGTCGTATACCATGTTAGGATCACTGAAAGAATAACAAGCACAACATAAACACAAGAGACACAATGTATCCTGGGAAACCCTCATGGGGTAGAAAACCCAACAAAACTTTCTCAATATAGATGGCCAAAAGTACAAAGATGAAATCCCCAAACAAGAGCTCCTTCTCCTTCACAGATCTCTCTCTCTCTCTCTCCCCTAATGCGCAATCCACAAGTGAGTGTGTGTCCAAATGAGGAGCTCGACACTTGTATTTACACGTTAACTTTCATTTGACATTTACCCTAACTAGGTTGGCCCTTAACAAATTAACCTAATTCTGACTAGGCCGACTTTACTAGGGGACTTAAACACCCCACTACAATTGAATCAAGGGGATTTACTGCTCCGACTTACATGGGAGGATTTACCTCACTGACTTTACATGATCAAGTACAATAATGACATCCCGACGGAGGAATAAAACATCTCCGAATAAATTACAATAGAATATTCTTCAAAGTTACAATATTTAAACAAGAAAGAGCATATCTAGGTGAAGATGTCACAATATTTAAACACAAGCACTTTGTTTGAGTGTTTACATGATATTTTATGGGTTAAATTTTCCAGTAATTAGCGTGAATTGCTAGAGAGACTTGTGGAGCGTCATTGTCATTGGGTTTCGTAGCCAAGAATCAAGTGGAATGTGGATAATTTGTTAAATATTTAGTTGTATGATCATGATATGACTCGAGCGGTTGACTTTTGGTTCAATGGTGTCGTAGAAGGTTATGCTATAAAATTTACGGGGGAATGTCATCAGTCTTTAACCAAAGCGCTATCATTTTTCAACAAAGGACTATATGGAAGATTCATTGAAGAGACACCTACGTGGATATTGATGGTGGAACAGGGTATTCTCCCAGGCCCTGGTAAGATGGAATTGTAATCTTTGCGTGGGGGTGAAACACTATGAAGACCTGATGATGGAGCCGACAACACAAGCTACTTGAAATATTGGCAATCGCAGATGTAGTGGATATTGAAAGTGAATGACAGACATGACAACGAAAGTGGACAGAGATTACAAGAAATTGTGGTAGGGACAAATAGAAAATATCACACCAGCTAACAGTCCCTTATAAGAAGGTAGTGTCCCTGTTGCTCTTGGCATTCTTACCAAGTGCACATCCTCTACAAATACCATCACAGTCTACATGGAGTACTGGAAGTACTGTCATCATTGTCCTTAATGATGGAGGAGGTCTATAGTGTAGATGAGCAAGTCTTCTGTGCCACAGCTTACACAAATTGGCAGAATCATTTACCAATACCAGGATCACTAAAAGAATGGCAAAGCACAGAAAAAAAATGAGTGTGGAGCTCGTTTAACCATGATGATAAGAAAAATCATCTCCCAACCATAGACAAAACTATTTGTCTCCCCCGAGCTCAGACCTTCAATATAGAACGATGTACATCCATATGTAATTTCACACCAAGGTTTACATTTATTTTTTCAAGTGTTTTACATGACCAAATACATTGACATCTTGTCCCATAGGAGATACAATAACAAGATGAAATACAATAAGAATAACTTCTGAAGTTGCACTATTTCCAACAATCCCTCTCAACAAGGAAGGTATTCTTCGAACACTGTATTCTAATTTTATTCTATCTTTCGTCGACCTATGAGGTGATGCCCCACGCAGTTACTACCCCAACATTCCCCCTTGGCAATGGAATGCCCCAACTTGGATTACATGTAATGGCAACTAAAATTCCCATCAATCCTCCCCATTTTATTTTCTCTTCTTGGTAACCTAGTCAATTATGGAATTCCTCAAGAAGAGAGTTGATGTGCAACATCTTCGTCCTTTTAAAACATTCTCAATCATGATATAGAATACAATGCAATGCTGATAGTAGGTCTACCATAGAGATGACCAAACCGAAAAAAAAGGTGTACAAAAATAATACTAGTAGTTATTAGAATACGGGAGCCCACGATGTTGAAGCGAACAAATGCCTGAGAAGATTAGTAAATCTGCAACGCAGATGTTACAAATTCTACTCCACCGTGGATGGAATTGTGATGCAATCTCTTAGAGAAATGCAACAAACAGGGAATTCATGGGCAAGAAAAATGAAGTGGTAGTTTAACTAGGTATGTAATAACGAATGTGAGAGTTGATGTGCAGCACTGATAGCGAAAGTCTAGAAAATTCATGAAGCCATATGAGGTCATAGTAAGGCAAATGCAAGAAGCGAAGAAGTAAAAGGAAGAAGATTTTGCACATTGACTCTCTTCTTGATGAATCCAGTCATTGACTAGGTTATCAAATGAGGCTACCAAGAAGAGAAAATAAAATGGGAAGGGTTGATGGGATGTCCCCCTTGCTGTCCTAACAAGCACAAAAGAATTAGTGTGGTGCATCATTCCACCATAAGGAGAAAGGATAAAAAGTACTCACCACTCTTTTTTAGGGTAAAATAAAGAAAATCTAGAAAAAAGAACAAGAGCAAGAAGAGAATACGGAAGGACATCATTTTAATTAGTGTTCACAATTGATTAACTATCATTGACCTGGCTAATGTTTATAGCAACATAACCAGGATCCTTAAAAGAATGGCAAAGCACATAAACAAAATGAGTGTGGAGCTCATTTAACCATGATGATAAGAACAATCATCTCCCAACCATAGACAAAACTATTTGTCTGCCCCGAGCTCAAACCTTCCAATAGAGAACGATGTACATCCAGATAGTAGTAGCGCAAACCTTAGAAAACATGAGAGTTACTTCTCCAATAGTGGAGAACCCCAAAAAATTACTCTCTTACATCGTTCTAGAGTGAAGGAATGAACCTCTCTTGGCTAGAGCGAACATGCTTGAGTCAAAGACCAAATGAGAGGTCGAACACTCTATTTATACACGTCAAATGGTTATTGTTTCCGTGACTGGGCCGACCTAACTTTCCCCAACTAGGCCGACCTGACTGGGGCATTTCTGCCCATCGTTTGGGTCAAATTGCCCAATATTTTAGGGCAGTTTACCCACTGGGCCAACTTGTCTTGGCGGAATACAAAAAATTACATTTAATATATCTTTTCTTTGTGATGTCACCCCAAGATTTACATTGACTCTTTCAAGTGTTTTACATGAGCAAATACATTGACATCTTGTCCCATAGGAGGTACAATAACAAGACGAAATACAATAAGAATAACTTCCGAAGTTGCACTATTTCCAACACTCCCTCTCAACAAGGAAGGTATTTTTCGAACACTGTATCCTAATCTTATTCTACCTTTGGTTGACCTATCAGGTGATGCCCCAAGTAGCTACTATTCCAACATTCCTTCTTGGCCATGGAATGCCCCAAGTTGCATTACATGTAATGGCAACTAAAATTCCCATCAACCCTTCCCATTTTATCTTCTCTTCTTGGTAACCTAGTCAATTATGGGATTCCTCAAGAAGAGAGTTGATGTGCAACATCTTCGTCCTTTTAAAACATTCTCAATCATGATATAGAATACAATGCAATGCTGATAGTAGGTCTACGATATAGATGACCAAACCGAAAATAGGTGTACAAAAATAATACTAGTAGTTATTAGAATACGGGAGCCCACGATGTTGCAACGAACAGATGCACGAGAAGATTAGTAAATCTGCAACGCAGATGTTACAAATTCTACTCCAAAGTGGATGGAATTGTGATGCAATCTCCTAGAGAAATGCAACAAACAGGGAATTCCATGGGAAAGAAAAATGAAGTGGTACATTAACTAGGGATGTAATAACGAATGTGAGAGTTGATGTGCGGCATTGATAGCGAAAGTCTAGAAAATTCATGAAGCCATATGAGGTCATAGCATGGCAAATGCAAGAAGGGAAGAAGTAGAAGGAAGAAGATGTTGCACATTGATTCTCTTCTTCATGACTCCAGTCATTGACTAGGTTATCAAATGATTCTACCAAAAAGAGAAAATAAAATGGGAAAAGATGATGGGAAGTCCTCCTTGCTGTCCTAACAATATGGCACACAAGAATTAGTGTGGTGCATCATTCGACCATAAGGAGAAATGATAGAAAGTACTCACCAGTCTTTTTTAGTGTAAAATAAAGAAAATCTAGAAGAAAGAACAAGAGCAACAAATGAATACGGAAGGATACCATTTTAATTAGTGTTTACAATTGATTAACTATCATTGACCTTTTTAATGTTTATAGCAGCATAACCAGGATCACTAAAAGAATGGCAAAGCACATAAACAAAATGAGTGTGGAGCTCGTTTAACCATGATGATAAGAACAATCATCTCCCAACCATAGACAAAGCTATTTGTCTCCCCCGAGCTCAGACCTTCCAATAGAGAACGATGTACATCCAGATAGTAGTAGCGCAAACCCTAGAAAACAGGAGAGTAACTTCTCAAATAGTGGAGAACCCCCAAAAATCTGTCTCTTAACTGTAGTAGCGAACCTCTCTTGGCTAGAGCGAACATGCTTGAGTGAATGACCAAATGAGAGGCGGAAGACTCTATTTATACAAGTCAAATGGTGATTGTTTCCCTTACTGGGTCGACCTAACTTTCCCTAACTAGGCCGACTTGACTGGGGTGTTTCTGCTCACTGTTTGGTGCAAATTTCCCACTATTTTGGGGCAGTTTCCTACTCGGCCAACTTGTCTTGGGGGAATACAAAAAAAATACATTTAATAAATCTTTTCTTTGTGATTCCACCCCAAGATTTACATTGACTCTTTCAAGTGTTTTACATGACCAAATACATTGACATCTTGTCCCATTGGAGGTACAATAACAAGATGAAATACAATGAGAATAACTTCCGAAGTTGCACTATTTCCAACACTCCCTCTCAACAAGGAAGGTATTCTTCGAACACTGTATTGTAATCTTTTTCTATCTTTGGTCGACCTATGAGGTGATGCCCTACGCAGCTACTATTCCAACATTCCCTCTTGGCCATGGATTGCCCCAAGTCGCATTACATGTAATAGCAACTAAAATTCCCATCAACCCTTCCCATTTTATTTTCTCTTCTTGGTAACCTAGTCAATTATGGGATTCATCAAGAAGAGAGTTGATGTACAACATCTTCGTCCTTTTAAAACATTCTCAGTCATGAAATAGAATACAATGCAATGCTGATAGTAGGTACACCATATAGATGACCAAACCGAAAAAAGGTGTACAAAAATAATACTAGTAGTTATTAGAATACGGGAGCCCACGATGTTGCAACGAATAGATGCATGAGAAGATTAGTAAATCTGCAACGCAGAGGTTACAAATTCTACTCCACCGTGGATGGAATTGTGATGCAATCTCTTTGAGAAATGCAACAAACAGGGAATTGCATGGACAATAAAAATGAAGTGGTAGTTTAGCTAGGGATGTAATAACGGATGTGAGAGTTGATGTGCGGCAATGATAGCGAATATCTAGAAAATTCATGAAGCCATATGAGTTCATAGCAAGGCAAATGCAAGAAGGGAAGAAGTAGAAGTAAGAAGATGTTGCACATTGACTCGCTGCTTGATGAATCCAGTCATTGACTAGGTTTTCAAATGAGGCCACCAAGAAGAGAAAATCAAATGGGAAGGGTTGATGGGAAGTCGTCCTTGCTGTCCTAACAATATGGCACACAAGAATTAGTGTGGTGCATCATTCGACCATAAGGAGAAAGGATAGAAAGTACTCACCACTATTTTTTAGGGTAAAATAAAGAAAATCTAGAAGAAAGAACAAGAGCAACAAATGAATACGGAAGGACACCATTTTAATTAGTGTTTACAATTGATTAACTATCATTGACCTTTTTAATGTTTATAGCAGCATAACCAGGATCACTAAAAGAATGGCAAAGCACATAAACAAAATGAGTGTGGAGCTCGTTTAACCATGATGATAAAAACAATCATCTCCCAACCATAGACAAAGCTATTTGTCTCCCCCGAGTTCAGACCTTCCAATAGAGAAAGATGTACATACAGATAGTAGTAGCGCAAACCCTAGAAAATAGGAGAGTAACTTCGCAAATAGTGGAGAACCCCCAAAAATCTGTCTCTTAACTGTAGTAGCGAACCTCTCTTGGCTAGAGCGAACATGCTTGAGTGAATGACCAAATGAGAGGCCGAAGACTCTATTTATACAAGTCAAATGGTGATTGTTTACCTTACTGGGTCGACCTAGCTTTCCCTAACTAGGCCGACTTGACTGGGGTATTTCTGCTCACTGTTTGGTGCAAATTTCCCTCTATTTTGGGGCAGTTTCATACTCGACCGACTTGTCTTGGGGGAATACAAAAAAATACATTTAATAAATCTTTTCTTTGTGATTCCACCCCAAGATTTACATTGGCTCTTTCAAGTATTTTACATGACCAAATACATTGACATCTTGTCCCATTGGAGGTACAATAACAAGATGAAATACAATAAGAATAACTTCCGAAGTTGCACTATTTCCAACACTCCCTCTCAACAAGGAAGGTATTCTTCGAACACTGTATTGTAATCTTTTTCTATCTTTGGTCGACCTTTGAGGTGATGCCCTACGCAGCTACTATTCCAACATTCCCTCTTGGCCATGGAATGCCCCAAGTCGCATTACATGTAATGGCAACTAAAATTCCCATCAAGCCTTCCCATTTTATTTTCTCTTCTTGGTAACCTAGTCAATTATGGGATTCCTCAAGAAGAGAGTTGATGTGCAACATCTTCGTCCTTTTAAAACATTCTCAGTCATGAAATAGAATACAATGCAATGCTGATAGTAGGTACACCATATAGATGACCAAACCGAAAAAAGGTGTACAAAAATAATACTAGTAGTTATTAAAATACGGGAGCCCACGATGTTGCAACGAATAGATGCACGAGAAGATTAGTAAATCTGCAACGCAGATGTTACAAATTCTACTCCAGCGTGGATGGAATTGTGATGCAATCTCTTTGAGAAATGCAACAAACAGGGAATTGCATGGACAATAAAAATGAAGTGGTAGTTTAGCTAGGGATGTAATAACGGATGTGAGAGTTGATGTGCGGCAATGATAGCGAATGTCTAGAAAATTCATGAATCCATATGAGTTCATAGCAAGGCAAATGCAAGAAGGGAAGAAGTAGAAGTAAGAAGATGTTGCACATTGACTCGTTGCTTGATGAATCCAGTCATTGACTAGGTTTTCAAATGAGGCCACCAAGAAGAGAAAATCAAATGGGAAGGGTTGATGGGAAGTCGTCCTTGCTGTCCTAACAATATGGCACACAAGAATTAGTGTGGTGCATCATTCGACCATAAGGAGAAAGGATAGAAAGTACTCACCACTATTTTTTAGGGTAAAATAAAGAAAATCTAGAAGAAAGAACAAGAGCAAGAAATGAATACGGAAGGACACCATTTTAATTAGTGTTTACAATTGATTAACTATCATTGACCTTTTTAATGTTTATAGCAGCATAACCAGGATCACTAAAAGAATGGCAAAGCACATAAACAAAATGAGTGTGGAGCTCGTTTAACCATGATGATAAAAACAATCATGTCCCAACCATAGACAAAGCTATTTGTCTCCCCCGAGCTCAGACCTTCCAATAGAGAACGATGTACATCCAGATAGTAGTAGCGCAAACCCTAGAAAACAGGAGAGTAACTTCTCAAATAGTGGAGAACCCCCAAAAATCTGTCTCTTAACTGTAGTAGCGAACCTCTCTTGGCTAGAGCGAACATGCTTGAGTGAATGACCAAATGAGAGGCGGAAGACTCTATTTATACAAGTCAAATGGTGATTGTTTCCCTCATTGGGTCGACCTAGCTTTCCCTAACTAGGCCGACTTGACTGGGGTATTTCTCCTCACTGTTTGGTGCAAATTTCCCACTATTTTGGGGCAGTTTCCTACTCGGCCGACTTGTCTTGGGGGAATACAAAAAAATACATTTAATAAATCTTTTCTTTGTGATTCCACCCCAAGATTTACATTGACTCTTTCAAGTGTTTTACATGACCAAATACATTGACATCTTGTCCCATTGGAGGGACAATAACAAGATGAAATACAATAAGAGTAACTTCCGAAGTTGCACTATTTCCAACACTCCCTCTCAACAAGGAAGGTATTCTTCGAACACTGTATTGTAATCTTTTTCTATCTTTGGTCGACCTATGAGGTGATGCTCTACGCAGCTACTATTCCAACATTCCCTCTTGGCCATGGACTGCCCCAAGTCGCATTACATGTAATAGCAACTAAAATTCCCATCAACCCTTCCCATTTTATTTTCTCTTCTTGGTAACCTAGTCAATTATGGGATTCATCAAGAAAAGAGTTGATGTGCAACATCTTCGTCCTTTTAAAACACTCTCAGTCATGAAATAGAATACAATGCAATGTTAATAGTAGGTACAACATATAGATGACCAAACCGAAAAAAGGTGTACAAAAATAATACTAGTAGTTATTAGAATACGGGAGCCCACGATGTTGCAAGGAATAGATGCATGAGAAGATTAGTAAATCTGCAACGCAGATGTTACAAATTCTACTCCACCGTGGATGGAATTGTGATGCAATCTCTTTGAGAAATGCAACAAATAGGGAATTGCAGGGACAATAAAAATGAAGTGGTAGTTTAGCTAGGGATGTAATAACGGATGTGAGAGTTGATGTGCGGCAATGATAGCGAATATCTAGAAAATTCATGAAGCCATATGAGTTCATAGCAAGGCAAATGCAAGAAGGGAAGAAGTAGAAGTAAGAAGATGTTGCACATTGACTCGCTGCTTGGTGAATCCAGTCATTGACTAGGTTTTCAAATAAGGCCACCAAGAAGAGAAAATCAAATGGGAAGGGTTGATGGGAAGTCGTCCTTGCTGTCCTAACAATATGGCACACAAGAATTAGTGTGGTGCATCATTTGACCATAAGGAGAAAGGATAGAAAGTACTCACCACTATTTTCTAGGGTAAAATAAAGAAAATCTAGAAGAAAGAACAAGAGCAACAAATGAATACGGAAGGACACCATTTTAATTAGTGTTTACAATTGATTAACTATCATTGACCTTTTTAATGTTTATAGCAGCATAACGAGGATCACTAAAAGAATGGCAAAGCACATAAACCAAATGAGTGTGCAGCTCGTTTAACCATGATGATAAAAACAATCATCTCCCAACCATAGAAAAAGCTATTTGTCTCCCCCGAGCTCAGACCTTCCAATAGAGAACGATGTAAATCCAGATAGTAGTAGCGCAAACCCTAGAAAACAGGAGAGTAACTTCGCAAATAGTGGAGAACCCCCAAAAATCTGTCTCTTAACTGTAGTAGCGAACCTCTCTTGGCTAGAGCGAACATGCTTGAGTGAATGACCAAATGAGAGGCCGAAGACTCTATTTATACAAGTCAAATGGTGATTGTTTCCCTTACTGGGTCGACCTAGCTTTCCCTAACTAGGCCGACTTGACTGGGGTATTTCTGCTCACTGTTTGGTGCAAATTTCCCGCTATTTTGGGGCAGTTTCCTACTCGGCCGAGTTGCCTTCGGGGAATACAAAAAAATACATTTAATAAATCTTTTCTTTGTGATTCCACCCCAAGATTTACATTGACTCTTTCAAGTATTTTACATGACCAAATACATTGACATCTTGTCCCATCGGAGGTACAATAACAAGATGAAATACAATAAGAATTACTTCCGAAGTTGCACTATTTCCAACACTCCCTCTCAACAAGGAAGGTATTCTTCGAACACTGTATTGTAATCTTTTTCTATCTTTGGTCGACCAATGAGGTGATGCCCTACGCAGCTACTATTCCAACATTCCCTCTTGGCCGTGGAATGCCCCAAGTCGCATTACATGTAATGGCAACTAGAATTCCCATCAACCCTTCCCATTTTATTTTCTCTTCTTGGTAACCTAGTCAATTATGGGATTCCTCAAGAAGAGAGTTGATGTGCAACATCTTCGTCCTTTTAAAACATTCTCAGTCATGAAATAGAATACAATGCAATGCTGATAGTAGGTACACCATATAGATGACCAAACCGAAAAAAGGCGTACAAAAATAATACGAGTAGTTATTAGAATACGGGAGCCCACGATGTTGCAACGAATAGATGCATGAGAAGATTAGTAAATCTGCAATGCAAATGTTACAAATTCTACTCCAGCGTGGATGGAATTGTGATGCAATCTCTTTGAGAAATGCGACAAACAGGGAATTGCATGGACAATAAAAATGAAGTGGTAGTTTAGCTAGGGATGTAATAACGTATGTGAGAGTTGATGTGCGGCAATGATAGCGAATGTCTAGAAAATTCATGAAGCCATATGAGTTCATGGCAAGGCAAATGCAAGAAGGGAAGAAGTAGAAGTAAGAAGATGTTGCACATTGACTCGCTGCTTGACGAATCCAGTCATTGACTAGGTTTTGAAATGAGGCCACCAAGAAGAGAAAAGCAAATGGGAAGGGTTGATGGGAAGTCGTCCTTGCTATCCTAACAATATGGCACACAAGAATTAGTGTGGTGCGTCATTCGACCATAAGGAGAAAGGATAGAAAGTACTCACCACTATTTTTTAGGGTAAAATAAAGAAAATCTAGAAGAAAGAACAAGAGCAACAAATGAATACGGAAGGACACCATTTTAATTAGTGTTTACAATTGATTAACTATCATTGACCTTTTTAATGTTTATAGGAGCATAACCAGGATCACTAAAAGAATGGCAAAGCACATAAACAAAATGAGTGTGGAGCTCGTTTAACCATGATGATAAAAACAATCATCTCCCAACCATAGGCAAAGCTATTTGTCTCACCTGAGCTCAGACCTTCCAATAGAGAACGATGTACATCCAGATAGTAGTAGCGCAAACCCTAGAAAACAGGAGAGTAACTTCTCCAATAGTGGAGAACCCCCAAAAATCTGTCTCTTAACTGTAGTAGCGAACTTCTCTTGGCTAGAGCGAACATGCTTTAGTGAATGACCAAATGAGAGGCCGAAGACTCTATTTATACAAGTCAAATGGTGATTGTTTCCCTTACTGGGTCGACCTAGCTTTCCCTAACTAGGCCGACTTGATTGGGGTATTTCTGCTCACTGTTTGGTGCAAATTTCCCACTATTTTGGGGCAGTTTCCTACTCGGCCGACTTGTCTTGGGGGAATACAAAAAATTACATTTAATAAATCTTTTCTTTGTGATTCCACCCCAAGATTTACATTGACTCTTTCAAGTGTTTTACATGACCAAATACATTGACATCTTGTCCCATTGGAGGTACAATAACAGGATGAAATACAATAAGAATAACATCCGAAGTTGCACTATTTCCAACACTCCCTCTCAACAAGGAAGGTATTCTTTGAACACTGTATTGTAATCTTTTTCTATCTTTGGTCGACCTATGAGGTGATGCCCTACGTAGCTACTATTCCAACATTCCCTCTTGGCCATGGAATGCCCCAAGTCGCATTACATGCAATGGCAACTAATTCCCATCAACCCTTCCCATTTTATTTTCTCTTCTTGGTAACCTAGTCAATTATGGGATTCCTCAAGAAGAGAGTTGATGTGCAACATCTTCGTCCTTTTAAAACATTCTCAGTCATGAAATAGAATACAATGCAATGCTGATAGTAGGTACACCATATAGATGACCAATCCGAAAAAAGGTGTACAAAAATAATACTAGTAGTTATTAGAATACGGGAGCCCACAATGTTGCAACGAATAGATGCATGAGAAGATTAGTAAATCTGCAACGCAGATGTTACAAATTCTACTCCACCGTGGATGGAATTGTGATGCAATCTCTTTGAGAAATGCAACAAACAGGGAATTGCATGGACAATAAAAATGAAGTGGTAGTTTAGCTAGGGATGTAATAACGGATGTGAGAGTTGATGTGCGGCAATGATAGCGAATGTCTAGATAATTCACGAAGCCATATGAGTTCATAGCAAGGCAAATGCAAGAAGGGAAGAAGTAGAAGTAAGAAGATGTTGCACATTGACTCGGTGCTTGATGAATCCAGTCATTGACTATGTTTTCAAATGAGGCCACCAAGAAGAGAAAATCAAATGGGAAGGGTTGATGGGAAGTCGTCCTTGCTGTCCTAACAATATGGCACACAAGAATTAGTGTGGTGCATCATTCGACCATAAGGAGAAAGGATAGAAAGTACTCACCACTATTTTTTAGGGTAAAATAAAGAAAATCTAGAAGAAAGAACAAGAGCAAGAAATGAATACGGAAGGACACCATTTTAATTAGTGTTTACTATTGATTAACTATCATTGACCTTTTTAATGTTTATAGCAGCATAACCAGGATCACTAGAAGAATGGCAAAGCACATAAACAAAATGTGTGTGGAGCTCGTTTAACCATGATGATAAAAACAATCATCTCCCAACCATAGACAAAGCTATTTGTCTCCCCCGAGCTCAGACCTTCCAATAGAGAACGATGTACATCCAGATAGTAGTAGCGCAAACCCTAGAAAACAGGAGAGTAACTTCTCAAATAGTGGAGAACCCCCAAAAATCTGACTCTTAACTGTAGTAGCGAACCTCTCTTGGCTAGAGCGAACATGCTTGAGTGAATGACCAAATGAGAGGCCGAAGACTCTTTTTATACAAGTCAAATGGTGATTGTTTCCCTTACTGGGTCGACCTAACTTTCCCTAACTAGGCCGACTTGACTGGGGTATTTCTGCACACTGTTTGGTGCAAATTTCCCACTATTTTTGGGCAGTTTCCTACTCGGTCGACTTGTCTTGGGGGAATACAAAAAAATACATTTAATAAATCTTTTCATTGTGATTCCACCCCAAGATTTACATTGACTCTTTCAAGTGTTTTACATGACCAAATACATTGACATCTTGTCCCATTGGAGGTACAATAACAAGATGAAATACAATAAGAATAACTTCCGAAGTTGCACTATTTCCAACACTCGTTCTCAACAAGGAAGGTATTCTTCGAACACTGTATTGTAATCTTTTTCTATCTTTGGTCGACCTATGAGGTGATGCCCTACGCAGCTATTATTCCAACATTCCCTCTTGGCCATGGAATGCCCCAAGTCGCATTATATGTAATGGCAACTAAAATTCCCATCAATCCTTCCCATTTTATTTTCTCTTCTTGGTAACCTAGTCAATTATGGGATTCCTCAAGAAGAGAGTTGATGTGCAACATCTTCGTCCTTTTAAAACATTCTCAGTCATGAAATGGAATACAATGCAATGCTGATAGTAGGTACACCATATAGATGACCAAACCGAAAAAAGGTGTACAAAAATAATACTAGTAGTTATTAGAATACGGGAGCCCACGATGTTGCAACGAATAGATGCATGAGAAGATTAGTAAATCCCCAACGCAGATGTGACAAATTCTACTCCACCGTGGATGGAATTTTGATGCAATCTCTTTGAGAAATGCAAGAAACAGGGAATTGCATGGACAATAAAAATGAAATGGTAGTTTAGCTAGCGATGTAATAACGGATGTGAGAGTTGATGTGCGGCAATGATAGCGAATGTCTAGAAAATTCATGAAGCCATATGAGTTCATAGCAAGGCAAATGCAAGAAGGGAAGAAGTAGAAGTAAGAAGATGTTGCACATTGACTCGCTGCTTGATGAATCCAGTGATGGACTAGGTTTTCAAATGAGGCCACCAAGAAGAGAAAATCAAATGGGAAGGGTTGATGGGAAGTCGTACTTGCTGTCCTAACAATATGGCGCACAAGAATTAGTGTGGTGCATCATTCGACCATAAGGAGAAAGGATAGAAAGTACTCACCACTATTTTTTAGGGTAAAATAAAGAAAATCTAGAAGAGAGAACAAGAGCAACTAATGAATACGGAAGGACACCATTTTAATTAGTGTTTACAATTGATTAACTATCATTGACCTTTTTAATGTTTATAGCAGCATAACTAGGATCACTAAAAGAATGGAAAAGCACATAAACAAAATGAGTGTGGAGCTCGTTTAACCATGATGATAAAAACAATCATCTCCCAACCATAGACAAAGCTATTTGTCTCCCCCGAGCTCAGACCTTCCAATAGAGAACGATGTACATCCAGATAGTAGCAGCGCAAACCCTAGAAAACAGGAGAGTAACTTCTCAAATAGTGGAGAACCCCCCAAAATCTGTCTCTTAACTGTAGTAGCGAACCTCTCTTGGCTAGAGCGAACATGCTTGAGTGAATGACCTAATGGGAGGCCGAAGACTCTATTTATACAAGTCAAATGGTGATTGTTTCCCTTACTGGGTCGACCTAACTTTCCCTAACTAGGTCGACTTGACTGGGGTATTTCTGCTCACTGTTTGGGGCAAATTTCCCGCTATTTTGGGGCAGTTTCCTACTCGGCCGACTTGTCTTGGGGGAATACAAAAAAATACATTTAATAAATCTTTTCTTTGTGATTCCACCCCAAGATTTACATTGACTCTTTAGAGTGTTTTACATGAGCAAATACATTGACATCTTGTCCCATTGTAGGTACAATAACAAGATGAAATACAATAAGAATAACTTCCGAAGTTGCACTATTTCCAACACTCCCTCTAAACAAGGAAGGTATTCTTCGAACACTGTATTGTAATCTTTTTCTATCTTTGGTCGACCTATGAGGTGATGCCCTACGTAGCTACTATTCCAACATTCCCTCTTGGCCATGGAATGCCCCAAGTCGCATTACATGTAATGGCAACTAAAATTCCCATCAACCCTTCCCATTTTATTTTCTCTTCTTGGTAACCTAGTCATTTATGGGATTCCTCAAGAAGAGAGTTGATGTGCAACATCTTCGTCCTTTTAAAACATTCTCAGTCATGAAATAGAATACAATGCAATGCTGATAGTAGGTACACCATATAGATGACCAAACCGAAAAAAGGTGTACAAAAATAATACTAGTACTTATTAGAATACGGGAGCCCACGATGTTGCAACGAATAGATGCATGAGAAGATTAGTAAATCTGCAACGCAGATGTTACAAATTCTACTCCACCGTGGATGGAATTGTGATGCAATCTCTTTGAGAAATGCAACAAACAGGGAATTGCATGGACAATAAAAATGAAGTGGTACTTTAGCTAGGGATGTAATAACGGATGTGAGAGTTGATGTGCGGCAATGATAGCGAATGTCTAGAAAATTCATGAAGCCATATGTGTTCATAGCAAGGCAAATGCAAGAAGGGAAGAAGTAGAAGTAAGAAGATGTTGCACATTGACTCGTTGCTTGATGAATCCAGTCATTGACTAGGTTTTCAGATGAGGCCACCAAGAAGAGAAAATCAAATGGGAAGGGTTGATGGGAAGTCGTCCTTGCTGTCCCAAGAATATGGCACACAAGAATTAGTGTGGTGCATCATTCGACCATAAGGAGAAAGGATAGAAAGTACTCACCATTATTTTTTAGGGTAAAATAAAGAAAATCTAGAAGAAAGAACAAGAGCAACAAATGAATACGGAAGGACACCATTTTAATTAGTGTTTACAATTGATTAACTATCATTGACCTTTTTAATGTTTATAGCAGCATAACCAGGATCACTAAAAGAATGGCAAAGCACATAAACAAAATGAGTGTGGAGCTCGTTTAACCATGATGATAAAAACAATCATCTCCCAACCATAGACAAAGCTATTTGTCTCCCCCGAGCTCAGACCTTCCAATAGAGAACGATGTACATCCAGATAGTAGTAGCGCAAACCCTAGAAAACAGGAGAGTAACTTCTCAAATAGTGGAGAACCCCCAAAAATATGTCTCTTAACTGTAGTAGCGAAACTCTCTTGGCTAGAGCGAACATGCTTGAGCGAATGACCAAATGAGAGGCCGAAGACTCTATTTATACAAGTCAAATGGTGACTGTTTCCCTTACTGGGTCGACCTAACTTTCCCTAACTAGGCCGACTTGACTGGGGTATTTCTGCTCACTGTTTGGTGCAAATTTCCCGCTATTTTGGGGCAGTTTCCTACTCGGCCGACTTGTCTTGGGGGAATACAAAAAAATGCATTTAATAAATCTTTTCTTTTTGATTCCACCCCAAGATTTACATTGACTCTTTCAAGTGTTTTACATGACCAAATACATTGACAACTTGTCCCATTGGAGGTACAATAACAAGATGAAATACAATAAGAATAACTTCCGAAGTTGCACTATTTCCAACACTCCCTCTCAACAAGGAAGGTGTTCTTCGAACACTGTATTGTAATCTTTTTCTATCTTTGGTCGACCTATGAGGTGATGCCCTACGCAGCTACTATTCCAACATTCCCTCTTGGCCATGGAATGCCCCAAGTCGCATTACATGTAATGGCAACTAAAATTCCCATCAACCCTTCCCATTTTATTTTCTCTTCTTGGTAACCTAGTCAATTATGGTATTCCTCAAGAAGAGAGTTGATGTGCAACATCTTCGTCCTTTTAAAACATTCTCAGTCATGAAATAGAATACAATGCAATGTTGATAGTAGGTACACCATATAGATGACCAAACCGAAAAAAGGTGTACAAAAATAATACTAGTAGTTATTAGAATACGGGAGTCCACGATGTTGCAACGAATAGATGCATGAGAAGATTAGTAAATCTGCAACGCAGATGTTACAAATTCTACTCCACCGTGGATGGAATTGTGATGCAATCTCTTTGAGAAATGCAACAAACAGGGAATTGCATGGACAATAAAAATGAAGTGGTAGTTTAGCTAGGGATGTAATAACGGATGTTAGAGTTGATGTGCGGTAATGATAGCGAATGTCTAGAAAATTCATGAAGCCATATGAGTTCATAGCATCGCAAATGCAAGAAGGGAAGAAGTAGAAGTAAGAAGATGTTGCACATTGACTCGGTGCTTGATGAATCCAGTCATTAACTAGGTTTTCAAACGAGGCCACCAAGAAGAGAAAATCAAATGGGAAGGGTTGATGGGAAGTCG
This sequence comes from Larix kaempferi, assembly GCA_027924585.1. Taxonomy (NCBI): domain Eukaryota; kingdom Viridiplantae; phylum Streptophyta; class Pinopsida; order Pinales; family Pinaceae; genus Larix; species Larix kaempferi. The sequence continues at coordinate 69,451 of BSBM01002035.1, forward strand.
TCCTTGCTGTCCTAACAATATGGCACACAAGAATTAGTGTGGTGCATCATTCGACCATAAGGAGAAAGAATAGTAAGTACTCACCACTATTTTTTAAGGTAAAATAAAGAAAATCTAGAAGAAAGAACAAGAGCAACAAATGAATACGGAAGGACACCATTTTAATTAGTGTTTACAATTGCTTAACTATCATTGACCTTTTTAATGTTTATAGCAGCATAACCAGGCTCACTAAAAGAATGGCAAAGCACATAAACAAAATGAGTGTGGAGCTCGTTTAACCACGATGATAAGAACAATCATCTCCCAACCATAGACAAAGCTATTTGTCTCCCCCGAGCTCAGACCATCCAATAGAGAACGATGTACATCCAGATAGTAGTAGCGCAAACCGTAGAAAACATGAGAGTAACTTCTCAAATAGTGGAGAACCCCCAAAAATCTGTCTCTTAACTGTAGTAGCGAACCTCTCTTGGCTAGAGCGAACATGCTTGAGTGAATGACCAAATAAGAGGCCGAAGACTCTATTTATACATGTCAAATGGTGATTGTTTCCCTTACTGGGTCGACCTAACTTTCCCTATCAAGGCCGACTTGATTGGGGTATTTCTGCTCACTGTTTGGTGCAAATTTCCCACTATTTTTGGGCAGTTTCCTACTCGGCCGACTTGTCTTGGGGGAATACAAAAAAGTACATTTAATAAATCTTTTCTTTGTGATTCCACCCCAAGATTTACTTTGACTCTTTCAAGTGTTTTACATGACCAAATACATTGACATCTTGTCCCATTGGAGGTACAATAACAAGATGAAATACAATAAGAATAACTTCCGAAGTTGCACTATTTCCAACACTCCCTCTCAACAAGGAAGGTATTCTTCGAACACTGTATTGTAATCTTTTTCTATCTTTGGTCGACCTATGAGGTGATGCCCTACGCAGCTACTATTCCAACATTCCCTCTTGGCCATGGAATGCCCCAAGTCGCATTGCATGTAATGGCAACTAAAATTCCCATCAACCCTTCCCATTTTATTTTCTCTTCTTGGTAACCTAGTCAATTATGGGATTCCTCAAGAAGAGAGTGGATGTGCAACATCTTCGTTCTTTTAAAACATTCTCAGTCATGAAATAGAATACAAGGCAATGCTGATAGTAGGTACACCATATAGATGACCAAACCGAAAAAAGGTGTACAAAAATAATACTAGTAGTTATTAGAATACGGGAGCCCACGATGTTGCAACGAATAGATGCATGAGAAGATTAGTAAATCTGCAACGCAGATGTTACAAATTCTACTCCAGCGTGGATGGAATTGTGATGCAATCTCTTTGAGAAATGCAACAAATAGGGAATTGCATGGACAATAAAAATGAAGTGGTAGTTTAGCTAGGGATGTAATAACGGATGTGAGATTTGATGTGCGGCAATGATAACGAATGTCTAGAAAATTCATGAAGCCATTTGAGTTCATAGCAAGGCAAATGCAAGAAGGGAAGAAGTAGAAGTAAGAAGATGTTGCACATTGACTCGCTGCTTGATGAATCCGGTCATTGACTAGGTTTTCAAATGAGGCCACCAAGAAGAGAAAATCAAATGGGAAGGGTTGATGGGAAGTCGTCCTTGCTGTCCTAACAATATGGCACACAAGAATTAGTGTGGTGCATCATTCGACCATAAGGAGAAAGGATAGAAAGTACTCACCACTATTTTTTAGGGTAAAATAAAGAAAATCTAGAAGAAAGAACAAGAGCAACAAATGAATACGGAAGGACACCATTTGAATTAGTGTTTGCAATTGATTAACTATCATTGACCTTTTTAATGTTTATAGCAGCATAACCAGGATCACTAAAAGAATGGCAAAGCACATAAACAAAATGAGTGTGGAGCTCGTTTAACCATGATGATAAAAACAATCATCTCCCAACCATAGACAAAGCTATTTGTCTCCCCCGAGCTCAGACCTTCCAATAGAGAACGATGTACATACAGATAGTAGTAGCACAAACCCTAGAAAACAGGAGAGTAACTTCTCAAATAGTGGAGAACCCCCAAAAATCTGTCTCTTAACTATAGTAGCGAACCTCTCTTGGCTAGAGCGAACATGCTTGCGTGAATGACCAAATGAGAGGCGGAAGACTCTATTTATACATGTCAAATGGTGATTGTTTCCCTTACTGGCTCGACCTAACTTTCCCTAACTAGGCCGACTTGACTGGGGTATTTCTGCTCACTGTTTGGTGCAAATTTCCTGCTATTTTGGGGCAATTTCCTACTCGGCCGACTAGTCTTCGGGGAATCCAAAAAAATACATTTAATAAATCTTTTCTTTGTTATTCTACCCCAAGATTTTCATTGACCCTTTCAAGTGTTTGACATGACCAAATACATTGACATCTTGTCCCATTGGAGGTACAATAACAAGATGAAATACAATAAGAATAACTTCCGAAGTTGCACTATTTCCAACACTCCCTCTCAACAAGGAAGGTATTCTTCGAACACTGTATTGTAATCTTTTTCTATCTTTGGTCGACCTATGAGGTGATGCCCTACGCAGCTACTATTCCAACATTCCCTCTTGGCCATGGAATGCCCCAAGTCGCATTACATGTAATGGCAACTAAAATTCCCATCAACCCTTCCCATTTTATTTTCTCTTCTTGGTAACCTAGTAAATTATGGGATTCCTCAAGAAGAGAGTTGATGTGCAACATCTTCGTCCTTTTAAAACATTCTCATCCATGAAATAGAATACAATGCAATGCTGATAGTAGGTACACCATATAGATGACCAAACCGAAAAAAGGTGTACAAAAAAAATAATACTAGTAGTTATTAGAATACGGGAGCCCACGATGTTGCAACGAATAGATGCATGAGAAGATAGTAAATCTGCAACGCAGATGTTACAAATTCTACTCCAGCGTGGATGGAATTGTGATGCAATCTCTTTGAGAAATGCAACAAACAGGGAATTGCATGGACAATAAAAATGAAGTGGTAGTTTAGCTAGGGATGTAATAACGGATGTGAGACTTGATGTGCGGCAATGATAGCGAATGTCTAGAAAATTCATGAAGCCATAATAGTTCATAGCAAGGCAAATGCAAGAAGGGAAGAAGTAGAAGTAAGAAGATGTTGCACATTGACTCGCTGCTTGATGAATCAGTCATTGACTAGGTTTTCAAATGAGGCCACCAAGAAGAGAAAATCAAATGGGAAGGGTTGATGGGAAGTCGTCCTTGCTGTCCTAACAATATGGCACACAAGAATTAGTGTGGTGCATCATTCGATCATAAGGAGAAAGGATGGAAAGTACTCACCACTATTTTTTAGGGTAAAATAAAGAAAATCTAGAAGAAAGAACAAGAGCAACAAATGAATACGGAAGGACACCATTTTAATTAGTGTTTGCAATTGATTAACTATCATTGACCTTTTTAATGTTTATAGCAGCATAACCAGGATCACTAAAAGAATGGCAAAGCATGTAAACAAAATGAGTGTGGAGCTCGTTTAACCATGATGATAAGAACAATCATCTCCCAACCATAGACAAAGCTATTTGTCTCCCCCGAGCTCATACCTTCCAATAGAGAACGATGTACATCTAGATAGTAGTAGCGCAAACCCTAGAAAACAGGAGAGTAACTTCTCAAATAGTGGAGAATCCCCAAAAATCTGTCTCTTAACTGTAGTAGCGAACCTCTCTTGGCTAGAGCGTACATGCTTGAGTGAATGACCAAATGAGAGGCCGAAGACTCTTTTTATACAAGTCAAATGGTGATTGTTTCCCTTACTGGGTCGACCTAACTCTCCCTAACTAGGCCGACTTGACTGGGGTATTTTTGCTCACTGTTTGGTGCAAATTTCCAGCTATTTTGGGGCAGTTTCCTACTCGGCCGACTTGTCTTGGGGGAATTCAAAAAAAATACATTTAATAAATCTTTTCTTTGTGATTCCACCCCAAGATTTACATTGACTCTTTCAAGTATTTTACATGACCAAATACATTGACATCTTGTCCGATTGGAGGTACAATAATAGGATTAAATACAATAAGAATAACTTCCGAAGTTGCACTATTTCCAACACTCCCTGTCGACAAGGAAGGTATTCTTCGAACACTGTATTGTAATCTTTTTCTATCTTTAGTCGACCTATGAGGTGATGCCCTACGGAGCTACTATTCCAACATTCGCTCTTGGCCATGGAATGCCCCAAGTCGCACTACATGTAATGGCTACTAAAATTCCCATCAACCCTTCCCATTTTATTTTCTCTTCTTGGTAACCTAGTCATATATGGGATTCCTCAAGAAGAGAGTTGATGTGCAACATCTTCGTCCTTTTAAAATATTCTCAGTCATGAAATAGAATACAATGCAATGCTGATAATAGGTACACCATATAGATGACCAAACCGAAAAAAGGTGTACAAAAATAATACTAGTAGTTATTAGAATACGGGAGCCCACGATGTTGCAGCGAATAGATGCATGAGAAGATTAATGGCAACTAATGTTAGAATAGTAGCTGCGTAGGGCATCACCTCATAGGTCGACCAAAGATAGAAAAAGATTACAATACAGTGTTCGAAGAATACCTTCCTTGTTGAGAGGGAGTGTTGGAAATAGTGCAACTTCGGAAGTTATTCTTATTGTATTTCATCTTGTTATTGTACCTCCAATGGGACAAGATGTCAATGTATTTGGTCATCTATATGGAATGCCCCAAGTCGCATTACATATAGATGACCAAACCGAAAAAAGGTGTACAAAAATAATACTAGTAGTTATTAGAATACGGGAGCCCACGATGTTGCAAGGAATAGATGCATGAGAAGATTAGTAAATCTGCAACGCAGATGTTACAAATTCTACTCCACCGTGGATGGAATTGTGATGCAATCTCTTTGAGAAATGCAACAAACAGGGAATTGCAGGGACAATAAAAATGAAGTGGTACTTTAGCTAGGGATGTAATAACGGATGTGAGAGTTGATGTGCGGCAATGATAGCGAATATCTAGAAAATTCATGAAGCCATGAGTTCATAGCAAGGCAAATGCAAGAAGGGAAGAAGTAGAAGTAAGAAGATGTTGCACATTGACTCGCTGCTTGATGAATCCAGTCATTGACTAGGTTTTCAAATGAGGCCACCAAGAAGAGAAAATCAAATGGGAAGGGTTGATGGGAAGTCGTCCTTGCTGTCCTAACAATATGGCACACAAGAATTAGTGTGGTGCATCATTCGACCATAAGGAGAAAGGATAGAAAGTACTCACCACTATTTTCTAGGGTAAAATAAAGAAAATCTAGAAGAAAGAACAAGAGCAACAAATGAATACGGAAGGACACCATTTTAATTAGTGTTTACAATTGATTAACTATCATTGACCTTTTTAATGTTTATAGCAGCATAACGAGGATCACTAAAGGAATGGCAAAGCACATAAACCAAATGAGTGTGCAGCTCGTTTAACCATGATGATAAAAACAATCATCTCCCAACCATAGAAAAAGCTATTTGTCTCCCCCGAGCTCAGACCTTCCAATAGAGAACGATGTAAATCCAGATAGTAGTAGCGCAAACCCTAGAAAACAGGAGAGTAACTTCGCAAATAGTGGAGAACCCCCAAAAATCTGTCTCTTAACTGTAGTAGCGAACCTCTCTTGGCTAGAGCGAACATGCTTGAGTGAATGACCAAATGAGAGGCCGAAGACTCTATTTATACAAGTCAAATGGTGATTGTTTCCCTTACTGGGTCGACCTAGCTTTCCCTAACTAGGCCGACTTGACTGGGGTATTTCTGCTCACTGTTTGGTGCAAATTTCCCGCTATTTTGGGGCAGTTTCCTACTCGGCCGAGTTGCCTTGGGGGAATACAAAAAAATACATTTAATAAATCTTTTCTTTGTGATTCCACCCCAAGATTTACATTGACTCTTTCAAGTATTTTACATGACCAAATACATTGACATCTTGTCCCATCGGAGGTACAATAACAAGATGAAATACAATAAGAATAACTTCCGAAGTTGCACTATTTCCAACACTCCCTCTCAACAAGGAAGGTATTCTTCGAACACTGTATTGTAATCTTTTTCTATCTTTGGTCGACCAATGAGGTGATGCCCTACGCAGCTACTATTCCAACATTCCCTCTTGGCCGTGGAATGCCCCAAGTCGCATTACATGTAATGGCAACTAGAATTCCCATCAACCCTTCCCATTTTATTTTCTCTTCTTGGTAACCTAGTCAATTATGGGATTCCTCAAGAAGAGAGTTGATGTGCAACATCTTCGTCCTTTTAAAACATTCTCAGTCATGAAATAGAATACAATGCAATGCTGATAATAGGTACACCATATAGATGACCAAACCGAAAAAAGGCGTACAAAAATAATACGAGTAGTTATTAGAATACGGGAGCCCACGATGTTGCAACGAATAGATGCATGAGAAGATTAGTAAATCTGCAATGCAAATGTTACAAATTCTACTCCAGCGTGGATGGAATTGTGATGCAATCTCTTTGAGAAATGCGACAAACAGGGAATTGCATGGACAATAAAAATGAAGTGGTAGTTTAGCTAGGGATGTAATAACGTATGTGAGAGTTGATGTGCGGCAATGATAGCGAATGTCTAGAAAATTCATGAAGCCATATGAGTTCATGGCAAGGCAAATGCAAGAAGGGAAGAAGTAGAAGTAAGAAGATGTTGCACATTGACTCGCTGCTTGACGAATCCAGTCATTGACTAGGTTTTGAAATGAGGCCAGCAAGAAGAGAAAAGCAAATGGGAAGGGTTGATGGGAAGTCGTCCTTGCTATCCTAACAATATGGCACACAAGAATTAGTGTGGTGCGTCATTCGACCATAAGGAGAAAGGATAGAAAGTACTCACCACTATTTTTTAGGGTAAAATAAAGAAAATCTAGAAGAAAGAACAAGAGCAACAAATGAATACGGAAGGACACCATTTTAATTAGTGTTTACAATTGATTAACTATCATTGACCTTTTTAATGTTTATAGGAGCATAACCAGGATCACTAAAAGAATGGCAAAGCACATAAACAAAATGAGTGTGGAGCTCGTTTAACCATGATGATAAAAACAATCATCTCCCAACCATAGGCAAAGCTATTTGTCTCACCTGAGCTCAGACCTTCCAATAGAGAACGATGTACATCCAGATAGTAGTAGCGCAAACCCTAGAAAACAGGAGAGTAACTTCTCCAATAGTGGAGAACCCCCAAAAATCTGTCTCTTAACTGTAGTAGCGAACTTCTCTTGGCTAGAGCGAACATGCTTTAGTGAATGACCAAATGAGAGGCCGAAGACTCTATTTATACAAGTCAAATGGTGATTGTTTCCCTTACTGGGTCGACCTAGCTTTCCCTAACTAGGCCGACTTGATTGGGGTATTTCTGCTCACTGTTTGGTGCAAATTTCCCACTATTTTGGGGCAGTTTCCTACTCGGCCGACTTGTCTTGGGGGAATACAAAAAATTACATTTAATAAATCTTTTCTTTGTGATTCCACCCCAAGATTTACATTGACTCTTTCAAGTGTTTTACATGACCAAATACATTGACATCTTGTCCCATTGGAGGTACAATAACAGGATGAAATACAATAAGAATAACATCCGAAGTTGCACTATTTCCAACACTCCCTCTCAACAAGGAAGGTATTCTTTGAACACTGTATTGTAATCTTTTTCTATCTTTGGTCGACCTATGAGGTGATGCCCTACGTAGCTACTATTCCAACATTCCCTCTTGGCCATGGAATGCCCCAAGTCGCATTACATGCAATGGCAACTAATTCCCATCAACCCTTCCCATTTTATTTTCTCTTCTTGGTAACCTAGTCAATTATGGGATTCCTCAAGAAGAGAGTTGATGTGCAACATCTTCGTCCTTTTAAAACATTCTCAGTCATGAAATAGAATACAATGCAATGCTGATAGTAGGTACACCATATAGATGACCAATCCGAAAAAAGGTGTACAAAAATAATACTAGTAGTTATTAGAATACGGGAGCCCACAATGTTGCAACGAATAGATGCATGAGAAGATTAGTAAATCTGCAACGCAGATGTTACAAATTCTACTCCACCGTGGATGGAATTGTGATGCAATCTCTTTGAGAAATGCAACAAACAGGGAATTGCATGGACAATAAAAATGAAGTGGTAGTTTAGCTAGGGATGTAATAACGGATGTGGGAGTTGATGTGCGGCAATGATAGCGAATGTCTAGATAATTCATGAAGCCATATGAGTTCATAGCAAGGCAAATGCAAGAAGGGAAGAAGTAGAAGTAAGAAGATGTTGCACATTGTCTCGGTGCTTGATGAATCCAGTCATTGACTATGTTTTCAAATGAGGCCACCAAGAAGAGAAAATCAAATGGGAAGGGTTGATGGGAAGTCGTCCTTGCTGTCCTAACAATATGGCACACAAGAATTAGTGTGGTGCATCATTCGACCATAAGGAGAAAGGATAGAAAGTACTCACCACTATTTTTTAGGGTAAAATAAAGAAAATCTAGAAGAAAGAACAAGAGCAAGAAATGAATACGGAAGGACACCATTTTAATTAGTGTTTACTATTGATTAACTATCATTGACCTTTTTAATGTTTATAGCAGCATAACCAGGATCACTAGAAGAATGGCAAAGCACATAAACAAAATGTGTGTGGAGCTCGTTTAACCATGATGATAAAAACAATCATCTCCCAACCATAGACAAAGCTATTTGTCTCCCCCGAGCTCAGACCTTCCAATAGAGAACGATGTACATCCAGATAGTAGTAGCGCAAACCCTAGAAAACAGGAGAGTAACTTCTCAAATAGTGGAGAACCCCCAAAAATCTGACTCTTAACTGTAGTAGCGAACCTCTCTTGGCTAGAGCGAACATGCTTGAGTGAATGACCAAATGAGAGGCCGAAGACTCTTTTTATACAAGTCAAATGGTGATTGTTTCCCTTACTGGGTCGACCTAACTTTCCCTAACTAGGCCGACTTGACTGGGGTATTTCTGCACACTGTTTGGTGCAAATTTCCCACTATTTTTGGGCAGTTTCCTACTCGGTCGACTTGTCTTGGGGGAATACAAAAAAATACATTTAATAAATCTTTTCATTGTGATTCCACCCCAAGATTTACATTGACTCTTTCAAGTGTTTTACATGACCAAATACATTGACATCTTGTCCCATTGGAGGTACAATAACAAGATGAAATACAATAAGAATAACTTCCGAAGTTGCACTATTTCCAACACTCGTTCTCAACAAGGAAGGTATTCTTCGAACACTGTATTGTAATCTTTTTCTATCTTTGGTCGACCTATGAGGTGATGCCCTACGCAGCTATTATTCCAACATTCCCTCTTGGCCATGGAATGCCCCAAGTCGCATTATATGTAATGGCAACTAAAATTCCCATCAATCCTTCCCATTTTATTTTCTCTTCTTGGTAACCTAGTCAATTATGGGATTCCTCAAGAAGAGAGTTGATGTGCAACATCTTCGTCCTTTTAAAACATTCTCAGTCATGAAATGGAATACAATGCAATGCTGATAGTAGGTACACCATATAGATGACCAAACCGAAAAAAGGTGTACAAAAATAATACTAGTAGTTATTAGAATACGGGAGCCCACGATGTTGCAACGAATAGATGCATGAGAAGATTAGTAAATCCCCAACGCAGATGTGACAAATTCTACTCCACCGTGGATGGAATTTTGATGCAATCTCTTTGAGAAATGCAAGAAACAGGGAATTACATGGACAATAAAAATGAAATGGTAGTTTAGCTAGCGATGTAATAACGGATGTGAGAGTTGATGTGCGGCAATGATAGCGAATGTCTAGAAAATTCATGAAGCCATATGAGTTCATAGCAAGGCAAATGCAAGAAGGGAAGAAGTAGAAGTAAGAAGATGTTGCACATTGACTCGCTGCTTGATGAATCCAGTGATGGACTAGGTTTTCAAATGAGGCCACCAAGAAGAGAAAATCAAATGGGAAGGGTTGATGGGAAGTCGTACTTGCTGTCCTAACAATATGGCGCACAAGGATTAGTGTGGTGCATCATTCGACCATAAGGAGAAAGGATAGAAAGTACTCACCACTATTTTTTAGGGTAAAATAAAGAAAATCTAGAAGAGAGAAGAAGAGCAACTAATGAATACGGAAGGACACCATTTTAATTAGTGTTTACAATTGATTAACTATCATTGACCTTTTTAATGTTTATAGCAGCATAACTAGGATCACTAAAAGAATGGAAAAGCACATAAACAAAATGAGTGTGGAGCTCGTTTAACCATGATGATAAAAACAATCATCTCCCAACCATAGACAAAGCTATTTGTCTCCCCCGAGCTCAGACCTTCCAATAGAGAACGATGTACATCCAGATAGTAGCAGCGCAAACCCTAGAAAACAGGAGAGTAACTTCTCAAATAGTGGAGAACCCCCCAAAATCTGTCTCTTAACTGTAGTAGCGAACCTCTCTTGGCTAGAGCGAACATGCTTGAGTGAATGACCTAATGGGAGGCCGAAGACTCTATTTATACAAGTCAAATGGTGATTGTTTCCCTTACTGGGTCGACCTAACTTTCCCTAACTAGGTCGACTTGACTGGGGTATTTCTGCTCACTGTTTGGGGCAAATTTCCCGCTATTTTGGGGCAGTTTCCTACTCGGCCGACTTGTCTTGGGGGAATACAAAAAAATACATTTAGTAAATCTTTTCTTTGTGATTCCACCCCAAGATTTACATTGACTCTTTAGAGTGTTTTACATGAGCAAATACATTGACATCTTGTCCCATTGTAGGTACAATAACAAGATGAAATACAATAAGAATAACTTCCGAAGTTGCACTATTTCCAACACTCCCTCTAAACAAGGAAGGTATTCTTCGAACACTGTATTGTAATCTTTTTCTATCTTTGGTCGACCTATGAGGTGATGCCCTACGTAGCTACTATTCCAACATTCCCTCTTGGCCATGGAATGCCCCAAGTCGCATTACATGTAATGGCAACTAAAATTCCCATCAACCCTTCCCATTTTATTTTCTCTTCTTGGTAACCTAGTCAATTATGGGATTCCTCAAGAAGAGAGTTGATGTGCAACATCTTCGTCCTTTTAAAACATTCTCAGTCATGAAATAGAATACAATGCAATGCTGATAGTAGGTACACCATATAGATGACCAAACCGAAAAAAGGTGTACAAAAATAATACTAGTACTTATTAGAATACGGGAGCCCACGATGTTGCAACGAATAGATGCATGAGAAGATTAGTAAATCTGCAACGCAGATGTTACAAATTCTACTCCACCGTGGATGGAATTGTGATGCAATCTCTTTGAGAAATGCAACAAACAGGGAATTGCATGGACAATAAAAATGAAGTGGTACTTTAGCTAGGGATGTAATAACGGATGTGAGATTTGATGTGCGGCAATGATAGCGAATGTCTAGAAAATTCATGAAGCCATATGTGTTCATAGCAAGGCAAATGCAAGAAGGGAAGAAGTAGAAGTAAGAAGATGTTGCACATTGACTCGTTGCTTGATGAATCCAGTCATTGACTAGGTTTTCAAATGAGGCCACCAAGAAGAGAAAATCAAATGGGAAGGGTTGATGGGAAGTCGTCCTTGCTGTCCCAAGAATATGGCACACAAGAATTAGTGTGGTGCATCATTCGACCATAAGGAGAAAGGATAGAAAGTACTCACCATTATTTTTTAGGGTAAAATAAAGAAAATCTAGAAGAAAGAACAAGAGCAACAAATGAATACGGAAGGACACCATTTTAATTAGTGTTTACAATTGATTAACTATCATTGACCTTTTTAATGTTTATAGCAGCATAACCAGGATCACTAAAAGAATGGCAAAGCACATAAACAAAATGAGTGTGGAGCTCGTTTAACCATGATGATAAAAACAATCATCTCCCAACCATAGACAAAGCTATTTGTCTCCCCCGAGCTCAGACCTTCCAATAGAGAACGATGTACATCCAGATAGTAGTAGCGCAAACCCTAGAAAACAGGAGAGTAACTTCTCAAATAGTGGAGAACCCCCAAAAATATGTCTCTTAACTGTAGTAGCGAAACTCTCTTGGCTAGAGCGAACATGCTTGAGCGAATGACCAAATGAGAGGCCGAAGACTCTATTTATACAAGTCAAATGGTGACTGTTTCCCTTACTGGGTCGACCTAACTTTCCCTAACTAGGCCGACTTGACTGGGGTATTTCTGCTCACTGTTTGGTGCAAATTTCCCGCTATTTTGGGGCAGTTTCCTACTCGGCCGACTTGTCTTGGGGGAATACAAAAAAATGCATTTAATAAATCTTTTCTTTTTGATTCCACCCCAAGATTTACATTGACTCTTTCAAGTGTTTTACATGACCAAATACATTGACAACTTGTCCCATTGGAGGTACAATAATAAGATGAAATACAATAAGAATAACTTCCGAAGTTGCACTATTTCCAACACTCCCTCTCAACAAGGAAGGTGTTCTTCGAACACTGTATTGTAATCTTTTTCTATCTTTGGTCGACCTATGAGGTGATGCCCTACGCAGCTACTATTCCAACATTCCCTCTTGGCCATGGAATGCCCCAAGTCGCATTACATGTAATGGCAACTAAAATTCCCATCAACCCTTCCCATTTTATTTTCTCTTCTTGGTAACCTAGTCAATTATGGTATTCCTCAAGAAGAGAGTTGATGTGCAACATCTTCGTCCTTTTAAAACATTCTCAGTCATGAAATAGAATACAATGCAATGTTGATAGTAGGTACACCATATAGATGACCAAACCGAAAAAAGGTGTACAAAAATAATACTAGTAGTTATTAGAATACGGGAGTCCACGATGTTGCAACGAATAGATGCATGAGAAGATTAGTAAATCTGCAACGCAGATGTTACAAATTCTACTCCACCGTGGATGGAATTGTGATGCAATCTCTTTGAGAAATGCAACAAACAGGGAATTGCATGGACAATAAAAATGAAGTGGTAGTTTAGCTAGGGATGTAATAACGGATGTTAGAGTTGATGTGCGGTAATGATAGCGAATGTCTAGAAAATTCATGAAGCCATATGAGTTCATAGCATCGCAAATGCAAGAAGGGAAGAAGTAGAAGTAAGAAGATGTTGCACATTGACTCGGTGCTTGATGAATCCAGTCATTAACTAGGTTTTCAAACGAGGCCACCAAGAAGAGAAAATCAAATGGGAAGGGTTGATGGGAAGTCGTCCTTGCTGTCCTAACAATATGGCACACAAGAATTAGTGTGGTGCATCATTCGACCATAAGGAGAAAGAATAGTAAGTACTCACCACTATTTTTTAAGGTAAAATAAAGAAAATCTAGAAGAAAGAACAAGAGCAACAAATGAATACGGAAGGACACCATTTTAATTAGTGTTTACAATTGCTTAACTATCATTGACCTTTTTAATGTTTATAGCAGCATAACCAGGCTCACTAAAAGAATGGCAAAGCACATAAACAAAATGAGTGTGGAGCTCGTTTAACCACGATGATAAGAACAATCATCTCCCAACCATAGACAAAGCTATTTGTCTCCCCCGAGCTCAGACCATCCAATAGAGAACGATGTACATCCAGATAGTAGTAGCGCAAACCGTAGAAAACATGAGAGTAACTTCTCAAATAGTGGAGAACCCCCAAAAATCTGTCTCTTAACTGTAGTAGCGAACCTCTCTTGGCTAGAGCGAACATGCTTGAGTGAATGACCAAATAAGAGGCCGAAGACTCTATTTATACATGTCAAATGGTGATTGTTTCCCTTACTGGGTCGACCTAACTTTCCCTATCAAGGCCGACTTGATTGGGGTATTTCTGCTCACTGTTTGGTGCAAATTTCCCACTATTTTTGGGCAGTTTCCTACTCGGCCGACTTGTCTTGGGGGAATACAAAAAAGTACATTTAATAAATCTTTTCTTTGTGATTCCACCCCAAGATTTACTTTGACTCTTTCAAGTGTTTTACATGACCAAATACATTGACATCTTGTCCCATTGGAGGTACAATAACAAGATGAAATACAATAAGAATAACTTCCGAAGTTGCACTATTTCCAACACTCCCTCTCAACAAGGAAGGTATTCTTCGAACACTGTATTGTAATCTTTTTCTATCTTTGGTCGACCTATGAGGTGATGCCCTACGCAGCTACTATTCCAACATTCCCTCTTGGCCATGGAATGCCCCAAGTCGCATTGCATGTAATGGCAACTAAAATTCCCATCAACCCTTCCCATTTTATTTTCTCTTCTTGGTAACCTAGTCAATTATGGGATTCCTCAAGAAGAGAGTGGATGTGCAACATCTTCGTTCTTTTAAAACATTCTCAGTCATGAAATAGAATACAAGGCAATGCTGATAGTAGGTACACCATATAGATGACCAAACCGAAAAAAGGTGTACAAAAATAATACTAGTAGTTATTAGAATACGGGAGCCCACGATGTTGCAACGAATAGATGCATGAGAAGATTAGTAAATCTGCAACGCAGATGTTACAAATTCTACTCCAGCGTGGATGGAATTGTGATGCAATCTCTTTGAGAAATGCAACAAATAGGGAATTGCATGGACAATAAAAATGAAGTGGTAGTTTAGCTAGGGATGTAATAACGGATGTGAGATTTGATGTGCGGCAATGATAACGAATGTCTAGAAAATTCATGAAGCCATTTGAGTTCATAGCAAGGCAAATGCAAGAAGGGAAGAAGTAGAAGTAAGAAGATGTTGCACATTGACTCGCTGCTTGATGAATCCGGTCATTGACTAGGTTTTCAAATGAGGCCACCAAGAAGATAAAATCAAATGGGAAGGGTTGATGGGAAGTCGTCCTTGCTGTCCTAACAATATGGCACACAAGAATTAGTGTGGTGCATCATTCGACCATAAGGAGAAAGGATAGAAAGTACTCACCACTATTTTTTAGGGTAAAATAAAGAAAATCTAGAAGAAAGAACAAGAGCAACAAATGAATACGGAAGGACACCATTTGAATTAGTGTTTGCAATTGATTAACTATCATTGACCTTTTTAATGTTTATAGCAGCATAACCAGGATCACTAAAAGAATGGCAAAGCACATAAACAAAATGAGTGTGGAGCTCGTTTAACCATGATGATAAAAACAATCATCTCCCAACCATAGACAAAGCTATTTGTCTCCCCCGAGCTCAGACCTTCCAATAGAGAACGATGTACATACAGATAGTAGTAGCACAAACCCTAGAAAACAGGAGAGTAACTTCTCAAATAGTGGAGAACCCCCAAAAATCTGTCTCTTAACTATAGTAGCGAACCTCTCTTGGCTAGAGCGAACATGCTTGCGTGAATGACCAAATGAGAGGCGGAAGACTCTATTTATACATGTCAAATGGTGATTGTTTCCCTTACTGGCTCGACCTAACTTTCCCTAACTAGGCCGACTTGACTGGGGTATTTCTGCTCACTGTTTGGTGCAAATTTCCTGCTATTTTGGGGCAATTTCCTACTCGGCCGACTAGTCTTCGGGGAATCCAAAAAAATACATTTAATAAATCTTTTCTTTGTTATTCTACCCCAAGATTTTCATTGACCCTTTCAAGTGTTTGACATGACCAAATACATTGACATCTTGTCCCATTGGAGGTACAATAACAAGATGAAATACAATAAGAATAACTTCCGAAGTTGCACTATTTCCAACACTCCCTCTCTACAAGGAAGGTATTCTTCGAACACTGTATTGTAATCTTTTTCTATCTTTGGTCGACCTATGAGGTGATGCCCTACGCAGCTACTATTCCAACATTCCCTCTTGGCCATGGAATGCCCCAAGTCGCATTACATGTAATGGCAACTAAAATTCCCATCAACCCTTCCCATTTTATTTTCTCTTCTTGGTAACCTAGTAAATTATGGGATTCCTCAAGAAGAGAGTTGATGTGCAACATCTTCGTCCTTTTAAAACATTCTCATCCATGAAATAGAATACAATGCAATGCTGATAGTAGGTACACCATATAGATGACCAAACCGAAAAAAGGTGTACAAAAATAATACTAGTAGTTATTAGAATACGGGAGCCCACGATGTTGCAACGAATAGATGCATGAGAAGATTAGTAAATCTGCAACGCAGATGTTACAAATTCTACTCCAGCGTGGATGGAATTGTGATGCAATCTCTTTGAGAAATGCAACAAACAGGGAATTGCATGGACAATAAAAATGAAGTGGTAGTTTAGCTAGGGATGTAATAACGGATGTGAGACTTGATGTGCGGCAATGATAGCGAATGTCTAGAAAATTCATGAAGCCATATGAGTTCATAGCAAGGCAAATGCAAGAAGGGAAGAAGTAGAAGTAAGAAGATGTTGCACATTGACTCGCTGCTTGATGAATCCAGTCATTGACTAGGTTTTCAAATGAGGCCACCAAGAAGAGAAAATCAAATGGGAAGGGTTGATGGGAAGTCGTCCTTGCTGTCCTAACAATATGGCACACAAGAATTAGTGTGGTGCATCATTCGATCATAAGGAGAAAGGATGGAAAGTACTCACCACTATTTTTTAGTGTAAAATAAAGAAAATCTAGAAGAGAGAACAACAACAACAAATGAATACGGAAGGACACCATTTTAATTAGTGTTTACAATTGATTAACTATCATTGACCTTTTTAATGTTTATAGCAGCATAACTAGGATCACTAAAAGAATGGAAAAGCACATAAACAAAATGAGTGTGGAGCTCGTTTAACCATGATGATAAAAACAATCATCTCCCAACCATAGACAAAGCTATTTGTCTCCCCCGAGCTCAGACCTTCCAATAGAGAACGATGTACATCCAGATAGTAGCAGCGCAAACCCTAGAAAACA
>BSBM01002036.1:0-17500 GCA_027924585.1 Larix kaempferi
AAACTAATAATAATAAAAACCAAAAATTATAGTAATAATAATAAAATTTATTATTATTATTATAATACTAATCATTACAATAATAATATTAATATTTTACAAGATCCAAAACCTTTTACTAAAATTGAAATAGAAAAATACAAAGGTCTCGTTTGTAGAATGTCATATAAAATAGCAAACAACCCATTTCAGATAAAAAAAATTTCTCTCCTTTTTATAATGTCAATAAATTTTTTCGAGTATGTTTGACCATGGTTAGAAATATTACTCCTACTAATGCTACAATGTATTAATAATAATAATAATTATTAATTAATATTATAATTTTTATTATTAATATAACTTCATATCGATTATTTATTAATTATTTATATTAAAATTAATAATTATTATTAGAAGCCACATTACCACTTTCATATTAATATTAATATTATAATAATTTTATAAATTATTTATTCATTTGAATAAACATAATTTTTATTAATTATAATTACAATTACAATTATATTAATAAATATAATTATAAATATAATAATAGTTTTAATAATTTTTATAAGCCACGTTAGTATTATAAGCCACATTAATTAATAATTTTTAATAATTAATTAATATTATAATTTTTGTTATTATTATAACTTAATATCAATTCATTATTAACTATTGATATTAACATTATAATTAATTATAAGCCATATTAATTATTAAAATATTAATTATATATTATTATAATTATTACTTATTAAAATACTAATTATATATTATTTTAATTATTGATTATTAAAATACTAATTATTATTCTTATTTATTATAAGAAATTGTTATTGTTAATTAGATATTGCTTAGCTATATATACTTTAATTAATAATAATTATTTACTATGATTTAATTATTAATTATTAATTATTGATCATTATATTATAAATTATTATTATAAGTTATATTTATCGCTTTAATATCAGTATTGATATTAAAACTATTAAAATTAATTATAATAATTACAATTTATATTATTTATTATGAAATTTATATTTCTACTAATAATTATAGATATGATATCAATTTTAATTATAACTATAACAATAATTATAATTATCATTATTGTTATTATAAATATTATTATAATGCTAATTGTTATAATAACAATAATTATAATTATTATAATTACAACCATAATTATTATTATTACTATTAATATTATAATAATTATTTAATAAATATTAATATACATAATCAATATTATAATATTACTACTAATAATAAAAACCAAAAATTATAGTAATAATAATAAAAATTATTATTATTATTATAATACTACTCATTACAATAAAAATATTAATAATTATACTATTAACATTTGTAATAATAATAATAATATTTTTTTTATAATAAATAATAATTAAAACTGAATAATTCTTTTAGGCATAAACCATATTAATTATTAATATACCTTGCTAGTTTAAAATTATTAACAATCATGCAAATATGCAAATAATTTAAAATTATTAACCATCATGCCAATAATTATTAACCCTGCAAATGATTCTTAACAGTTATGCAAATATGCAAATAATTTAACATGCCTTTCACGCAAATATATGCAAATAACCGTTATGCAAATATGCTAATTATTAATTATTAACCAGCTTGAAAACAATTTAAAATTATTAAGCATCATGCAAATCATTAACCGTATGCAAATATGCAAATAATTTAAAATGTCTCCCACGCAAATATGTAAATAATTTTAAACGCAAATCCCGACCCGAGCGGAAGTAAGTAAATAAAAAGGAAGTTCAAAATTGAAAACGGTTTCTAACCTTAATAGATAACCAAAAATATATTTAAAATTAAAAAATTATCATAATCTTTTAAACAATATCATTTTAATAGTTATCACATACTCTTTCAAATCGAAGAATATATTTAAAATTAAAAAATTAAAAATATAATTATCAAATAAATAGATATTAAATTTCGCAATTTAATATAAAAATTTACATTTATATATTTATTCAATATAATATATTACAAAACTAAAACTAAAAATAATAATTTATTAATAATAACAATATAAAAAACAATCAAAATAACACTTTTCTTTTCTTATTTAATAATTGTTTACTAATCCATAAAAAGACAAAATACAATTAAAAATATCATTTAAAAAAATATATAAATAATAAGTGGCCGACTCTTCTTATTGATATGGATGCATGCAAGTTGTATAGGGTTTATCTATCGTGATTGTGTTCACGCACGATTTGGTGATTGTGACTGCATTGGAGGAGGGTTTGAAGGGCGGTTTGCAAAATTACTCAGTGTGGAACAGATATTGATAATATCTCCAAGACATATGTAGAGAGCTTTGTCATTAATTTGCCTCTCGCTAATTCGATGAAAATAAAAATTTCCTTAGAATAATGAAGGCCATATTTCCTTATACATTTGTACAATAGTAGAATAATAAAGCCCATACAAAGAAAATATCACTAATATAGTAGAATAATAAAGCTTATATAAAAAAAATCACTAACATATTAATTGGAACAAATGCTTTGTAACTTATTTATCTCCTTTTATTAACACACAACATTAAATTAAAAAAATATCACTAACATATTAATTGGAACAATTGCTTTGTAACTTATTTCTCTCTTTTCATTAGCACACAACATTAAATCAAATTTATAGTGTACAAAATGCTTCCACCAACACTTAGTGCTGATAAATTTTCACCACCCAAAACTGCAAAATAACTACCAAAACCAATTTTTTTTACATGAATAAATATCACTCAAAACCTAAACTGTAATAAACTTATGATTCTCTCTACATTCAGGTTTTTGATACAAACATTTCCATAAAGAAACAAATGCTACCACTACTAAAAACACTTATAACAGAATTAATATATCAAATCTAATTTGATTTACTATTTCCTTCCTTTTATGTCTTGGATGAAAGCTATCAAAGCCGTCAGTAATTTATCAAATTAACACAACACTTTATCAAATTTAATTTGATTTATGTACCTACCTTTAACTGTCCGCCATCTGCTTGATTTGGTTTTGAGTCAATGCAACCGCCATCTACTTGATTTGTTTTTTATTCAATGTAGCATGTTCCTGCGATCTGAAGAAATGGCATATGAACAAATGCGTGATTATGATTACCATAATAGAAAAACATAACAAACTAAAGAAATGCCCTAATTCGTCGATTGAAAGGGTTTTGACCAACATAATTTATTAGAAAAATGGATATCTTCAAATTCAACACTATGAATTAAAGGTTTTCTTGAATCTGAACAAGTTTTATGGATCTGCACTTCTGCAAATTGGAAGAATCACTGAAGATCAACGCCGCAGTCTCATACGAGTATATGCCCAATATCATGTAAGGGAATGATCATTCCCCATGGAAGTCTCATACGAGTATATGCCCAATGGCCTGTAAGGGAATGATCATTCCCCATGGAAGTATGAATTCAAGATAAAAACCAAGGAACCGACCTTCAAGGAATTAGTACAGAATGGGCACAAAAGCTGGTTCAATATATAAATAGAAAAGTAGAGCACATGATATATTGCAGGGAGCCTCGGCAAAGGATGGTAGACAAACTTTCATACTGGCTATTATTGTAAACCAAATGGATAAAACCTTGAAAGAGGAAATAACAAATGAGATGATAGATAAGCAAAAAAACGCCGAGGGTCTCATAGAAAATGCACAACGTCTTATAAGAATATAAAACCTGCAACTGAAAGAAATAAACTCCCAAATGACTACAACTAGATAATATTAGAAACCACAAGGTAAATTCTAAATTAGGTGCTACTATCATATCCAAATAAAATACTCTGCACAAAATATGGACGCATTTTAAGAAGTGGACCAGACCTGAGAGGATGGTACCATATACCCCATATAGAATCACAAATTAATCATCGGAGAGTAAAAATTAGAAGAATCCAAATTAATCACTACAACAAACGGGTTGAATTTCGAACCTCTCGAAGAATCCAAATTAATCGCACAATGACAGCGATGAAAGCCAATAATAGTAACAAGAATTTTTAAGAAAAATGAAGGAACCTAACGTGTTCAATTTCGAATCTAACTTCTGGACTTTCAAATCTAGCCTCTGGAGTGATAATCTCACCCACCGCATCTATATTCCGTAAACGGAATTGACTGCTTAGCCGTAGTTAGATCTGAACATCATTAATTGCAGTAGTTGTAAACCACTTGAAGATCAGTGATGGGTAGTCTCACTACACCCAGCTTAGCTTGTATATTACTCTATCTTTTCCTTTGGGCCTAACTGAATGCATATACAAAATTCCCCAATTTTTGTATTCCCCTGCTACTCTGCAATTTTCATCATGGTATGAGAGCTGAGAGTTATGAATCCTCCTTGACGAGCCATGTGAAAGATCCTAATGTTGTAAGAGTTACAACCAGAGTTGGTTAGCCAAGCCAACTTGGTGCAAAGGAAGAAGTAGGAGCAGCCGTCTCCATTTACATGTGAGAGAAATCCCAACCACAATCGCTGGAAGAGATTTAAAAAAAAAAAAAACTAGCCTCAGCCGAAGGAAGAGCCCAGAGGATATCTTTCATTCACCAGTCTCGTGAAGGTGTTAATGGCTTCTATGTAGTCTTTATAGACTATCGCAGCGGAGGAGCTGGTCATGCGGTGAAGGAGCCGCCCCATAGAGTAGAATGGCTTCTATGTAGTCTTTATAGACTATCGCAGCGGAGGAGCTGGTCATGAGGTGAAGGAGCCGCCCCATAGAGTAGAGCTAGCCTGACTATAGGAGAGCACCGTCTAGTGCCAAGAAACAAAATCGCTGAAGAGGAAGACGTTAATGCTTATCACTGAGGGAGTATCTGTTTTTTAAGATTGAAGTTGTTGACGTAAAACCTGGAGGAGTTGCTCCCGCATCAGTTGTCCTCTTTCTCGAGAATAAAGAAAGCCGCTGGAATTGTTAAACCTGTGTATCAAGGAGAACGAAACCTTTGCAGGTCACGATGTTTGTGACTCGTATCCCTCTAGAATGAGCGGTTGTTTGTACATTGGTACCTCCCACTAAAAAGAATTTAGCGCTATGTTATGTTTTCTGCAGTTTTTTAATTTAGACGAGTTTAAAGGAGCCACCATTACTTTGTAGTTGTTCCTGCTTGAAGTTGCTGGTGAAAGAGCTAGAGGAGCTGCCATTCCTTTGTAGATGTTCCTGCTTGAAGTTGCAGGTGAAAGAGCCAGAGGAGCTGCCATTCCTTTGTCTACAATAGTTTGTTGAAAAGCCAAAGCTTAGTCTGTGGCTTGAGAATACAATATACAAACCAATACAGTTTACGAAATCCCAATTTAAGCAGGGCGAGGTATTGGCTGAAGGAGGCGCCATTCAATTGGAGACTACCTGGAGAGAGGGTCTCGGTATGCATTGAAGAGACACGCTCGACATCAATAAATACCCAGAGGCCTTTAAAGCAACGGTGGCTGAAAGGAGTAGCATATTCACAAAAGGGTTGGCTAAACGGAAAGAAGGGGCTAGTGGTGATTTGGGTAAGAGGAGAACCCGTGAGCTGTAGCATGAGAGGGCCGAATCCCATTGTGGCTCAGTAGAAGGAGCCATGAAATCCTGAAGTAGGGAGTTGCACACACTGAAGGGCGAGCTGGTGGCAGCGGTTTTGTTGGTAGCTATGTGCAACCCGTAAGGCAAATTGAAGGGTAGTAACCCATGGAAGAATTGAGCAAACCAGAGCAGGAGCCTGTGCAAACTGGGTGGAAGAGCTGGCTTGAGAAATGAGTTACTAGAGAAGACTCAAGCAAATTAAAAGAAGAAATACAAGGGCAGAGGCAAAGTATTTTGCACATAGATATGGAGAAGTTCCCATTGTAGAGGAGCTCATGAAGAACATTCCCATGAGGGAACAAGTTTTTTCCTAACAATTTATATGTTTGTGCATGTGCAGGTGCATATAGAAATCATCTTGCAATTGAGGAAAATGTAAATGAATATGATGATGATTAAATTATTCAAGAATTTTTGGACAATGTGATGTCCTTGTTTGAAGTAGAGAATGGTGAAGATTTCACACAAGGTACAAAGATTGAAAAAGAAAAATAAGGCATCTTGGAGTATGCCAAGAATGAAGAAGAAGGCAACATTGAAGCTGCAAAGATGAATGGAAAAGAAGACAGACATGTAGCTGCAAAAGATGAAGAAAATTTGTTTAGTGGAAGGCTTGAAGAGCCAATGTGTTATGATGAAGATGACAACCTCATTACAACTGAAGAGGTAGATTTGGTTGATGAATTAGAGAGTTCTCCGAGAAAAGAGAAAAATGAAAAGAACCAATATGGTTCTTATCTTGATATTTCAAATAATTTTGATGATATGTTTGAGTTTGAAGATGATGAAGAACCAGCTGACAATATCTTTGTGAGATGGAGTCCTGAAGAAATTAGACACTATTATCAACTAATGTCATGGCAGCATGCCAATGAAGAGGATGAAAACAAAATGAAGGATGAGAACAGCATGTGGGATCTTGAAATTCCCACAACATATGAACTAAGCTATGAAGAACCTACAACAATTAATTAATGAAAATACACGGGATAACAGAAATAACAGAACTTAGAATCGCTTTATTGATTGCATTCCACTTCGAGGGGGAAACCTCCTTTGAGCAAGCTCAATACAAATAACTTCAAGGTGCCTTCATTGGCCTCAACACACACTTATATACTAAGTCTATGCCCAATACTATGGGTCAATACCATGTGACATATAATACTATGGGACGACTTACAAAGCATATGCGTCTAATACTATGGGTCAATACCATGGGCTAATACAAACTATGGATCAACAAATACTACGGGACGAATTACAAAGCATATGCGTCCAACAACAATATACTAACAAAGTAAAGAGAAGAGTTGACATAGGTTCCTAACATCCCCTCTCCCGTAGAGAAATCTTTATCCTCAAAGCTTTAGATGTGGAAATTGATGCAGAATCTAAAGGTGTGGTTCCCCTGGAGAATCCTCGGGTTGCATTCTGTGCCACTGAATGAATATCTCTGTGATAGATTAAGAGAGAAGCTGATGCCTTCTGAGTTTCGGGGAGGATTGCATGTAATGATGTAGATGAAGAAGAACCATATCAATTGCGTGAAAAGTGCTCTCAGAACAGTGTTGATCAGCTTGTTGTTTCAGTCGAATTCATGCCATGTGAAGATTGTCTTGTAGAATGAGAAGAATCTGATCATGGTTTTGAAGAACCCAGTCAATTTACTGAACTGGGGAACTGCTGAGGGTATATGGAAGAAGAACTGGTGGTGCCTGTCCATCGACTGCTTCATATGGTGTCATTTTAGATGTGGTATTGTACCATCGGAGTGCTTCAAGTAAATCCATAGAAATAGCTGTCCAAATATGTGTAGGGATAGGCAAGGGTTCAAGCAGTCCCGAAAGGAGTGTCGGTTCACCCTTGTTGACTTGGAAAGTATTGCAATCAACCACCATATGTTGAATTATCATTGTTAGTCCCTGCCAAAAGTAGTTACACTATTCCCAGTCATACGTTGTGAGGAACCCAGAGTGCCCTGCCGATGGAGAAGCATGGAGTTCATAGAAGAAATAGCTCTGTTGAACATATGGCAACCAATTTGGAATAAGCAGAGAAATAGTTGTAAGAGAAACTGGGTCATCCAATGTGTAAGAAGAAGAATCTGCCACCAGATTGTCCTTACCCTTCTTGTAAGTGAGCATAGGCATAACCCATGATTTTGATAACCCATTTCAGGTGTGTTGGGGAGGAGACTCATTGTTCCAGTAAATTTTCTAGACTCTGGAGATCAGTCTTGATGCATAAATAATTCCCTAATAGGTATGGCTGCCACTTCTGTACTACATGCAAAATAGCCATCATTTCCTTCGGAGATGTAGATGCGGCTAAATTCTTACTGGAAAGGTCTCTTGAAGGCGACAATCCCACTGGTTCAGCAAAGGCACCTGCATATCTATCCAAGGAAGTAATGAAGACCATTGATGGGTGCATCTGAAAGGAGTAGAGTTGAGCGATAACACCATGTGAATTCTTCTTAAGGATCTTTTCCAAGAGATGTGAATTGATGATGCAAAGAGACCCTGGTTGTAAGCCCGTAAATTTATGTTGTTTCCCATTGACTGAAAACTACATCCAAAGTTCAAAAAAATCCCATAATATGGGGCCAAGAGTGCGTAACCATTAAATGCCCAAAACCACATCACATCCGCCTAAGGACAAGGAAAACATGTTAGAGCGCAGGTTATAATCTTCTAGAGAGGTACGCAGATTGTGACACTTCCCCTTGCAAGCTAAGGTGCCCATATTGGCAACCATGACTTCAAAGTTGGAGCAAGGATGGACAAAACGATCAACTTGTTTGGCTATCCTAAGGTCAATGAAGTTATGAGTGCTACAAGAATCAATGAGTGTTGTGAGAAGAAGCTTCTTGAAGTAACCCCTGACCCGCATTGTTTGGGGAGTGGTGATTCTGGCTAAAGCATGGAGAGATATCTCTGGGTGGTCTTCCTGAGATGGAGGGTCAATAGGTGGCTCATGAATGTCAACCTGATCATCCATTGTATCTGGAGCTTCTTCACCAATTTCAGAGGCAAGCGGAGAATCCACATCCAAGAGATAGAGCTTTTGCTGAACACATCTATGTCCCCGAGTGAATTTCTCATCACAATTATAACAAAGCCCTTTTTCTCTACGTGCTTGCATCTCTATTTCAAACAAATGCTTGATAGGAGTTGGTAGAGGAGCTGGAGGGATGGGAGGTCATTGAGAACCCATATTTTGGAAGGGAACAAAAGTGGGTTTGGAGTGCTGTTGGGATACAATCTTGTCTTCTTCAAACTTATCCAACCCCAGGGCTTCCATCATTGTTTTGGGATAGAACATTTTAACCTTTGAGCGGATTTCATCCTTAAGACCACTGATAAAACAACTCCTGTAGAATTCATCATACAATCCTTCTGTGTGATTGGCTAGTTTCTCAAATTCTGTCTGATACTCTCTCACAGTACCAATTTGGTGAAGCTTAGTGACGGCTCCTGTGAAGTCATCAAAATCACTAAGACCAAATCGTTCCAAAAGGAGCTGACAAAAATATGGCCATTTTGGCTCTTCATGAGCCTTGATGTACCAACGGTACCATTGAAGAGCTTCTTGTTCCAAATGAAAGGATGCAAGTGGAACTTTATTGACATGAAAAGTATTATGCATACTGAAATACTGTTCTGCACGATAGATCCAGCCAATCGGATCAGTACCATTGAAGTGAGGAAAATCAAGCTTCAAACCACGAAAAATGCTGGAAGAAGAGAACCCATTATTTGATGAAGACTCAGACTGTCGTTTGTTGTTCATGGATGAATGCTCAAGATGGAGGCCGAGAATTTTTTCATCAAGATCCTGGAGTTTGGTTTGGATGGAGACAAGTGCTTTCTCCATGGTTTTTGCTCCTGCACAGGTGACAACCATAACCAGGAGTTTTTTTTTTTTTTTGAATGGGTAGAAAAACACAAACAAAATCTTATTTAGTAAAGGGAAATTTGGATTTGGGAAAAACGCTGAGGGGTAATTGGGGTTTGACTAGGTTTTGGACACTTTCAAATGGACAGGGAAGCATAAAATGAGGATTTCAGAAGCGATGTGAAAGAACGTGAAATTTTTTCAAAGAGGGACAAAGAAGCAGAAATAGGGAATGAACACGGTGGAAAAATTTGAACTTGATTGGGTGAAAATTAAAGAAGTTATGACAAACCCTAGAAATATACAAATGTGAGATATCTGGATTTGGGAAGTGGAATTTGGGATAGGGTCCTCAAGAATGAAAGATGCAGAATAAGATTACAGGGGTGTCAGGGAAGTTTCAAGGGAAACAGAGTGAAAATAAGGGAGATATGGCGAATTTTTTTTTTTTTTTTTGAATGGATCTACTATGGAATCGAAGGGATCAGAAAGATATGGATCTACAATGGCATGGAAGGGATCGACAATAGATAGATCTGAAACAATGTGGAAGTGATCGAAAACAATTCTGGACACAGGAAATCTGCGATTTATTAGCTGAAAATATATATGGACCCCGTACGCTCGGCTTCTTAATGGTTCATGAGATTTGCTCAGCCACCAATGCTATCTGATGACTTTCGTATTGGGGCAGTACCCCTCACTCCATGGCTCAAGTAAAACTAATAACCGCTTTGCCGCAAACGACAGCTCTTGGTTTACCTCACGGGTGGGAACTAGTCAATCAGCTAGGGGTCAGTGCTCTTTTCACTGGCAGGCCATATCAATGGGCCAACTACTTTGGGGTTCATGTGGTACTCCTCACAATGAGTTTTAGGGCTTATGCCCAAGTACTTCCCACAATTAAGTGGATAGGGATTATTCCTAGATCTGAACCTGCAACATATGCGAAAAACAATTTGGCAGAAATTTCACCTAACGAGCCAAAGAAAGTGCTCTGATACCAAATGTGAAGAACCTGCAACAATTAATTAATGAAAATGCACGAGATAGCAGAAATAACAGAACTTAGAATCACTTTATTGATTGTAGGCCACTTCGAGGGGGAAACCTCTTTTGAGCAAGCTCAATACAAATAACTTCACAGTGCCTTCATTGTCCTCAACACACACTTATATACTAAGTCTATGCCCAATACAATGGGTCAATACCATGGGACATATAATACTATGGGACGACTTAGAAAGCATATGCGTCAAATACTATGGGTCAATACCATGGGCTAATACAAACTATGGATCAAAAAATACTACGGGATGACTTACAAATAATATGCGTCCAACAACAATATACTAACGAAGTAAAGAGAAGGGTTGACACGGGTTCTTAACATAAGCATGCTGAAATTAGAGTTTGAGCATGAACATACATAGTTCATTGAAGAATTTGCAGACATTGATGGAAGAGTAAGGCCGAAAAAGCCCGAAGGGAGTTGGAAGAAGAAGACTAGGACGAAGTGGGAAAAGAAGAAGAAGAAGAAAATCAGGTTCATGAAGAACAAAACAAAGAAAAATAAGACGAGAAGAATTCCAGATTTCAAGGTCTGGAACAAACGAAAGAAAAAGAAAACGTTGCATCAGCATGCAGCAGACAAGAATAGTAAGATAATTTTGAGTTTTGACATGAATTGATGTCAGCCTTGCTGAGACATAGACCAACAGGCATGATGAATATTTGAATTTTGAAAGGTATGTAAGCCCTCAAAGGTAGTGGTAGTAGAAATTAAGAGGGAGTTAGTGTAATTTATCCCGTCATAGCTTATGGTTGAGATAACGAGCTTATGGTTGAGATTAAGAGGGAGTGTTAGATGGTGTGATAATCTCACCCACCGCATCTATATTCTGTAGATGGAATTCACTGCTTAGCTGTAGTTAGATCTGAACATCATTAGTTGCACTAGTTGTAAACCACGTGAAGATCATGTGATGGGAAGTCTCAGTACACCCAGTGTAGCTTGTATATTAATCTACCTTTTCGTTTGGGCCTAATGGAATGCATATACAGAATTCCTCAATTTTTGTGTTCCCCTGCTGCTCTTCAATTTTCATCACTTCCGGTGTCTCTTAGTGAAGTTGACCAAAGCTCTAAATGCAAAAGTAGAAACCTAGTGCTCTCCCTTCTTCCAAGAGATCCAATCTCACAAATAGGGGGAGATCACCACCCGGAGCTATGAACACAGAAACGCTACCCTCCCCCGCCAATAGTAGGTAGCTCTCCCTTCTCCCAACAGATCCAATCTGGAGCTGCAAACACAAAAACCCAAAATTACTGCAACTAAGATATCCAAGATAAATTTTAAAATCTGTGCAACTACGATATCCAGATAAAACTATTAGTACACAACAAATAAAATGCTTTAAGCAGTTTAAGAATCAGGCGGACCACACCAGGGAGAATGGTACCATATACCGCGTATAGAATCACAATTTCATCAAGAGATAGTAAATAGAGCTACGCAATTTCATCCAAATAAATTTTAGAACAAAATAGATTAATCACTACATGCAATAAAAAACCTAAATCCTAAAAGACGGATCTAAAAGACAATAATAATAACAAGAGTTTTCAATGAATGTGAAGTCACCTAACTGGTTGAATTTCAAATCTATGAATTTCAAATCTAGGTGGAGTTGACCAGAGCTTTAGACGCAGATCAAGAAGGTAAGTGCTCTCCTTTCCTTTTTCCAAGTGATCCAATCTATCAAATAGGCGAAGAGCACCATCTAGAGATGCGAATATAGAAACCATCACCAACAATTCCATCTATAGAAATCCTCCCCAACAATTAGAAGAATACCAATTAATCAGTACATGTAATTAACTAACTAAATGGCAGATCTGAAAGCCAATGATAATAACAAGATTTTTCAAGAGTTGAATTTCAACTCTAGCCTCCTTCCCATGCCTCTTCGTGGAGCTCTACACGCAGATCAGGAAGCTAGAAGCAGAGTTATCTCCCTTCCTTCTCCCAAGAGATCCAATTTGACAGATTGGGGGAGAGTAACATGTGGATCTGCGAAAAAGAAACCATAGCCTGCAAAACCAAGTGCTCTCGATCCTTTCCTTCTCCCAGGATATCAATGGGGGAGAGCACCATCTCGAGCTCCGAACGCAAAAATCGTAGCCTGCGAAACCTAGTGCTTTCCCTTGCTTCTCCCAAGACCCACCTTTCCTGTTCAAGCTTGCGTGGCAAGCAATCTTTTCAAGCTTACCTTTCGCTTTTTGATGTGATTCAGAATGTCGTTATTATACAACGACTCCTCATGATTTAAAATGGTTTTTTAGTTCCCTCTTTTTGTTTGGATGTGTTTTCCATCTTCCATGATCCTTAAACTTGGATAACATTCCATCCCATTTTTTCGCCATTAAACATGGATTAATGGATAATGGTATTGGTTAGGGAGGGTAGGTTAGCATTGGTAAGATTTTTTATTATGGCATCTTCATTTTAAGTCTTGTGATTATGATGAGTTAAACTTATTTATTATGATTATTAAAAAAATTATTTTTTAATAAAATTGTAAGTTGTAATGTTTTTTGGTTTGATTTATGTTTGCTAATTCTGTATCATGATAAGCTTTTATTTTTATTATTATTATTATTATTATTATCTCTATATATATATAGTGATGTTTTATGGTGATATATATAAATTTTCAGATGTTTAAAAATTTATATTTAAATTTAATATAATTGATTAAAATTTTAAAATATTTTTTATAATATTAATTCTATATATTTTATATTTTTTTCAATATGAGATTAAATAATAATCAAAGTAATATTTAGTCACATGTATGACATCAAAATAAATGATTTATTTTAGATAAAGTACTTTTTTTTTTATTTTGGATTATGACTTAAAGTTATTTTTAAATAACTAAGAGTTAGTTAACTCTAATACCATAGGTATTTAGTATTACTTAAACTCCTTTTTTTTTCTTTATTAACTATGAACTTATATTTTATTTTAGTGATGGTGGAGGGGATTCATTATCTTACAAATGATGGGTCGCATATATAAATTTGAAAAAATTCAAATTCAATATTTTGTTTAGAAATTAAATAAAGATAGAAAAATGCAATTAAAAATTCTATAGATTTTGAATTAAACTTTAATTTAATAAGAATTTAGAAAAATAAAATCTTATTAAACTTTATTTAAATAATTTATCTAAATTGGTTATCACTAATAGCTAACATTCATAAAACATATTAATTTATTTAAATAAACAAATTTATTACAAATTTTACTTATAAATATGGTAAAACATTTTTGCTAACATAATTGTGGAAAAACATCATTTCCTTATAGTTGAAAAAATACTTAACAACACAAATATGGAGAAACATATTTTCCTTATAGATGTAAATCCATGTAGTAGTTTATATTATAAAAAAAATGGTTTAAAATTAATACATTGTAAATTTATCATTGAGACAATTAATTTTTGCTTTATTCCATTAATCAGTTAATAATAATATGAGTTACCTAAACAACTTAATTTTTATCTCATTTAAACAATCAAATGTATTTTATATCATATTAATCAATTAATAAGAAGATGAGTTACTTAAAACAACACAAACCAACCTTATACTATGTATATCTATGTATATAGATTAATATGTATTTAATATTTATATTAATACATATAATAATTTATATGTATGTATATAGATTAATATGTATTTAATATTTATATTAATACATATAATAATTTATATGTATATATATAGATTATAATATGTATATGTTTACATGCATACTAATGTATATCTTAATATCTATATTGATATGTATATTAGTGTATATTGAATACAATGGTAATACATATATTATTTTGTATATTTAATATAAATCTATAAATAATATCATATATATCAAAGTATATTTAGTAGTACATGTATTAGTTTATGAATATACATAAATTAACTCACATATATATATGCAACTAGATATACATGTATGGTGGTAAATTAATCTTCTATTCTCACACACACACACACACATATAGATATATATATATATAGGCATATATATATTATTAGGTATATTATGTGAGCATTCATGTATATCTATACTAATGTGTATAATGTGTATATATACTAGAATACAACAAAATTGAAGTAATGGTATAATATGCAAAGTATAAAAAAATTGATTTTTTTAGTTCTTTATAAATCATAATGATAAGACAAGTAAATTGAATCAAGATGTTTTGGAATTATTGATGATGGTAGAGATATAGATGATGCTTTGAGCCTCTAAGAAGGAATTGTTTTTTCTTAGATATATATGGTCAAAAGTAGCCAAGCTGGTTTTATGGGCTGGTGCAAGGTAATGATACCCAATTATGACAAGTTAGTTGCAATGACATGTTGGAAAAATAGAAATATTATCATTAAAATGATTTATTAGAGGTACCTACAATTTTTTTTTGGATTAGGTGTAAAATGATGAAACATAGAAAAACAGATGACCTTCCGGAATATATAACTTTTATTTATGGAAACGTGGTATAACCACCCCAAAATTTCATTATTTTAAAATTGATATGTTATTTTTTCTCTAAAACATAATGCACATGTTTTTGTTGGTCCACCTGTTTGTTATGTAACTTGTCAATTTATGAGGAATAAAATATGTAGAGGCGTAGGAAACAGACCAATCTTATGCGGGGCTATTTTTCCAAAATTTTAAAAGTTAATTTTATATTTTTTTTAAATGATGAAATTCAGTGAAGCCTTAAAATGACATGGTCAAGTGTTGGTCCACCATATCATGGTCTGAGCATAATTAAAAAAAATAAAATTATCTTGTAAGTATTCTTATACTCTTGTGCGGGTTCTTTTCCGTTCTAGAAATAGGTAAGCTAATCAAAAGTTATAGGCCAAATAAACAACTTATGTTTTTTACAAATTTGACATGAGTGCATTTAAAAATCAATTACAAGTAGAAAAGAATAACAAATCTATTCAAAAAATATATAGTTAGAATATGCACACAGAACTCCACAAGTGTGTGCAATTTCATTTGCAGTGCACAAGTGGAGCATATGTGGAAATAAGTGTGAAAAATATGAAGTTACAAAAATTGGTGTGTTCTGCCATAAATCAGACCGAGCCTCAAGGTTTGGCAATCCGAAGCTAATACCAAACTTGAAAGGGTGCCAAAAACAATTTGAATCCAGACATGCGTGCGCAAAAATGAGTGCATGCACAGAAGCACGCACACGTTGTTGTGTACACACATGTAGATGTGCGCACTCGTTGTTTTGTGTGCACATATAGATGCGCACACGCGTTTTGTTTTCCACCTTAATTTTTATCTATCTCTCCCTAAACCCCCCCCCTCTCGCTATAACCCCACCCCTCTTCTCTTCATATCCACCCAATCCCTCCCCCCGCTCTATTCCACTCTACCCAATCCCTCCTCCCTCCCTCATCCCTATGTTCTCTCCTTCACCACAAGGGTTAGGAGATATATTATTACACAAAATCACTAACTCACATTATCCTCATGTACATATAAATATTCATCATTGTAACCATAAATCCATGAACCCCATATCTCAATCCCCAAACCCTTGACCGTTACGCCCTAGCCAATACGATCTCTAGTCCCCAGTACAACTAACCATCATAACTCTTGGCCCACTATAATCCTAAACTAGTATAGCCCCTAAAAATCCTAAATACTAACACATAATGATATATATCAATTAACCGCTATAACCCTAACAACGTAATCCTAACATCTAAAGTGTCTAGTCAAATAAAAATTAACCCCTAACCCTTATAACTTCTAATTCTCATCAACCGTAAACTCTATCATCAAACACCCAACCCTTAAAACCTATAACCCATAGGCAGTTTAGAGAGATAGTTAGAGAGAGAGAGACTTGAACCTTGGTCCCTAAAGGAATATTCTATTCAGAAGGAGCTATGATGATTTCCTCCACTAACCACACATGACCGCTTAATGGTATCATTGCCCTATGATTAAGGATGTCGATACCATGAAGTGGTTTTGAGAAATATGTATGCACCATGCCTTATCAAGGCTTTTGGAATGATGTTTTATGGAAGAATTTCATGCCTTTGGACATAAAGAAACCATTTGGACATCCAGGGCCATGAACAATGTCTAAAATCACCAAACAAGACTTTACAGGGGTATCCATTGTGCTAGATGTATCCAAGTCTTGGGGACTTAGGGCATTGGACATGGTCAAGGGAGGAGACCTAAGACTCATGCCTTAAAGGAATCTTATATCCATCTAGGGCTAAGAAGGTTACAACCACCAACTACACATGGCCTCCTAAGGTATCATTGTCCTATGATTGAGGATGGACTTGCGATTATATGGTTTTCAAATTAGTATCTACATGTCTTAGGGCCTTGGAAATGGTTTTCCAAGGAATAAGTATTCTAACAATCAAAGAATAAGATGATTTTCTCAACCAAGTTCCATCATGTGGTTATCATCATCATCATCATCATCTTCATCTTCATCACCATCATCATCATCATCAACAACAACAACATCACCATCTTCATCATCATCATCATCATCATTTTCATCATCACCACCACCACCACCACCACCATCATCATCATCATCATCATCTTCATCATCATCATCTTGATCATCTTCATCATCATCATTGTTGTCGTCATCAGCATCCTCTTCATGGTATTCATCATCATCTTCATCTCCATCATCATCATATTCGTCATCATCATCATCATCATCATCATCTTCATCATCATCATCATCATCATCATCTTCATCATCATCATCATCATCATCATCATCATCCTCATCATCATCCTCATCATCACCATCATCATCATCTTCATCTTCATCATCATCATCATCATCTTCATCATCATCGTT
>BSBM01002036.1:22500-42500 GCA_027924585.1 Larix kaempferi
CCAATGGGAGATCAAATAACTCAGACAGTAGCTTCCGTAGCCATACTGCCTCGCAACTAGCTGAGCAGGCTGCAACATATTCTGCCTCAGCTGTACTCAGTGCTACGCAGGACTGCTTCCTGCTAAACCAAGAGATCACACCTGATCCCATACTGAAGTAGCACCCAGATGTGCTCTTCCTATCTGCAGCACTGCCAGCCCAATCTGAATCAACATAACCCTGTAGGTTAAACTTTTGATTCGCTTCATACTTGAGCCCATAATCCACTGTACCCTTCAGGTACCTCAGAACATGCTTTACAGCAACCAGGTGAACATTCCTCGGATTCGTCAAGAACTGGCTCAATGTGTTCACAGCAAAGCAAATGTCTAGTCTTGTGTTCGTCAGGTACATCAAGGACCCAATCATCTGACGATACATAGTGATATCAACCAGCTCAGATGAAGCATCACATAGAAGCTTCAGATTTGATGCCATAGATGTGGCCATGGCCTTGCAATCCATCATCCCGAACCTCTTCGGGATCTCTACTGCATACTTCCCTTGTCCAAGGAAGATTCCATCTGCACTCTTAGCAAAGCCCAAACTGGATAGAAAGCTGTCTATCCTACCATACCAAGTTCTGCACACATAAATGACTACACCATGCTGTCTTGAAATCCATCTGGTGCATCTTCTATTTCATCTCAATGCTACCATCTGCAACATGCTTGATCTGATAGTTCCATTTGGAAGTCATAACAAACTTCCCTTCACGTCTTGGGACTGCAACCCAAACATCATTCTTCATGATCGACGGATCATTCCATTTCTTCATCCCAGATCCTGGGAACTTCAATATCTTCAATAGATATCTTTATTGCTGAACAAATGTTGTAGTTCTTCTTTTGTAGGAGATGGCATACGATCTTTCCTACACAACAAGTTAAATTGCATGATTAGAAAACATCTCATAGTTTTCAGAACAAATTCTTACACATAAAGAAATATGTCATACAGTCATGCAATTATCTTAGCCAATGCTTCAATACAACATTTATCCATATCCCATAACTTTCTAGATGCCTTCCAATCTCTACCAGAACATTGTTAAGAGTGTGCACAACTCCCAACATGTCAGCAAAGAGGTTTCATTCTAGATAAGTAGCAATGGAATGTTGTACAGTGCCATAGGCCACTTACCCATGTATATTAGTAGTATACTGTTCATCAATGCAACTATTCTAATATGCATAATACACAACCTAATTCTAGGAACATCAGTATATACATTATTGAACAGTATTATTTAAACAAACAAATATGCAAGAAATGATGATTAAAATACTTATCTTTCTTTGTTCGTTGGGTGGACTCCCTCTGAGTCTTTGCTTCCTTGCAGGAGCTGTTGGAGTCCTAATCTGAAGTAGCTTCTTCTACACTTTTCTGTTGTGGAATGTAGAAAGATGGTCAACTTCCTCTGAATATCTGCATCCTTACAGAAACTACTGAAGTGTGCTCTTTTTCTTTCTTGCAGGAACAACTGGAGTGTGCTCCTTTGCTTTCTTGCAGGAACAACTGGAGTGTGCTCCTTTGCTTTCTTGCAGGAGCAACTGGAGTGTGCTCCCTCTTGATCTTTGCTTCCTGAATTACCTGTTCTTGAACTCATATTCATCCTTGGTCCCTATGCATGCTTATTAGTATCATGATTGTGTTATCCTTGTGATTTCATATAAAATCATACATTCATTAGTATACTATTAAAACACAATAATCTCAAGCATGTATAGTCATGATCATTTCAAACAGAAAATAATAAGCATTAGCATTCAAGGTTTATGTAGAATTCTTAAGGTTAGTCAAATCATAAGAAACATAACATGTCTAAACCTGTAATTACTCAAACCTATGACTCTTCAGGATAGAAACATAACAT
The DNA here is from genome assembly GCA_027924585.1 of Larix kaempferi. Lineage (NCBI taxonomy): Eukaryota > Viridiplantae > Streptophyta > Pinopsida > Pinales > Pinaceae > Larix > Larix kaempferi. Next base: position 24,417 of record BSBM01002036.1, read on the forward strand.
GTCTAAACCTGTAATTACTCAAACCTATGACTCTTCAGGTTAGTTGAATCATTAATCAAGATAAGAGATATACTATGCGTAAAACCTGTGATTATTCAAACCTATACCTTCATGATTCTTCTAGTTAGTCATATCATCAATTATGGTAAGAAACATAATATGCATACAACCATGATTATTCAAACCTATGACTTCATGAATAATCATTATCAACAACACAACAGTATAAGATCCTAAACCAAGGTAGGATTCTAGCTTGATATAGGAAAAACATACCTGGATTAGCATGCTAGCTAGTTTATGTCTAACATACCCGCATAATGTCTTTTGGTTCTCTTTAGTGACTTGTGCTAGTAACCTGCATGTCTCATATGTTAACCATTACAAAACCAAGTTATACATACCTCATAAATGGATCTTCTATGAGATCCATGACAATGGATGAATCTTTGTCCTCATGTTATCATGACCATATGTTCTTGGACTAGAACATGATTTGTCTTTCTTGGTGTACCTTTCATGTTAGTAGACAACATAAACCTCATACAACACCATAATGCATTAGTGCAATCATAAGTGTCAACACCCTAACCAATGAATATCTTCTATCATGCATTCATAATTTTGTTAAGGTGATACGACAAATCTAAAATTGTACTAACCGTAATAACATGAAAACATACCATAAACTTAATCAAGAACAAATCTCAAAACATACCTCGATGAGTCATACCTGTCGAGATCACTTGTAATCTTCTTATGTAAAGCCTTAGCCTTATCTCCCTCTGAAACAGGAACTCCTTCACTTATGCAGGTGACCAATCCATCTTCTTCTAGGATTAACCCAATCCACTTGATTTGCAAGAACTGGACTTCGAGCTGGATATGGGTTTGTCAGAGAAACCCCAAAAATTCAAACTTTGAATTTCAACCTTATGACAGGATAGAAATATGTGTCTTGATGAGCTGATCAAGCTGGTATATTCAAAATTTGAAGACTGCAAAGTTTCACTCCTCAATTTTGCCTTTGAAACTTTCGGATTCACTAGACGTGACCCTGAACTGGGGTTTGATGAAGCCCACTCTTCTACCCAATCAAAATGTTTGATCCAAAGCTCTAAGCTTCTATTTTTCTGAGTAGCTTCCAGCCGTGGTCACAGATTTCAAAAATTCCCATTTTTACAGGAGCCCTAATTTTCCACTTTTCTGATCAAAGTCCCGAACTAGGGTCTAATCAAGCCCGGCCTTCTGCCCAACCAAAAATTCTGATCTTGGTCTCTAAATTTCTATTTTGATGAGTATCATCCAGCCATGGTCTCGGATTACAAAAATTTCAACTTTCTCCAAAGCCCTAAATTCCGGAAGCCATGAATGAAGGTACCAAAAAATAATTCTGTTTTGACAGAAATATGTACCTGATTGTTTCTGGTGTAACTCTGAAAATTTTGATCCACAGGGTCTGAAAAAGTTTCTTGAGATAGCCTGACCTGTTAGCTTTCCATCCTGACAGGTCTGACCTCAATTGGATTTTCTGAGAGAGAGTTATGCCAAATGTCGCAACATGACCTGTTTTGGGATAATACAGGAGAGCGAACTTGTACGGCGTGCCACGTGTCACTGTTTGAACTTCGGCCTCTGAAAATATTTATTGAGATATCTCGGCCTATTATCTTTCCATCCTGACAGGTCTTACCTCAATTGGATTCTCTGAGAGAGAGTTATGCCAAGTGTCGCAACGTGACCTGTTTATGGGATAATACAGGAGAGCGAACTTGTACGGCGTGCCACGTGTCACTGGTTCACCTTCGGCCTCTGAAAATTTTTTTTGAGATAGTAAAGTCTATGTACTACCTGTCACTTTTTATGAAATTTCATTTGGAGCTTCCTAGCCCAAGATATGACCTTTTTCCCAAGGTCACCTGATTTTGACTCAGATCTAGAAGAGGCAGAAACCCTATATTGTACAGATCATAAATCACAAAGTACAACGAATTAGAGGTTGTCCTTTGGACACAAGATACCTGGAGATTTAATATTCGTCCTGTAACAATTTCAGATCCAAAAAATTCTCCAAAACGGATTTATAGCAAAAGCGCTACGATGACTAGTTTTTGCTATATCAAGCCCTAGCATCGTAAGTGCAACAAGTGTCATACATGCCATATCATGTCTTCTTTCAGGCTAGCTCTGATACCATGTTAAATTTTCTGAATTTACTTCAATATGATCTAGGATATTAACTGAGAGAACAACATGTACAGCATATCTACAGCATATCAATCATGGAGACAATAATGCAAGCACACAAGAGACACAAAGATTTACTTGGGGAAAACCATAAAGGTGAAAAACCCCAATAACTTCCTCGGAGATAGATAGAGCAATGATACAACCAACCAAGAGAGATAGCCATAACCTAGCAGCAGATCCTCCTCCTCCATAAGTGCGCCACTCCTCCTTGAGTGCATGTGTGAGAAGTGAGTGAGCAAATAGAGTGCCTCCCGCACTCTATTTATACTTGACTTGACTTGCCTTTTTACCTAAATCATGTAGGCTCGAACTTAACCACATAATATAATACTGACTGGGCCGACCCCCAATAGGGTGGTCTAATAACCCTTTGACCCACATGACTTATACAGGGCCGACCCCAACAAGGTGGTCTAATAACCCATCAAGTATAAGTTACGACACTTACAATATAAATGACGACACTTCCTTATAGAGGAATAAAACCATCTCTATAGGAATACAATATACATATATGCGAAATACATTCCGAAGTTACATATACATCAACAACACGTAAGAGGGTGATTGATGATGATGATGATGAATATGATGATGATGATGATGATGATGATGATCATGATCATGACAATGATGACGATGATGATGATAATGAAGATGATGATGATGATGAAGATGATGATAATGAAGATGATGATGATGATGTAATATCCCTCCCTTATGATCTATTATTTTGGTAAATGTAAGTGAGTACTGTACATGTTTCCTGGTGAGGAGCTCAAGGCCAAGGCCCCACCAGTAAACTTTGTAACTTAGATGATGATGCATTTAAAATGAACGGTGATTGGGTCCTCTGAGGGAAAGGTGAATGACCAAGAATCCATGAGTTAATGACCATAGTATTACATATCCTATTGAGATATGATAATGTTAAGTAGAAGTTCGTCCTAGTAGGATCACTTTGCATCTAACTCAACTAATTAGGCGTACTTCTTAACCATGATAGGCCTAATAAGGGTAATCCAATTTAGTAAAGATTATAATTATCTTAACTCGACATGAAATGCCAGAGTGTCATCTATAAAGATCTAAAATAAGGGCAAGCCAAGGGAGTCATATTTTAGATATTATAGTCACCTTATAATGTAGATCATTCTAAAATATTTCTATATCATACATATATATGAAATACTTATATATTGTTATAAAGACACAAGATGGCAACATTTTAATAACTACTTTATATAGAAGTATATATATATATATATATATATATATAACATGATATACATATATATATATATGTAGACATGAGATAATTTTTATATATGAGATGTTTATGGATCATAGTAAAGCACCCTTATAATTTTAAAAAAAGACCACAGTGAGTGGTATGAACCTTGGACTTATTTAAAGGGTAACTTCCCTATACTAGCAGTTATGATTTATCTAAAATGAATTTTCGAACTGGAGTTGTGGTGGAAACACTCTTACGCCTCTCTAGGAACGCCTTGGAGATCTTCTCGGGCGATGTCTCCAAGGTGGAAGAGAACACCTAACTTTTTCCTTGAACTGCCATTTGTCTCCTGATGGGATCTTTGTTGCCAATTGTCGAGGTTTTGACTTTAAATGACAAGTGTAACCCGATTGGAAAATCGGTTGGGATATTGTTTGGTTATTTCATACACATCTTAGGGGGAATCCGGAGAGGAGCGCTTTGGTATTATCGCTAACAAGAGGGTTAGATGGATAAATCGAGGAGGATAGCAACCCCCTCTGCAAGATAAAATCTCGGTATGATAGCAAAGGGGAAAGGCGGGAGGGAAGAAGGAAGGATCAACTCTATACGATGCAAGCGTGAGAGATAGGAGTTGCAACCAACCTCATGAAATCTCTGTGTAGACATAATTATTGGTAAGAGATTTACCTATCCCACATCTTGCTTATCGTTTGTGTTAACCGGAAGTTCCATACAGTGCAAGCGTGAGAGATCTATTTGGAATCTTGGTTCAAAATTTGTACTCTATTTACTTTGTTTATTCTAAACTTGTATGCTCCTTTAGTGCAAAACATAAGGGAAATCTGTAGGAAGAAACATATCGAGGTTCATGGGAAATATCTTTTTAGCTTTTATTTTTAAACAGTACTCTTTTGTATGGATCTCCGATTAAGATCTAAAAAACCTCAGCTTATGATCGATCCTTGATTAAGATCGCAAAAATTCTTTGATTCCCTATAGAATGCCATTTTGTTTTATTTTCTTGATCCGAATGCCCAGCTTGTGATCGACCTCTCTTAAGTGTATTCCTCGTTTTTCCGTGTCTCTGTTGAGTATGGCGTGGTTATCCTTTTGATGGATCTTTAACAAGTCTTGGATGTACAATATTGAACGATCTTGGTGTGAGAACATAACCAACCTTATTAACATTATTCTGGGGAAGAATGGAGTTTAAACCTTATCAATTGATCTCCCTTGAGATCTAAGCACCAGTTTTATCGATCTCGGTCTGGGATCGCAAACCCCCTTCCACCGATTCTCTGTCAGAGATCGGAGTTCTCTTATCTCCGGATCAATATGCAAACAAGTAATATAGATCGAATTCCAAGATTGGCGTCAAAGACTGATATATCTTAGAGTTCATTAAAAATAATATTCGGAACAAAATGATGCTTTTAGAACCCATAGAGTTATGGTTTGGATTGCAAAAACAGATCGCAAACCCCCTTCCACCGATTCTCTGTCAGGGATCGGAGTTCTCTTATCTCCAGATCAATATGCAAACAAGGAATATAGATCGAATTCCAAGATTGGCGTCAAAGACTGATATATCTCAGAGTTCATTAAAAATAATATTCGGAACAAAATGATGCTTTTAGAACCCACAGAGTTATGGTTTGGATTGCAAAAACAGATCGCAAACCCCCTTCCACCGATTCTCTGTCAGAGATCGGAGGGCCTCTTCAAATTTTGTTTCTCTGGCTTAGAAGTACACCGCTTATTTGATTGCTGAGTGTGAAAGCGTAGATCGCTGTTGTGCTTACGGTGGTACTGAAATCACATTGCTTGCTTAAATCTGGGGAATAGTTCTGCTTGTTGTTAGTAAATATTTGTCTCAGATCTGCATGCGGTTATAGGGTTTTACCTTTTTGGATTGGGTCGCTGAGTATGATGAAGTTTAGTATAGATTTATGATTGCTTCAAGATCTATTGAATCGAGATCGTATTTTCCTTTCTCATGCATGTAGGAAAACGACAGTGCTGCTCCTAAATCGTAGATCTAGGTTCATGATTTTTATCGCACAGAGATTATATTCTGGAAACGAATTATTCCTTCTTTTACATAAGATGGAAGTGGTAAATTAATCTATGGATTATTACAGTAGATTGAGTTTTAGAAAGTATTGGAACTCCGAGCAATCATGCTGATTCGAAAGAATCCCTGCTTTAATAACGTTTATATGTATTTATATTGCATGGAGATTCCATTCTGGAAAACGATTTTTCTCTTTATACATAAGACGAAAATAGGAATTTAATCTTTGTTTATCACATTAGATGTCGAATCGAATATATAGTTTACTAATGATATATTTGATGCTGGATCGAAACGTCTCCTTTCTTCTATATGGAAAGCTGATTTGAAACGCATATCTGCATATATATTGAATGCTGAATCGATTTTACATTTCTCTACATATATATATATATATATATATTCAAGTACGGATTGCAACACTTCTCCACTTATAGATTAGAAGGTTGTATTTTCCTTATATGATCCGGCTTGGCTACGGGAAAAGTTTTAGGATCTATGCGCATATGGATAACAAGAAAATCGTTTAGAATTTTCTGCTTAATTAGTAAGCTTCCTGATGGATCAATTTTTATTTATCATATTGCTCCTTGGTCTCTGTCTTGTATTAGAGCATGGAAGCTTATATGATGCAAGTAGTTGTATTACGCTGCTTCTGGAATGACGCGAAGGTACTCTCTAAGCGGGATGCTTTGGAAGGGTGGAAAGAAATTATTGGCATAAATTGTCTTGTAAATCTCTTCTTTTGAAAGAACAGAATAAGATATGACCTTGGTGGACGTAGCCCAGATTTTGGGGTGAACCACGTATATACAGTCTTGATCTTATGTGTGTGATTTTTATGGCTTGGTTGTTTAAAAAGTAGATGTATGTGCCTTTTGTTCCTAATTTCCTTCTTCATGCAAAGGGATTTCTTATATCAAGTGCATAGGATTGTTGTACATAGTAAATTAATCGTCGAGTCTACATTTGAGTCAATTATGTATTGTTCATGTGATTTCATTTCAAAATTATTATGTGGTGGTTTGTAAGTAACTCCCTTTTATGCCCCGATGTAGTTTTGGTCTAAAGGGTGTTAATGGAAATATATGAGAAAGCATTATAAAATTTAATAAAGGGTGAACTACTTGCATTAAATTGTGTTACGCTATTAATATAATAGTACAGGTGTACATGATGTGTTTCCTTGAATTTCATACAAGGAATTATATATGAGTTAAAAGGACTAACATCTTGAAAGGTTCAAGCTAGAAGTGAGTACGAATGATATGACTCCCTGCAAGAATGTTTTTTTTGTTCCTTTAACTAATGTTTTAGCGTGTAACTATAATGTTAGGACATGGCCATATAGAATCTAAAACAAATAAAGGAAAATGAATATGGCGAAAACTGTTATTTTGAAAATTTTATTAAATTACTAACTTGGATATATGAGCATGTTACATAAACACGAAGTATAAATATTGGAGCTATTTTGTTTTACTAACGTGTGAAGTTGGTTATTGATTAGAGAAGCTAGAGTTTTATTTTCTCAAAATAACATCAGAAAATTCTGGAGATGTTAAATATGGTATCAGAGCCGGAGTTACAACACTCGGGCCTATAGGGGCTCAACATGAGGTAAGGAAGTATGAATGTTATTTTTTTAAGAATAATAAATTAATTGTTGTTTTGGATGCATGGGAGGAAGGGACGAGAGTACAATATCCGAGTTAACTTGTCATAAAAACTGCATGGCGAGGTATGTTATTCTAGTACCAAACTTGTCGGATTAAAAGACTGTAAGTATACTAGACACGCTTGCATATCTACTTGGGTATCTTGTACTAGGTTACATACTGAAAATGGAAAATTTGAACTACAAATACTCTTGAATAATTATAGATGCTGCTAGAACCTTCTCTATATAAATGTTTAGCAAGGAAAGCTTATGATGACTCAAGTTGAAAACCTTCAGCTGGTAAATAAAAATGACCATTAGAAAATTGTGTTGTAGAAATGTATTTGTAATCAGTGGATTCAGGAGATGAATAATTATAAGAAAGTGTGGCTTATGCATTGAATTATGGACATATACATTCGGTTGAACTAAAAAGGTATATATGGATTTGAAAGGACCAATTCTAGATTGAAATTTTATTGGATTATGTTGATTATCTGTTGTCTTCATCGAGTATAAGTAAATTAAATGGTGTAGCGAAATGTCATCCTCATTGTGAATGATTAAATGTATAGTTTATAAGTAGAAGGAATTAAATTTCATTAGTTACTCAAATACCTAACGGTGTAATATTGTCTAAGACTATGAATCTATCTTCTTTAGATCGATAAAAGAGAAATGCCATTGGATGATATAGCTTCCAAGAAAGAATATTATACAAACAAGAAATTGTTAGAATATGGATCACATAGATATTGAAAGGTGAATATTATAGGGTATAAGACTAAGAGAGTTTGTATAATATCTTCCTCTTCGAATGCATAGGAAAAGGTTAAGTAAAGTGTGGAATTTATGACGATATTAATCATGGAAAGTAATATCTAGAGGTACCCTCAATTGTTCGATAAGTACAATGCACGTTTGTTCTCGAAAGGTGATGTTCCTCTTAAATAAAAATCAAAGGAAAAATAGGTTAGATAAGTATTTCATCAGTATTGTATGGAGATGCATGGTTTATTATTGAAAGATTTAAACCATATCACTATGATAGGATCAGATAACAAGGCTATACCCTTTCTCATACAAAATATAATCATTGGAATTTGCTTGCTTTTAAATATTAAGGGTCTTAACATGTTCGGTTGATTAAATGATGAAGGAAGCAAGAAAGTAGTCAAAGCATTTTCTCGTTTTGAGAATGAATTTAGCCTGTTCTTCGTCTCAATACCGATGAATATAGTTATGGATTCAACTGACTGAATAAATATGAATTGACGTTGTCAATGTTGAATTGAAGGAAATGATTTCTTTATTTCTTAAAATGTGGATATAGGTATGATATATGTCTTCATTCACTGATAGCTATCCAAAGGTAGATCAAATAAAAGATTATTAGATGTTATGAATGTCGTAAAGTGGTAAAAAGGTTATGTACTAACATTGCAGGATTACACCGTGAACATGACCAAATCCAAATGAATTGCTAATTATCAATTCACCAATTTAAGTAGTTAAGTTAAACAACTCAAGGGTGAGTGAAGATTTACTCTTTACATCGTATGTAATGGGTTACAAATTTTTTATGAACCATAGATTAATGGGGATTACGTTAAATATGTACTGACATTCCAAGTTGTTGCCAGGATTATGATCGAGGACGTGATCAATGTGGAACATCGACTATGAATCCACTTGTGAAAATAAGTGAGGCAAAATAGCTCAAGATGGAGTAATGTTCTATACTACGTTTTATTATAATGTGACTTACAGGATTGTATAAACCATGAATGATGGTTTATTTGTGTCAAGGGTGTACAAATCATTAAAACTCATGGATGTGATAAGTAAATAGGTGAACCTATTTCCGGTTATTATGTCGAATGTCATAATGAACAACGGATGCGGACAAAATAGATAATAAATATAATAATATGATCATGGATTTTTGTCGATCGTTAATATCTATGGGACTTGTTGAAAGACAAGAGCATTATACATATTATGGATAGAGTATGTCGTGGAAATGGAGGGATTTGCTGTGTGAGCACAATGGTGTTAGGCAAATGACTTGCTGTGTGAGCACAATGGTTTTAGGCAAATGAATTGCTGTGTGAGCACAATGGTGTTAGGAAAATGATTGCTGTGTGAGCACATTGGTGTTAGGCAAATAAAGTGGCAAAAGTTGATGATCCGGCTCTACTTTTCTAAAGTATCTATTCCTGGACTCAAGCGAGGAGGCTTGAGGGGAATTGTGAAAGAGTCTGTGATATCAATGGCAAGACCTAGGCACAAAGTTTGACATCTGGAAGACAGGACGCTGTTTGATGTTTTTGAGGGAAAACTTTTGACTAGCAATCAAAAGGAGAGTAACCTCAAAATATAGCCTGTAAGTCCACACTTAAATTGGTGACAGATCTTGGGATCTGTGTTTTAGCAGAGAGTTGCTGAAGTTTCAAGAACTCAAGGGGAGGTTCGATGATCAAACGAAAATGTCGATGGACAGTTTTCATGTTGTAAAAATGAAACACATATTAACAATTTGCCAAGTAACCAGATTGTTGTATGTTATGAATACTTGAGTAGGAAAATTTACTCAAGGGCGAGGATGAATTAGGAACTTTAAAAAATTTACTTATGAAATTCTTTGAAAGATGTATTATGTCTTCTTATGTTGATAAAAGGGCTAGAAGATATTTCATGATTTTCAAATGTTGAATTGCAGAAAGGACTTATGTTCTTAGTTGAATAATGAACTCAAGATATGTCTACTAAACCATTTATTTGGAGAGCCTGTTTTGTGGCATAAAAATGTAGGTTGCGATCAATGACAACTTGTGGGAAAACCGGGAATGTTTAAAAATGATCATAACCGGGATGACAAAACAAGCAAAGGTTGTTACAAGAATGAGGGGCAAACTGTCGAACACCGAGGACGGTGTTACTCTTAAGGGGGAAAGGATGTAATATCCCTCCCTTATGATCTATTATTTTGGTAAATGTAAGTGAATACTGTACATGTTTCCTGGTGAGGAGCTCAAGGCCAAGGCCCCACCAGTAAACTTTGTAACTTAGATGATGATGCATTTAAAATGAACGGTGATTGGGTCCTCTGAGGGAAAGGTGAATGACCAAGAATCCATGAGTTAATGACCATAGTATTACATATCCTATTGAGATATGATAATGTTAAGTAGAAGTTCGTCCTAGTAGGATCACTTTGCATCTAACTCAACTAATAAGGCGTACTTCTTAACCATGATAGGCCTAATAAGGGTAATCCAATTTAGTAAAGATTATAATTATCTTAACTCGACATGAAATGCCAGAGTGTCATCTATAAAGATCTAAAATAAGGGCAAGCCAAGGGAGTCATATTTTAGATATTATAGTCACCTTATAATGTAGATCATTCTAAAATATTTCTATATCATACATATATATGAAATACTTATATATTGTTATAAAGACACAAGATGGTAACATTTTAATAACTACTTTATATAGAAGTATATATATATATATATATATATAACATGATATACATATATATATATGTAGACATGAGATAATTTTTATATATGAGATGTTTATGGATCATAGTAAAGCACCCTTATAATTTTAAAAAAAGACCACAGTGAGTGATATGAACCTTGGACTTATTTAAAGGGTAACTTCCCTATACTAGCAGTTATGATTTATCTAAAATGAATTTTCGAACTGGAGTTGTGGTGGAAACACTCGTACGCCTCTCTAGGAACGCCTTGGAGATCTCCTTGGGCGATGTCTCCAAGGTGGAAGAGAACACCTAACTTTTTCCTTGAACTGCCATTTGTCTCCTGATGGGATCTTTGTTGCCAATTGTCGAGGTTTTGACTTTAAATGACAAGTGTAACCCGATTGGAAAATCGGTTGGGATATTGTTTGGTTATTTCATGCACATCTTAGGGGGAATCCGGAGAGGAGCGCTTTGGTATTATCGCTAACAAGAGGGTTAGATGGATAAATCGAGGAGGATAGCAACCCGAGGCCTTTTTCATCCTGTCTAGATCTCCCAGGTCTACTTACATGCTCATCTGCACAACCTGTCCACAGCCACAGAGTATCCACCTGATACTCACCATACATCATCCTGATGTACACATGATCATCCTGATCATCATCACTGCATTGTCCTGATGCATGTCATTTGGAGCAACATCCTGAAGCTCGTCATCCATGATCATCCTGATCATACAATGCATCCACCTGATGCATACCAAGTATCTAATTGATACATATCATCATATACAATGTATCTACCTAATACATACATAGATACATGGTCCAAGCATCCAACATGATGCATACATACATAAATGATCCAACTGATCATATCCACCATCCAACATGATGCATACATACATAAATGATCCAACTGACCATACAGAGCAGAAACTAGAACATCATCCTGATGCTCATCATCCAGCGCTTATATCCATATCCATGTGAAGGATCCTCCTTCCACCATTCTTGGAATGGATTCAGCAAATGTCTCCATCACTTCTTCCTCGAAGTGTCGTCAATCTGAAGAACACCAAGCCTCTCTCTGAAGTACTCGAACTTCACTCTAGCTAGTGGCTTCATCAACACATCTGCAATCTGCTCATCCGTCACAACATACAGGAGCTTCACTGCTCCCCTCTACACCATATCCCTGATATGGTGATATTTGATCTCTATGTTTTTCAACCTGTCGTGGAACACCGGGTTCTCAGACAGCTTCACACAACTCTGGTTATCACAAAAGATACCAGTAGCCTCTAGCGGGAGATCAAATAACCCAGACAGTAGATTTTGAAGCCATACTACCTCACAACTAGCTGAACAAGCTGCAACATACTCTGCTTCAGCTGTACTCAGTGCTACATATGACTGCTTCCCATACTGAAGCAGCACCCAGAAGTGCTCTTCCTATCTGCAGCACTGCCTACCTAATCTGAATCAACATAACCCTGCAAGTTAAACTTTTGATTCGCATCATACTTGAGCCCATAATCAACTGTACCCTTAAGGTACCTCAGAATATGCTTTACAGCAACCAGGTGAACACTCCTCGGATCCATCAGGAACTGGCTCAATGTGTTCACTGCAAAGAAAATATCTGGTCTCGTGTTCGTCAGGTACATCAAGGACCCAATCATCTGATGATACATAGTGACATCAACCGACTCAAATGAAGCATCACACGGAAGCTTCAGGTTCGATTCCATAGGTGTGGCCATGGCCTTGCAGTCCATCATCCCGAACCTCTTCAAGATCTCTACTGCATACTTCCCTTGTCCAAGGAAGATTCCATCTGCACTCTACCACACCTCCATGCCTAGAAAGTAGTACATCATCTCCAAGTTCTTCATCTCAAACTCAGCAGAAATCTTCCGCTGCGTGTCGACAATCAATATATCCTCACCTGTAACAAACAGGTCATCCACATACAAAAGTAGTATCACTGGATTTCCTTCCTCAACCTCGTAGTAAAGGTTGGAATCGGCTTTACTCTTGGTAAATCCCAAACTGGATAGAAAGCCATCTATCCTACCATACCAGGTCCTGTTTCCTGTTTCAAACCATACAGGGCTTTCTTCAATTTGCACACATGTGACTCTCGGTCATGTGTCTCAAACCCGAGTGGTTGCTCCACATACACTTCCTCTTTGACTACACCATTCAAGAAAGCTGTCTTGACATCCATCTGGTGTATCTTCCATTTCATCACTGCAGCTAGAGCAAGTACTGATATGATGGAAGTGGATCTGGCTATCGGAGCAAAAGTCTCTATGCTGCCACCTACAACATGCTTGATCTTATAGATCCATTTGGAATTTACAACAGACTTCCCTTCAGGTCTTGGGACCGCATCCCAAATATCATTCTTCATGATCGAATGGTACTCCTCGATCATGGCATTCTTCCCGAATCCTGGGAACTTCAACATCTTCAATATCTTCAATAGATAACTTTGTTACTGGAACAAATGTTGTAGTCCTTCTTTTGTAGGTGATGGTATACGATCTTTCCTACAAAACAAGTTAAATTGCATGATTAGAAACATCTCATAGTTTTCAGAACAAGTTCTTACTCATAAAGAAATATGTCATACAGTCATGCAATTCATTTAGCCAATGCTTCAATACAACATTTATCCATATCTCGTGACTTTGTCGATGCCTTCCAATCTCTACCAAAACATTTTTAAGAGTGTGCACAACTCCCAACATGTCAGCAAAGAGGTTTCATTCTAGATAAGTAGCAATGGAATGTTGTACAGTGCCATAGGACACTTACCCATTATATGCATATTAGTAGTATGCTGTTCATTAATGCAATTATTCTAATATGCCAAAATACACAGCCTAATTCTAGGAACATCAGTATATACATCATTGAACAGTATTATTTAAACAATCAACTATGCAAGAAATGATAATTCAAATACTTATCTTTGTTTGGTTTTTGGGTGGACTCCCTCTGAATCTTTGCAACCTTTCTTCAATTCCATTCTGATGTGGATTGTGAGAAGTGGTTGACTCCCTTTGAATATCTGCATCCTTGCATAAACTATTGGAGTGTGCTCCCTCTTGATCTTTGCTTCCTGGATTACCTGTCCTTGAACTTATATCCATCCTTGATCACTATGCATGATTACAAGTATCATTATTGTGATATCCTCGAGATCTCATACATAATCATTCATTTATTAGTATATTCTCACTACTATCAAAACACAATAATCTTAAGCATGTATAGTCATGATCATTTCAAACAGAAATAATAAGCATTAGTATTAAAGGACTCTTATGGTTAGTCATATCATAAATTAAAGTAAGAAACATAATATGCCTAAACCCGTGATTACTCAAACCTATACTTTCATGACTCTTCTGGTTAGTCATATCATCAATTAAGGTAAGAAACATAATATGCATACACCCATGATTATTCAAACCTATGAATAATCATTATCAATCATGCCATGTATACTTATATAAGAGATCCTATCATAAGGTAGGATTCTAACTTGATATAGGAAAAACATACCTGGATTAGTATGTTAGCTATTTATGTGTAACATACCCACATGATGTCTTCTTGTTCTCTTCAATGACTTGTGCTAGTAACCTGCATATCTCATAAGTTAACCATTATAGAACCAAGTTATACATACTTCGTAAATAGATCTTCTATGTGATCCATGACAATGGATGAATCTTTGTCTTCGTGTCACCATGATCATATGTTCTTGAACTAGAACATGATTTACCTTTCTTGGTGTACCTTTCATGTTAGCAGACAACATAAACCTCATACAACACCATAATGCATTAGTACAATCATAAGTGTCAAAAACCCTAATCAATGAACATCTTCTATCATGCATTCATAATTTTATTAAGGTGATACAACAAGTCTAAAAGTAACCAAGAATGTACTAACCATAATAATATGAAGACAAACATATCATAAACTTAATTATGAACATAATTCTAAACATACCTAAATGAGTCATACCTGAATGAGTCATACCTGTCGAGATTGCTTGTAATCTTCTTATGTCAGGCCTCAGCCTCATCTCTGTCTGAAACAGGAACTTCTTCACTTATGCAGGTGACCAATCCATTCTCTTCTAGGATTAACCTAATCCACTTGATTTGCAGGAACTAGATCTAGAGCTGGATTAGGGTTTGTCAGGGAAACCCTAAAAATTCAAAATTTGAATTTCAAACTTCTCAAAGGATAGAAAGATGCACCTTGATAAGCTGATCAACTTGGTATACTCAAAATTTGAAAACTGCAAAGTTTCACCCCTCAAATTTGCCTTTGAAACTTCCGGATTCACTCGACATGACCCCGAACTAGGGTTTGATAAAGCCCACCCTTCTTCCCAATCAAAAGGTTCAATCCAAAGCTCTAAGATTTTATTTTTATGAGGATCTTCTAGCCGTGGTCACAGATTTCAAAAATTCCCATTTTTGCAGAAGCCCTAATTTTCCACTTTTTCGATCAAAGTCCCGAACTAGGGTTTGATCAAGCCCGACATTCTGCCCAACCGAAAATTCTGATCTTGGTCTCTAAATTTCTATTTTGATGAGTAGCATTCAGTCATGGTCTTCGATTACAAAAATTCCATCTTTCTACGAAACCCTAAATTCCTGAAGCCATGAATGAAGGTGCTCAAAAAATAATTATGTTTTGACAGAAATATGTACCTGAATGATTCTAGTGTAACTCCAAACTTTTCGATCCGCAGGTTCTGAAAATTTTACCTATGGTATCCTGACCTGTCATATTTCCAACCCCATAGGTCTGACCTCAATTGGATTCTCCGAGAGAGAGTTATGCCAACTGTCGCAACGTGACTTGTTTATGGGATAAAACAGGAGAATGAACTTCTATGGCATGCCACGTGTCACCAGTTCAGTTTAGGCCTTTGAAAAAGTTACCTGATAAATTACAGTCTGTACACTACCTATAAAATTTTACGAAATTTCATTTGGAGTTTCCTAGCCCAAGTTATGACCTTTTTTCCTAGGTCACCTATTTATGACTTAGATCTGGAAGAGGCAGAAACCCTAGATTGTACAAATCATAAAACAAAAAGTACAACGAATTAGAAGTTTTCCTTTGGAAACAAGGTACATGGGGATCTGATATTCGACCTGTAGAAGTTTCAGATATGAAAACTTATCCAAAATGGATTTACAACGAAAGTGCTACGATGATTGGTTTTTGCTATATCAATCCCAAGCATCGCAAGTGTAACAAGTGTCATGCATGCCATACCATGCCCTCTTTTAGGCTAGCTCTGATACCATGTTATTTTTTCAGAATTTACTTCAATATGATCTATTATATTAACTGAGAGAACAACATGTACATCATATCTATAGCATATCAATCATGGACACAATAATGCAAGCACACAAGAGACACAGAGTTTACTTGGGGAAAACCATAAAGGTGAAAAGCCCCAATAACTTCCTCAGAGATAGATAGAGAAATGATACAACCCAAGCATAAGAGATAGACATCCCCTAACAACAACTTCTCCTCTTCCACAAGTGCGTCACTCTCCAAAGAGTGTGTGTAAGAATAGAATGATCAAATAGAGTGCCTCCCGCACTCTATTTATACATGACTTGACTTGCCTAATAACCTTTACTAGGTCGGCCTTAACTTAACCACATAACATAATGCTGATTGGGCCGACACCCAATAGGGTGGTCTAATAACCCTTTGACCCACATGACTTATACAAGGCTGACCCCAACAAGGTGGTCTAATAACCCATCAAGTATAATTTACAACACTTACAATATAAATGATGACACTTCCGTATAGAGGAATAATAACATCTCTATAGGAATACAAACACTTCCGTATAGAGGAATAATAACATCTCTATAGGAGTACAATATACATAGATGAAATACATGGGTGAAATACATTCCGAAGTTACATATACATCAACATGCACCTTCCAGTTCCATGCCCCTCCACTGTGACCCTTTTCCCTTCCTTCTTCCTACTCACGCCAACCCCCCTAGCAGCTAGCTCCTTCACGTCCCTCGTCTCCCTTATCCCTTCACGTGTCGCCCTTCTCCCTTCTGCACTCCCTCCACCACTCCACTTCTATTCGCACCACCTTTCACCTCCTGCACCTTCCATTCTCCTTCCATCCTTCAGCACTTCTCACCGTCGTGACCTTCCCCGCCCTCGTCATTGTCCCTCCTCCTGCATGCTCACCTCCCGCACGCTCACCTCCACATGTTGCTTCTTTTTCCACTCATCTCCCACACACTTCCCACGCACTACACCTCGCTATTTCTCCTTGCAATCCTACACAGTTCTCCACATTGCAGACCTTCCCTCCTTTCCACTACCACCACTTCTTCCACTATTACCCACACCATTATCACGCTCAATACCTATTCAGAAAATGCAATAATAATATTATTAGTGTTTATAATAATATATTATTGCTACTATATTTAAAACCCTAAATTATTTCATTCAAACAAAAAATTCAATAATTATTATTATTATTAAAAAAAAACTATTGAATATTGTATAATAATATTATTATTTTTAATAATACTTATTATCAATATTATACTTCAATAGTTAAGGAATCAATATATCAAGGATTATTACATCATTATGCCACCTATTGTTGAAGAAAAGAAGACGAAATCAGAGAAAGACTCTCTCGTCAAAGAAGTCAAGGCTATATATCATCGAAGAAGCCAAAATCAAAGAAAGACTCGTCAAATAAATTGATAGTCATCTATCATCGAAGAAATCGAAGACCAATTAGCACCAAAGTAGTCAAAGGAAGACAAACTGAAAAAAAAAGTCAGAGACCATCTATAGTCCAGAATGAGCATCTAACGTCGAAGAAGTTAGAAACCATGGAATTCAGTTTGCGATTACAAATAGAGAAATTAGAAGCCCAGTTAAAGTGTTATTGAAAAGACAATGAAGAATTGCGCGACATAAATAACAATTCAGAAATAAGATTTGAATTACAAGAAAGGTGCAATGAAATAAAAATCTCTGAGCAGGAAAGGCGTATAGAAAAATTGTATGCGCAAATTGATGAATTAAAAGCCAAAAATGAATTCAATCAGAGGTTAGGAAATCAAGATATAAAGAAGGAAATAAATAATTACGAAGCAAAAATAATACGCTTGAACAAAATCATTAGAGACAAAGATGAAGAACTAACGCATATACGACATAAATTAAAAAGCCAAGAATCAGAGGTTGGCCAATGTCGACAACAGATAAAAGTTCTTCAACAACAAAATGACAACTCTAAAAAGA
>BSBM01002036.1:47500-308892 GCA_027924585.1 Larix kaempferi
CTTGGCCTCCATGGTTGTTTTGCAACCAGAGCATCACTCATAGAGGTAGTTCAACGATACAAAAGTTGAGTCGTGGTGTCTTTATGGTGTTCCATACATGCATTGGAGAATAGGTTGCTTGGTTCTCACCTTGAGTTCGAAACTTGCGAAGGTAACATCACATTACATAAGTTACAACGTTTGTTTAACGTTTGTGAGGTTCTTCATTGTACAATGGTGTTCATTTTTAACCACGGGTTGTTTGTAATGGCAAGGATATGGTTCACAGTTCCTACTCTTGACTTGCAATCCTCAGTGTTAACTTTTTTAGGAAGGAACAAAATCCAGTGGTTTGGAAACCATGGTAAGCTTCGGGTCCATTCCTAGTTGTCACCTCTATCAACAAATTTCGGGTTGTTTTCTTGCATTCCCTCCTCTAGTGTTTGTTTGTTTATTAAGTGAGCCATGAGGCAGCTTAGGGAAGCAATGATATGATAGATGTTTTTCATGGCTAAAATCCAGGTTTGGGGTTTCAACCAACTATTTTGTTAGGAGATGTTTGATACACAGTTTATCTATTTGGAGAATCCTCATGCCTCGCTGAGAAGTAATATTGCGATTGTAAACTTATCCTTTTTATGGCAATACAAAGGCTCACTGTCTCGATACTTGTTTAGAAATATTGTGTGGTAATGGTCATGGCTTACTCTTGGATTATTGTCATTTTGTTTATTTGTATTATGGTAAAAGTCAAAACATATTTTTTTGGGGCCAAGCCCTACTTCATAAATTCGTAACAATCTGATGTAATGTTTCTCGGTTCTGAAAGCTTATGCTTCCCACAGGGTTAAACCCTAAACCTTGTTAAGTTTTTCTTAGATTTGTACTTATAATTTTATACTGTGTAAACATTAAGACCAGGTGA
Organism: Larix kaempferi; assembly: GCA_027924585.1. Classification (NCBI taxonomy): domain Eukaryota; kingdom Viridiplantae; phylum Streptophyta; class Pinopsida; order Pinales; family Pinaceae; genus Larix; species Larix kaempferi. The sequence continues at coordinate 48,405 of BSBM01002036.1, forward strand.
GCTCCCTTTTGAAACTCGAACCCTTGACCTCTAAATGCACTATTCTTTTGATAACTTGTTTGAGTAAAAAGGAATCGATGCATCCATTAGAGGTCACCGATCTATGTTATTGATGCGTACTATAGTAGTATCGAATTATGAAATTGGTTAAGTTTTTCATTGTTTATAGTTTACACAATAAGATGTTGGGACTGACTATATCATTTTTAGATTTGATTGACCTCGTGGGTCGTATTAAACCTGGTTGATAACATTTAATGAACTCAGGGTGAGCCCTTACGGGTCTCAAACCCTTGTCACAAGATTTTGTTAATTATGTAGGTTATTACTATGATAATCGTTTTCATTTTATGGAATAGATAATTATGTTTTTACTTCAGTCTTACGACTGCATGATATTTAGTATTGAGTGATGTCTATAGGGTTCGACCCATGTCAAAGTTGATGATTTTTAATACATGGTTATATGTAGTTAACTAGTTACAGGTTTCGAACCTGAACAATTCTTTCTAATCAACTTGCTATTATATTATTCGATTTGATTGTATACTATATGTTGATCCTTTATGGGGCTATCGGGTAGTTTCAAAATGATTTCAGAATGTATTTTATAATATGTGTTATTGTTTAAGTGAAAGCGTTTTCCAGAATTTAGGATCTGTATTTCGATTGGTATTATTTTATTTTTAGCATACTAATGTATACCTTACTTTGTTTATAAAAGAATACCTGAGTATAGTCCGAGCCTCTGTATGATCAACATCTGAGATAACCCTAACTGGGACCTTAATTGTTTATATTCTTTGGAATTGTATTATTGAGGGTTCGTTTAGTTATTCTATATGTATGCTTAAATGTACACAATTAATTTGTTGATAATTTATACTAGTAGAGATTATAAATAGATGTAATATATGTATTTAGTTTGTCTCTAAAATAGGTATCATGTTTATATGATGACTAATAATTATATAAGCTATTTTTATGAATAGATACTTATCACAAATAATTTATGGAAACGTTGAAATTCTACCAACTCCTGATATTTCAAAAGGACCAACATTCTAATTACATAAAAGAAATCATTTCGAATCTATCTACTTAATCAAATCCTCTGTACTAGAGTACATCACCTTGGTGAAAGGAAAAATACAGAGAGGGATTTATTTATCATTCTATATCTATCAAATTCATTTTATTCAATCATGCGTGCAGAAATAACTAACCGTTCAGTAAACTATCATCTCTAACAGCTAACTAGTGTCTAGGAAAAATCTGAAAACTATGATAATATATAAATACAGTGTTCAGAAATAGTTCAACAGTTTAGAAGTAAATAAATTAAAACAAAGTAGAACCTGATAACTGGTAGGGTGGACAAACACCCAAAGAGGATCGTTCCTCCCAACCTTCTTTAGAAAGCATCCAAGATCACTTGCTTTTGGACCCCTGAGCCGATTCACTGAACCACTAGGATGAAGATACTATGTAGAAACAAGACAATTTGTTTGTACTTTAGTAACCAAGAAGATTTGCATACAAAACACTCTTTTGTACTTCAGAAATCATGGAGACTTCAATACAAAACACTCTCTTTGTAATTCAGAAATCATGAAGACCTACATACAAAAGACTCTCTTTGCACTTCAACAATCATGAAGACTTGCACACAAATCATTCCCTCGGCAACTCGGCAGGCATAAGATAGTCTCACTCTGCAACTCATTAGCTATCATCCCCTCATCGAATCTCTTGTGTGTCCAACATAGTAGTTTTCCAGCCAATGCAAGGAAACATTTGTGAGCCTCTGCTCAATTCGATGGCTATAAAAGATTGTCTAGGTCTTTTGGGTTAGTTTCACATTAATGAGCCACCTGCTCAGTTCCAGCATCCTTAGGGAACATGACCACATTTTTAGGGAAGTTCCCCCCTGCAATAGCTAGTAAGTGAGTGCAGATGCTGCCACTTGTCCATTTCCTTCTACACTAGATTCACTCCTCTTAATGGGTCAGTGAACACTATTTCAACAATCTTCTTTGGGTGAGTGTCTCCTATTTTAATTTATTAAATAATAATAATATTCAATTATAGTCTTTCTTGACCATCCTTGATCAATAAAACTTTACAATAAAATTTAAAGTAATGTATTTTCACAAACATAAATGTTTCAAGTTCTAGGTAGGTTACAAACACCCCATCTTAAGTTCAACATCGTCCTCGATGTTTGTTAATCATTGTCAATGTCTTCCTGGAGAAAAATTGGATATGTTGCTTGCATATGACTCTCCAATTCCTAGGTTGCTTCATCTGGACTAAGGTGCTTCCATTGCACCTTTACCTGTCCAATGGTGTGATTCTAGAGTAAAATTTCTCTCCTATCGAGGATACAATCTGGTTCCACCTAAAAATCTCCTTCTGGTTCCACCTATATGTGATTCCAATCGATTACATGAGTAGCATCATGTACATACTTTTTCAAAATAGAAATATGAAATACATTATGTATTTTTAAATTAGGTGGAAAAGCCAATTGATAAGCCACTGGTCCAACTCTTGATAATATTTCGAATGGTCCACAATACCTAGGTGCTAATTTGGCACATATCCCCAGCTTAAAAGAACTTTTTATGGATTTTACCTTCACAAAAACATGCTCTCCTACTTGGAATTATTTCTCAGTTCTTTTTAGATCTGCATGACTCTTTTGTATGTCCTGTGCAATTTTCAAATTCCTTTGTACCTGATTCACTGTTAGTTCCATCTCTTTCAATAATTCAGGTCTTAACATCAATCTATCAACTGGATTACTCCATGAGATAGGAGTATTACACTTCCTACCATACAACATTTCAAAAGGACTAAGTTTAGCTAAAGCTTGATAGTGATTATTTTAAGCAAATTCAACTAACTGCAGATATTCTTCCCATTTATTTGATTGATCTTTAACATACATTCTTAACATATCCTCTAAAATATTATTCACTCTTTTCGTTTGTCCATCCATTTGCGAACGAAAAGTTGTGCTGAAATTTAGTTTAGTATCCAAACCTTTAAACAATGACTTCCAAAATTTTCCAGTAAATTTAGAATCTCGATCAAAAATTATTACCATAGGAATTCCATGCAAACAGAAAACTTGCTTCATAAACACATCATCAATGTTAGAAACCTTAAAAGGAGTTTTGACAGGTATAAAATGAGCTGCTTTGCTAATATTATCTACGAATACCATTATTGAATCATTCTTCTTTTGATTTTTAGGCAAACGAGTTATAAAATCAATGCTGATAATTTCCCACTTCCACTATGCAGTTGGTAATGCATGTAATAACCCAGCTGGGTGTTGATGCTCAGATTTAACTTGCTGACATTCAAAACACCTAGCTATGTATTCAACCACCTCATTCTTCATATTTGGCCAAAAGTAATCTTTTATTAACATTGTTATCATCTTTTAGTAACCAGGGTGTCCTGAATAAGGACTTTTATGTACTTCATTTAAAATCAACAACTTAATTTTAGGTACATTTGGTACATACAGTCTATTTTTATACAACATTAATCCCTTTTCATTTAAACTGTAATCTGTTATTAAATTTTCAGAATTATTTTTTGCAACTTTTCCCTGTAATTTTTTATAATTTTTATCCAGTTTTATTCCTTCTTCAAGCTAATTTTCTAAATCTATTTTATGAGTACTAATTGTTTCCATAAAGTTCAATTTTGCATTTCTGCTTAAGGCATCAGCCACCTTATTTTCTTTACCTTTTATGTGTTGGATGTCAAAATCATATTCGCTAAGGAAATCTAACCACCTAGTAGCCTGCCTCCCATTCATATTTGGTTGATCCAATAGATATTTTAGACCTTTATTATCTGTAATTAATGAAAACTTTCTACCAATTAGATAATGTCGCCACATCTTTAAAGCATGTATCATGACAGCCAACTCTAAATCATAGGTAGCATAGTTCTTTTCATGAATTTTTAGCTTTCTTGACTCATATGCTATTACGTGACCTTATTTTGTTAAGACTCCGCCAAGTCCATCATTGCATGCATCAGTGCATACAACAAAGTCCTTGTTTGGATTTGCAATTTTTAGAATAGGTGTAGTAGTTAACAGTTCTTTTAAATCCTTAAAAAATTCTTCACACTTTTGATCCCAATCAAATTTCTTTCCTTTATTTTGTAAATATGTTATGGGATTTGTGATTCTTTAGAATCCTTCTATAAAATTCTAATAATAACCTGTGATTCCCATGAACGATCGTACATCTGTTACTTCTTTAGAGACAGACCATTCATTAATTGCTCTTATTTTATTCGGGTCAACTGAGATTCCATCCTTGGATATCACATGACCTAAATACTATTTATATCTTTGAAAAATTCACACTTACTGAATTTAGTGTATAATTGATGTTCTCTTAAGACTTGTAAAATTATTCGTAAGTGTTCATCGTGTTCTTCCTTAGTCTTTGAATAAATTAAAATGTCATCAATGAAAACAATTACAAATTTATCCAAATACTTATGTAAAACATTATTCATTAGACACATGAAAACTGCTGGAGCGTTAGTTAGCTAAAAAGGCATAACTACAAATTTGTAATGCCCGTAATGGGTTGTAAAAGCAATTTTAAAGATATCTTTGTCTTTTATCCTGAGTTGATGATATCCAGATCTCAAGTCTATTTTCAAAATATCATTGCTCCACATACTTGATCAAACATATCATCTATAAGGGGAAAATTATATCTATTTTTAATCATCATTTTATTCAACTGAAAGTAGTCTATGCATAAATGCAAGGTACCGTCTTTCTTTTTAACAAAAATGACAGGTTATCACCAAGGAGACACACTGAAAACTGCTGGAGCGTTAGTTAGCTAAAAAGGCATAACTACAAATTTGTAATGCCCGTAATGGGTTGTAAAAGCAATTTTAAAGATATCTTTGTCTTTTATCCTGAGTTGATGATATCCAGATCTCAAGTCTATTTTCAAAATATCATTGCTCCACATACTTGATCAAACATATCATCTATAAGGGGAAAATGATATCTATTTTTAATCATCATTTTATTCAACTGAAAGTAGTCTATGCATAAATGCAAGGTACCGTATTTCTTTTTAACAAAAATGACAGGTTATTGCCAAGGAGACACACTCGGTCTTATGTATTTTTTATCTATTAATTCTTTTAACTGTGATTTTAGTTCTTTAAGCTCTAGGATGTTCATTCTGTAAGGAGGTTTTGAGTTGGGTATCACACTAGGTACTAACTCAATGGTGAAGTCCAATTCTCTTTTCGGAGGTAATCCTGGAATTTCTTCTGGGAATACATTTGAAAAGTCTCTTAGGATTGGTATATCTTCTTTAGTAGCATGCTCATCATTTATTACATTTACATCAAATACTTTACATCCCTTACGTACAACCTTTTTCATTTGCAAAGCATAAATTTGTCTAACTGAAGTTTTTCTAGGGATTCCTTTTATTGTTACCATTTCTCCTTTATCATTCAAGCACATAAATGTATTTTCAAAACAATTCAAAATTACCCTATGCTTCTCCACCCAATCCATTCTGATTATAACGTCATAAGACCCTAACGGTAATACATTCAACTTTATTGTGTCTTAAAATGACTCATAAAAAATTCACATTTTTTAACAAAATCAACTACCTTCCTTTTGGTTCCTATAGCTAATTGAACAAGCCAAGACTTTTCAAACTTTTCTACTTTCAATTTGCAGCTTTTTACTATATCAGGTGATAGATAACTCAAACTAGCACTTGGGTCAATTAAAATAGAGATGGGTCTGTTTGGTAGCGTACCTTCGATTTCGACCATTGAGGTTTGATGATCAGCCTGTCGATTTTCCAAGGCTGCATTGATCTTGGGCATTTCCCTCGCTAAGTCACCAACTATTGGCTATTACTGTACTGTATGGATGTTGCTGATAGTTATTTTCTTGTTAGGACAATTTATTGAATAATGTGGTCCTTGACATTCATAACATTTTATAGGTGCCTTTTGTTCAGTATTTCTGGCATAATTATTAGGCATGTTTATTGCAGCTGTAAAATTATGTGGTGCATTGCTTTTAAAATTATTTCCTTGAAAATTTCTACTATGGAAATTTCACTTGTTATTTCCATCATTCCTATTAAATTTAATTTTGTTCCTTCTATGCTCAAAGTTACTTGGTTTATTACTCTTCCAGCTAGATACACTTTCTCTTTTTATGTTCTGTTCAAAATAGAAGTTTGCCTTTCTCATAGCTTCCTCAAGAGTCTTAGGGTTGTCATACTCAATTCTGTCTTTGATATTAAAAGGTAATCAACTCAAAAACATTTGTATTTTAGGCTTCTCGTCAACAATGTAAGGTACGTATCTTAACAGACTTAAGTTTTTACTGCTTAATTCTTTCATGTTCATAGAGCCCAATTTTAAATCATAGTATTCTTTAGCTTTTTCTTCGTAGTACTGTTTAGACAAAAACTTATTCTTAATATATTTCTAAAATGTACCCAAAGTTACACTCCTTTCTTTACTTCCTTTTACTCTTTTTATATCCTACCACCAAATATATGCTTTCCCATTCAGATTATAAATGGCCATCTTAGCTTTCATCTTATCTGAATAATCATAAATGTGAAAGTATTTCTTCATACCTGACAACCATGCTTCGGCTACTTCTCCCTTTTCATTTTCACCGTTAAATGTTGGGGGTTTTATCTTGTTGAATTCCCTTGAAATCTCTTCATATGGTTTGCAATTCCTTCTTTTAGGACTATAGTCACTATCACTGCTATCACTAGAATACCTATGTTTCTTTCTATGATTTTTAACTTCATATTCGAATGAGAAATCACTTTCATCATTAGAGAATTTTAACTTCTTACATTTGTGTTGATAAGACATGGCTCCAGATTCAGAATTAAATTTGGTTCTTTTGTCTTTTCCCTCATTATGAAATTTATGTAATAATATTTGATTAAGTTCTTCCTGTGCCTTCAAAATTCTTTCATTTTCTTCCTTAACAGTTTTTATTTCAGTTTTTAAATCTTTAACTGTTCTAAGTAGTTCGGATGAATTATCATTTAATTCCACGTAAATATTTTGTTTGTTAACATGTTCATGTTCATTATTATTTTGCTCATTACGATGAGATCTGTCCTCAACAAATTCTTCTGGTCCTTCCATACCTACAAATTAGATACCAAATGTTCTGTACAGAAACAAATTAAAAGAAAAATCAGTAACTGTATATTTTCTATTTTATTGGAATGCGTGAGTTGAGCCACTTTCAGGCCTAGTGTCTGAACGCGCGCTCTGATACCACATGTAACACCTCCAAAAATCCATCAAAATTTAAATTTTTTCTAATAGTGTAAATACTAAGATTTACTATGTGGAAATATAATTGTGAACAATTAACTCTTATTGTTTTATAAATTCACTATGAAATGCCTCGATTTTACATCGATGCATATGAAAGGTGAATCTGTAACACTTACATTTATTTCTGATATTGCAATAACACGTATAAAGGGATATTAGTTAATTGTTTATCTCCATAGACGACACTTAATTGTATTGATTGATAATGTGTCTTGAATACTGAATGCAATGTTCTTTCTTTGTCCTTATTATGATAACTTAATGCTTATGATAATGTTGATATTTAATTTGTCGCTCTTCTATTCGTATATGAATTCGTATTTATAGACACTATATTACTACTATGCATATTCTTCTTTTATTGAAGGGGTCCTTGGTGGTACCCCGAAGCTTACTTAGATTTTAAGCTAATGCTTCATATTGACCTTGGGTACAGGTTACAGGTTTGGTTTACAATGTAGTATGGGATTGATAATATAATCATGTTTATAAGCTCTTATGACAAGGTTAAACAATATTGCTATTATATTCTTGGTCCATTATTCAAGTTAGGGTTGAAGACTCCTAACCAAACTCGATTGTATTTTAATTTTAAGGATCCCAAACTATATAAAAAGGTGGTAGACTAGATACCAACATTGTATTCATGATCCACAATGAGCAATCGCAATTGTGGATATAGTGTAGTGGATACAAATCTCAAGGCTAGTGGATGTCAAGTCAAGCATTGAATGCGACCACGTGAACTTGAGTTAATTCTATCCAAGTGTAAAGAAACCCTATCACTACGCTTTGGGGTTTGGTCTCTGCATTAGTTGTTTGTTCCAATGTTGCTGTAAAGGGCTGAGCTTCTCTTAGCAGCCATGGTTCTTTTGCAACCAGAGCACCACTCATAGAGGTAGTTCAACGATATAAAAGTTGACTCGTGGTGTCTTTATGGTGTTCCATACATGCATTGGAGAATAGGTTGCTCGGTTCTCGCCTTGAGTTCGAAACTTGCGAAGGTAACATGCCATTACATAAGTTACAACGTTTGTTTACTGTTTGTGAGGTTCTTCATTGTACAATGTTGTTCATTTTTAACCACGGGTTGTTTGTAATGGCAAGGATAGGGTTCACAGTTCCTACTCTCAACTTGCAATCCTCGGTGTTAGCTTTTTGAGGAAGGAACAGAATCGAGTGGTTTGGAAAACATGGTAAGCTTCGGGTCCATTCCCAGTTGTCAACTTTGTCAACAAATTCTGGGTTGTTTTCTTGCATTTCCCTCCTCTAGTGTTTGTTTGTTTATTAAGTGATCCATGAGGCGGCTTAGGGCAGCAATGATATGATAGATGTTTTTCATGGCTAAAATCCAGGGTTGGGGTTTCAACCACCTATTTTGTTAGGAGATTTTTGATACACAGTTTATCTATTTGGAGAATCCTCATGCCTCGCTGAGAAGTAATATTGCGATTGTAAACTTATCCTTTTTATGGCAATACAAAGGCTCACTCTCTTGATACTTGTTTAGAAATATTGTGTGGTAATGGTCATGGCTTACTCTTTGATTCTTGTCATTTTGATTATTTGTATTTTGATAAAAGTAAAAATATATTTTGTTTGGGGCCAAGCCCTACTTCATAAATTCATAACAATCTGATGTAATGTGCTCGTAATGTTTCTCGGTTCTAAAAGCTTATGCTTCCCACAGGGTTAAACCCTAAACCCTGTTAAGTTTTTCTTAGATTTGTACTTATAATTTTATACTGTGTAAACATTAAGACCAGGTGAGCTCCCTTTTGAAACTTGAACCCTTGACCTCTAAATGCACTATTCTTTTGATAACTTGTTTAAGTAAAAAGGCATCGATGCATCCATTAGAGGTCACCGATCTATGTTATTGATGCGTACTACAGTAGTATCGAATTATGAAATTGGTTAAGTTTTTCATTGTTTATAGTGTACACAATAAGATGTCGGGACTGACTATATCATTTTTAGATTTGATTGACTTCCTGGGTTGTATTAAACCTAGTTCATAACATTTAATGAACTTAGGGTGAGCCCTTACAAGTCTCGAACCCTTGTCACAAGATATTGTTAATTATGTAGGTTATTACTATGATAATCGTTTTCATTTTATGGCATAGATAATTATGTTTTTACTTCAGTCTTACGACTATACGATATTTAGTATTGAGTGATGTCTACAGTGTTCAACCCTTGTCAAAGTTGATGATTTTAATACATGGTTATATGTAGTTAACTAGTTACAGGTTTCGACCCTGAACAATTCTTTTAAATCAACTTGTTATTATATTATTCGATTTGATTGTATACTATTTGTTGATCCTTTATGGGGCTGTCGAGCAATTTCAGAATGATTTCATAATGTATTTTATAATATGTGTTATTGTTTAAGTGAAAGCATTTTCAAGAATTTAGGATCTATATTTCGATTGGTATTATTTTATTTTTAGCATACTAATGTATACCTTACTTTGTTTATAAAAGAATACCTGAGAATGGTCCGAGCCTCTGTATGCTCAACATCTGAGATAACCCTAACTGGGACCTTAATTGTTTATATTCTTTGGATTTGTATTATTGAGGGTTCGTTTAGTTATTATATATGTATGCTTAAATGTTTGTAAAGTAATTGGAACTAGATGTTGTACTCTAAACTAAGTTGGATTATATAGATCTTATTGAACTTATGAACAATGATTGGATTTATTCTACTTATGTTCGTAACTTTATCATGTTTTTCCCAAAGTGTATAAACAATGGTTTAAGATGAAGTACACAATTAATCTGTTGATAATTTATACTAGTAGAGATTATAAATAGATGTAATATATGTATTTTCTTTATCTTTAAAATGGGTATCATATTTATATGATGACTAATAATTATATAAGCTATTTCTATGAATAGACTTATCACAAATAATTTATGGAAACGTTGAAATTCTACCAACTCTTGATATTTATAAAGGACCAGCATTCTATTTAAATAAAAGAAATCATTTCGAATCTATCTACTTAATCAAATCCTCTGCACTAGAGTACATCACCTGGGTGAAAGGAAAAATGTAGAGAGGGATTTATTTATCATTCTATATCTATCAAATTCATTTTATTCAATCATGTGTGCAGAAATAACTAACCATTTAGTAAACTATCATCTCTAATAGCTAACTGGTATATACAAAAAATCTTAAAACTATGATAATATATAAATATAGTGTTCAAAAATAGTTCAACATTTTAGAAGTAAATAAATTAAAACAAAGTAGAACCTGATAACTGGTAGGGTGGAAAACACCCAAAGAGGATTGTTCCTCCCAACCTTCTTTAGAAAGCATCCAAGATCACTTACTTTTGGACCCCCGAGCAGATTCACTGAACCACCAAGATGAAGATACTATGTAGAAACAAGACAATCTGTTTGTACTTTAGTAACCAAGAAGATTTGCATACAAAACATTGTTTTGTACTTCAGCAATCATGGAGACTTGCATACAAAACGCTCTCTTGGTAATTCATAAATCATGAAGACCTGCATACAAAAGAATCTCTTTGCACTTCAACAATCATGAAGACTTGCATACAAATCATTCCCTCAGCAACTCGACATGCATAAGATAGTCTCACTCTGCAACTCATTAGCTATCATCCCCTTATCGAATCTCTTGTGTGTCCAACATAGTAGTTTTCCAGCCAACGCAAGGAAACATTTGTGAGCCTCTACTCAATTCGATGGCTATAAAAGATTGTCTAGGTCTTTTGAGTCAGTTTCACATTAATGAGACACCTCCTCAGTTCCAACATCCTTGGGGAACATGACCACATTTTTAGGGAATTTTCCCCCTACAACAGCTAGTAAGTGAGTGCAGATGCTACCACTTGTCCATTTGCTTCTACACTAGATTCATTCCTCCTAGTGGATCAGTGAACACTATTTCAACAGTCTTCTTTGGGTGAGTGTCTCCTATTTTAATTTATTAAATAATAATAATATTCAATTATAGTCTTTCTTGACCATCCTTGATCAATAAAACTTTACAATAAAATTTAAAGTAATGTATTTCCACAAACATAAATGTTTCAAGTTCTAGGTAGGTTACAACCACCCCCTCTTAAGTTCAACATCGTCCTCGATGTTGCTTAATCATTCTCAGAGTCTTCCTGGAATAGAATTGGATATGTGGCGCACATATGACTCTCCAGTTCCCAGGTTGCTTCATCTGGACTAAGGTGCTTCCATTGTACCTTTACCTGTCCAATGGTGTGATTCTAGAGTAAAATTTCTCTCCTATCGAGGATACAATCCGGTTCCACCAAAAAATATCCTTCTGGTTCCAGCTATATGTCATTCCAATCGATTACATGAGTAGCATCATGTACATACTTGTTCAAAATAGAAATATGAAATACATTATGTATTTTTAAATTAGGTGGAAAAACCAACTGATAAGCCACTAGTCCAACTCTTGATAATATTTCGAATGGTCCACAATACCTAGGTGCTAATTTAGCACATATCCCTAGCTTAAAATAAATTTTATGGATTTTACCTTCACAAAAACATGCTCTCCTACTTGGAATTATTTCTCAGTTCTTTTTAGATCTACATGACTCTTTTGTATGTCCTGTGCAATTTTCAAATTCCTTTGTACCTGATTCACTGTTAGTTCCATCTCTTTCAATAATTCAGGTCCTAACATCATTCTATCAACTGGATTACTGCATGAGATAGGAGTATTACACTTCCTACCATACAACATTTCAAAAGGACTAAGTTTAGTTGAAGCTTGATAGTGATTATTATAAGCAAATTCAACTAAGTGCATATATTCTTCCCATTTAGTTGATTGATCTTTAACATACATTCTTAACATATCCTCTAAAATATTATTCACTCTTTTCATTTGTCCATCAGTTTGCGGATGAAAAGATGTGCTGAAATTTAGTTTAGTATCCAAACCTATAAGCAATGACTTCCAAAATTTTTGAGTAAATTTAGAATCTCGATCAGAAATTATTACCATAGGAATTATTAGTCCAAGTGTAGGAATTCAAGTGGCAGTGTTCGTAGTGCAGTATTAGGTCTCGCAGTAAGGAAGAAGGTAGTGGTGCGGACCGCGGTGGTGACCATCACCGCGAAGTCTGACCTTCGCAGCACACAGCCATTGCGCTGCCGAACATTTGTCACAGTCATCAACTCATCACTCACTGTGGACATCTGAGTCTGCAGTGCCCCATTAGAAACACCTAGGGTGAGATCTCATCTTGCTCGTAGGCTGTTTCCAAAAGGGCCGGTGCTAAGGGGTTTTGTTGGTTTAAGGTAACTGCGCAGAACCTGGGTCTTCATAAAACCTTTGGTCAACATTGTATAGCCAACAAATGGGCATGTTGGGCCTGGCCCAACAGGGTTTTGCTAACATTTTTTAGGCTAGTTGGGGCTGAGCTAAGTGTAGCTCAGAAAAGAAGTAAATTTTGGCTAAGTATTATGAGTACTGCAAAGCTATGCGCAGTACCTAGTTTTGAAGGACGCTGCAAAGATCAGCGCTGCGCAGGTTTAGTGCTGCGAAGTTAGTAGGCCACGTGGAGCCAGTAAAGTTGTGTATTGGACGGAGGATGGGCAGATATAGTGGATAGACCGACGATGGTATACTCTTGGTAAGACTGCTGGAAAGATGCCGAGTTGAGGGCATAAGCATATCAGGAAGGCGACCGACTGTACGAGTCTGTTAAGAAGAGGACGGGTCGGGAAAGTGATAGTTCGGCATACAGCAAAGTACGTGACCGTTAAGAGGAAAAAAATGGATGGACAACGACTAGAGATGAGCCAATTGTACACGGCCGTTAGAGGACGGATGACCTGCAGGGAAAGCGACTGGGAGCTGAGCCAGTCGTAGGAGTCCGTTAGTGGAAGGGCGGCTCGAATTGGATGACCTGTTGGTGTGTGCATAATAGGAAGGCTGAAAGCGACATATCTAAGGCATGGAGGACTACCACGATAGCAGAATCGCTACCAGAAGCCTGCATGACAGTTCAAAGGGACCGTGGTGGTTTGGAAACCCTAAGGGTTTCGGTCTTCAATGTTGTAAAGACATGACCTTCGGGCGTGATCTATAAGAAGAAGACAATTTTGTATAGGAAGGGTTGGTTAAGGGTTGGTTAAGGGTTGGTTAGGGTTGGTTAGGATTGGTTAAGGGTTGGTTAAGGGTTGGTTAGTGCTCAAGATAAGAGAGGCTGGTCATTGTGACCATATTGTATTGTAATATCTTTTGGGTCAAGAAAACATTGTAAAGGCTCTACAGCTGAGTGCACAGAGGCCTATCTGAGCAAGAAGAGAGCCGCAGCTGAGTGCGCGACTAAGAACTGTGAAGCCTTCCTTAAAAGAAATATCAAACACAGTTCTTGTGGACATAGCTTCCCATCTGGGGGAGTAAACCACATTAAATAATGTGTTGAGTGGTTGAATGTTTATATGTGTGTTTGTATTTATCTGTTTCTGTAGTTGGATGTCTGAATATTGGCTTACAGCTGTCATGAGAAGGATTTTATATGCATTCGCCATCAAGAGAGTATGGAATGATATTTTAGGTCTACATGAATGGATGTATGGTTAATATTAGCTTTGCTTCTAGGAACAGTGAATCTATCGTCTGCTTGAGCATGGGGAAAGTCATTTATGTGTTTGAATGGATGCAGTCGATGAATGTATAACAGTTATTTCACACCTGAGGGTTATGCTTAAAATAGTAACATTCTAAGTGTGTGTTATGAGCATTAAGTACTCAGTTAGTTAAGTGTATGACTGAGTGGATAAGTGGGATTCAGCTCACTGCCTTAAGCATTTTGCACTTAGTCGAAGTGTAGGAAGTCAAGTGGCAGTGTTCGCAATGCAGTATTAGGTCTCGCAGTAAGGAAGAAGGTAGTGGTGCAGACCACAGTGGTGACCATCGCCGCACATTCCAACCTTCGTAGCACACAACAGTGTACTACCGCGAACTTCATCAACTCATCACTCACTGTGGGCATCTGAGTCCGCAGTGCCCCATTAGAAACACCTCGGGTGAGAACTCAGCTTGCTCCCAGGCTGTTGTCGAAAGGGCTGGTGTGAAGGGGTTTTGTTGGTTTAAGGTAACCACGTAGAACCTGTTCAGATATCCACATCATCTTTTTCAGGATCTTGCATGCAATTAGGGTTTCAATGCAAATTCTAGGGTTTGCATGCACTTGCATGCACTTTGCATGCATCTCAGTCACCAGATTGATGCCTCCAGCACCTTAGCCACCTTATTCTAGCACCCGGGAGCCACTTCCTTCATATTTTTATCCCTCCTAGGCTGAAAGGCACCCACTTCTCACCTACTTCCAGAGAAGGGCGCACTTGTTCACCTACCACTGCAGTTCCACTTCAGTTACACTCAGTTAGCTCCGATTCTCCCTGATTTGAGGCTAGTTTCACTCCCGACTGACTGTTTCACTTCCGTTGGACCTCCAGATTGACTAGATGACTTGTTATGACTTCAGTTAGCCTCCCATGCACCCCCCACTGAGCCTCCTTCCCTTAATCAGTGCTACACACTTCAGTTACACTTGTTACACTCAGTTAGACTCAGATTGACACCTGGATGACTGGTTCTTGTGCATTGATGAGCACCACCGATTGATGATGAGCACTCCTAGTTGGAGTCAAGCTACTCCATTCAGTGATTCAAATGGCCTACTTAGTCAATTCGAATTTCTCACTCACATAGTCAGATTGTATTGTAATTATTCACCCTTATTGGGATATTGAGCACTGATGCATGTTTTGCACAGTTTTACACCATATTTTCTATGTTCATCTGTTGTGATTGATTTACTTGTTCATTAGATCTGCTATGACTAATTTTACATGGTATCAGAGCCATTGCAAGGACAGGATCTCTTTTCTACAGGTGTTTTTACAAGAAGATTTGACTGAATTGCTCAAATTGCAAAAAATTTTGGCATGAGATATCTCAAGGGCATTCGCTCCTGTGCATGCAAAGCTTGGAAATAATTCCAATACCACTCCAGAAGCTTGAGTTTCCACATAATTCCTGGATTTGATACATTGGACCCATTCAACATTGTTTGCTCTCCAATCCCAGGTGTGATGCAACTCTAAAAGGGTGGATTGTTCGACCTTATTGTTCTTGGTTTATTGTGATTTGCAGGTTTATTGTCTCCATCAATTGCATTTGCTACATTGTGCATGCAAGCTCCTCTACAGCAATTGCATTCGCTACACTATGCATGCAAGCTCCTTCTACATCAGTTTGAATCGCTCCTAGCAATGGAATACTCTTCTTCAAAGCCTATCCTCACCCCATTCAATTATTTTGATTGGAAAGATGATATGGAGATCATATTACGTTCAAAAGGTTACTACCGAGTCACTGTTGGTCTTGAATTGGAGCCAAACAATATGTTAGATAGAACCAAACACTACAACAAGCTTGATGAAGCTTATGGTCTTCTTTGTCTCTCCATCTCCAAAGATCTTCACTTCCATCTCAGCGGATTGAAGACTCCAAAAGCTATATGGGAGCAACTTGAAACACTATTTGGCAAGTAGGATGAGCTTAGGGCTTTTCAATTAGAGAATGAATTGATTGCCCTTAGTCCTGAGAATTTTGAGACCATTAATGAATTCTTCACAAAATTCAAGAACTTGAACTTGCAATTGAAGAACAGTGGAGTTATCAAAGAGAATAAACAATTGATCCTCTCCATTCTAAGCAATCTTGGGAAAGATTATTCGGTATTTGTCTCTACTTTCAATTCCGGTCGGCTAACTACCCCGAATTGGAAGATGCCTACCTTGAATGCCTTCATTGAGTCCGTCACAAAAGAGCATGACAAGTTGATTCAAATGGGTTCCATAAGCTCCAAAGATTCAGCCCTATATGTTCAAGGACCCAAGATATCGAATGGTAAAGGAAAGCAAAAGAAGGAGAAGCCCAAATTCAAGCCTCACAAGCAAAAAGACAAAGGCAAACAAATGGATGCACCATCCAGTTCGAAGTTCAAGCAAAAGGGAAAAGAAGATAACCAAAAATCTAAATGTACTTATTGCAATCGTGGCTTTCATCCCGAAAGTTCATGTATGAAGAAGACTATAGATCAAATGGCCCTCCTTTTGGAAAAGAACAACATAACTCTTCCTGACGGTGCAAGGAAGAAGGATAGGAATGATGATCATGAAAGAGGACAAGCACTCATGGCAACGGTTTCGAAGCCCACTACTCTCTTGATAGATTCGGGTGCATCAAATCATATGGCTGCAAATATTAATTATTTTTCCTCATTCGATCCAAATAGATCCATTCCCATCCATTTGGGAGATGACTCAAAAATTTCTTCAAAGGGCAAAGGTACGATTCAAGTAGATCATGGAAGCTTTCAAAATGTTCTCTATGTGCCTTCCTTGGCTTCAAATCTTCTTTCTGTGTATCAAATGACACACACTGGTGAACCAAAGCAAGTTACATTCAGCCCTAATACAGTTGAAATTTCTGATATCAAAAGTGGAAGACTAGTTGCAGTCAGAAAGGCAAACCACACTGCAAAATGCTATGAGTTTTCACACTTTATTCCGCTTGCAAAGCCCACTGCTCTTCGCACACATGGTAATGAGGTTAGTAGGCTTTGGCATGAAAGATTTGGACATCTTAATTATAAGTATTTGCTGCTGTTATCAAACAAATCCATGGTAGATGGGCTTCCACAACTCCGTTCCTCGAAGGGAATATGCACTGGTTGCATCATTGGTAAGCACCCTGAGCACAGATTCGACCGTGGCAAAGCTAGCAGAGCTTCTACTATTTTGGGGTTGATCCATTCTGATATCAGTGGTCCACTACCCCATATGTCATTAAATGGTTCAAGGTATGTTTTGACATTTATTGATGATTTTTCCCGCTTTACATGGGTATTCTTTCTCAAAAACAAGTCAGAAGTGCTTGGAAAATTCAAGGATTTTAAGGCTTCTGTTGAGACCGCCACTGAGAGCAATATCAAAGCTCTTAGATGTGATTATGGTGGAGAATATATTAAATCCAAGTTGCTACAACTTTTTTCCCAAAGCGGAATTAAGATCCAACATACAATTCCCTACACACCCCAGCAGAACGGTGTAGCGGAAAGGAAAAATCGGTCACTGAAAGAGATGGCTACATGCATGATTGAATCAAAAGGTTTGGCTGTAAATCTTTGGGCTGAAGCAATCAATGTTTCTGCATATATACAGAACCATGTTCCACATTCATCCGTGAAAGGTATGACTCCTTTCGAAGCATTCTTTGGTCACAAACCGGATGTGTCAAATTTGAGAGTTTTTGGCTCTACTGCATGGGCTAGAATTCCTTCCGAGAAGAGACGAGCTTTGGATCCACAAAGTACCGAGTGCATATTGATAGGATATGGGGAAGAATCAAAAGCATATAAACTCATGGATATCAGATCTAAAAATATATTCATAGAGCGCAGTGTGCAATTTGAAGAACCGCTTCAAGAATTGCAACTAGTCGAGGAGGAGACTGCCGATTCACCGCCTTCACCAGAAGAAGATCCGTGCAGCGATAATGAAGGTATGAGTTCTGATATTTCTGATATTGTAGCAGCATATGATGATCATGACATATCAGGTTCGGAATCCGACCATTATGATCCCCCTCAGTTACCAAAGTGGGCCCAAAACACTCTACAATCTGCTGGTTCGAACCTTGGAAATCCTGCTGATCCGAGACGAACAAGAGCAGACTTTCAAAGAGCAGGTATGGCACTTTCTATTGCTGATACATTACTTCCTGAGATTTGTTATTTGATGGCTAGTTTATATCCCACATCATACTATTCTGCCCACCGAGATCTGAGATGGCAAAGTGCCATGGATGAAGAGTACAGTTCTCTTCAAAAAAACAACACATGGGAGCTAGTTTCTCTTCCACCTGGAAGAAAATTAGTGAAGTGTAAATGGGTCTACCGCACGAAAGTTGCTGCTGATGGCTCTATCAGAAAATACAAAGCAAGGTTGGTGGCAAAATTTTTCTCCCAAGTCCAAGGAGTGGACTACACTGAGACTTTTGCACCGGTTGCAAAGATGGATTCCATCCGCCTTGTCTTAGCTATTTCCGCATCCAAGCATTGGGAAGTGCACCACATGGATGTGAAGAGTGCATTTCTACATGGAGACCTTGATGAAGAGGTATATATGCAACAGCCGAAGGGCTACACATCAGATCCATCATTAGTTTGCAGATTGAAGAAATCTTTGTACGGGTTAAAACAGGCCCCAAGAGCTTGGTACGCAAAGATGGACTCCTTCTTTCTTTCTCAGAATTTCCAAAGATGCAAATCTGATCCGAATGTGTATCTTCAGTGAGTTAAAGGTAATTTGTTGGTTATTGTACTTTATGTTGATGATCTTCTCATTACTGGTAGCACACTTACTTCAATAAACAAGCTAAAATCTGCCTTAAATCTAGCCTTTGACATGAGCGATTTGGGCTTGCTGAGTCACTTTTTGGGCTTGGAGATAGCTCAAAATTTTGATGGGATCACTATATCTCAGAAAAAATATGCTTCCGACATGTTATTGAAGTTTAATATGGCTGAATGTAAGGAATCCCCATTCCCATTCCTCTCAGGAATCAGTCTTGAGGAGGGAGATTCTACATCGCTTGCAGATTGCAGTATGTATCGACAGTTGATTGGTTCACTACTTTATTTGACACACTCAAGGCCTGATATCTCATATGCCGTGAGTGCCGTGTCAAGATATATGCAGCAGCCACATGAGCTTCATTGGCGAGTAGCCAAGCGGATCTTGCAGTATGTGCAAGGTACGAGACATTTTGGCATACATTATGCTGCAGATTCTGAGCTTGATTTCATTGGTTTTACTGATTCAGATTGGGCAGGTGATAGAATTGATCAGAAGTCCACTTCTGGTTATGTTTTCATGATTGGTCATAGTGCTATT
The DNA here is from genome assembly GCA_027924585.1 of Larix kaempferi. Lineage (NCBI taxonomy): Eukaryota > Viridiplantae > Streptophyta > Pinopsida > Pinales > Pinaceae > Larix > Larix kaempferi. The sequence goes on from BSBM01002036.1 coordinate 67,824, forward strand.
TGCTGGTCCAGCAAAAAGAAAGCAGCCATTGCACTTTCTTCAGCAGAGGCAGAGTATCGAGGGGCAGTCAATGCCTGCATTCAGGCAGTTTGGTTGCAGGGTATTCTTTCTGAGTTTGGTTTTGGTGGCACTACTTCGACTATCCTATTTTGTGACAATCAAAGTGCTATCAAGATCTCCACAGATCTAGTTCAGCGGAAGAGGACCAAACACATTGAGATTCATATGCATTACATTCGACAGTTGGTGCATGACCGCACCAACATTCTGCAATATTGCCCTACTGATGAGCAAATTGCAGACATCTTCACCAAGAGCTTCACTGAGAAGAAGTTCTCTTACCTCCGTTCACTGTTGGGGGTGAGTTCCATCATGGTGGAGATAGATTGATTCATTATTATGCTTTAGCTTGAGGGGGGGCTTTCTTCCCACTGGGTTTTCCCTCTTTCCTCACTTAGTTTATTTTCAGCATTTTTTGGATTATTGTATTGGGGTGACCTTTGGTCTTAGTTACCAGGGCCCCACATTATTTTTTGCACATCATAGTCTAGCTTGAGGGGGGGTGTTCAGATATCCACATCATCTTTTTCAGGATCTTGCATGCAATTAGGGTTTGCATGCAAATTCTAGGGTTTGCATGCACTTGCATGCACTTTGCATGCATCCCAGTCACCAGATTGATGCCTCCAGCACCTTAGCCACCTTATTCTAGCACCCGGGAGCCACTTCCTTTATAGTTTTATCCCTCCTAGGCTGAAAGGCGCCCACTTCTCACCTACTGCTAGAGAAGGGCGCACTTGTTCACCTACCACTGCAGTTCCACTTCAGTTACACTCAGTTAGCTCCGATTCTCCCTGATTTGAGGCTAGTTTCACTCCCGATTGATTGTTTCACTTCCGTTGGACCTCCAGATTGACTAGATGACTTGTTCTGACTTCAGTTAGCCTCCCATGCACCCCCCACTGAGCCTCCTTCCCTTAATCAGTGCTACACACTTCCGTTACATTTGTTACACTCAGTTAGACTCAGATTGACACCTGGATGACTGGTTCTTGTGCATTGATGAGCACCACCGATTGATGATGAGGACTCCTAGTTGGATTCAAGCTACTCCATTCAGTGATTCAAATGGACTACTTAGTAAATTCGAATTGCTCACTCACATAGTCAGATTGTATTGTAATTATTCACCCTTATTGGGATATTGAGCACTGATGCATGTTTTGCACAGTTTTACACCATATTTTCTATGTTCATCTGTTGTGATTGATTTACTTGTTCATTAGATCTGCCGTGACTAATTTTATAGAACCTGAGTCTTCATAAAACCTCTGGTCAACATTGTATATCCAACACTTTCCTAACAATGAAGGGATTAACTGGGCATAGGATATTTGAACCAGATGCGTCCATAATTACCCTCTCAAAGGAGGAGTAATTGGTGGTGCACTAGTCGATGAGCTCAGGACATTTTGGGGTTTGGTCGACTGCAAGTAAATGGAAAAATGATTGGTAAACCTTATGCACATCTATATTCCACTCCCTAATCAGCTTCAACCTATCCTTTAATGTTTCAATGGTTCCAATAGTCAAAACTGTATCATAAACCTCAACATCTTTATCTTCCAACAGTTCCTCTAACCTCCAGTGTTCAGAACTTGCGGGATCTACTTATCCAAGCTCATCCATTTAAATAGTTTTCTAGTGATATAAGAGGCCTACCTGGTTACTAACAGCTGGTATGAGATCCTGGTTGAGTTGTCTGCTTCTGCACAATTGTCGTCTATTTTTTTCCAATGCAACCGAATCAAATAGTACTCAGATCCCTGTGCATTCCATTTTTATATTATTTATCCTTTTCGTATCCATTGTACCTCTAGCAATAAAGGGATTCTTTGGGCCATCCATCGTGTAGGATCAATCTGGTATCGTCAATCTTCTTCACCCTTTAACTTCAGAATCCTCCGCGGATTTCAATCCTACCACATGATGCCTTTATTGCACCTTAAATCCATGAAAACGCTATTAACCACCGATCTAGCTCTTAGCCGCATCCTGACCATCCAAAGATGCGACCCCTACCACAGTTCATAGATTTTGAGAGTGCCGATCCTCCGTGCATGTCCAATCTCTGAATTCAACATCCACCATAGATATTGACTCTACTAGATCTTCACCATGCGGGGCCTACTTCTACTTTGCAAATTTGAAAATGTCAACTCCCTACGCATGTCAAATCATCGAAGTACCTACTGGCCGTAGATCTGTCCTTCCGCCTGTTCATCAAATCTCCAATTTTTTCATTGGCTAGCACACTCCGCCCATGCTTAAAACACCCCATCTTACTTTCACAAAGTCGCTTTCCAGCCATTGATCTTTATCACAATAGATCTACACCTTTCATTTGTGCCCCTATATAACATTGAGCAGACATTTATAATTTCACCCTCGTTTGCAATGTTAAAGTTTAGGACCTTTGATTATTTCATTCCCAAACTACAAATACACATCCACAGATCTCATTTGGCATCCCTTGGGTCCTATGATTTGAAAACTGAGGCCTTACTCCTTCCATGGATCTGAACCCTTCCAATCGTCCAAAAACAAAACTGGTGCTAACAGGAAGATTCCATGAGAGGAGGTTTTTTTAGAATAATTTAAAGAGTTTCTTAAAGAGAACTTGGGAACAAGTTTTGAGTTACCTTGCACTGACCCATGCTAGTTCCCAAGGTTATATCACCTTTGTATTCATTTCAGTAGATTATATATTGGAGATAACTATACAATTATAGACCTAACTTCCTAAATGTTCTTCGTGGACCTAACTTTATAAATATATTGAAACCATACGAACATTCTCCTCATTCTCAAATGCTTAAGACTCATACTGACACAATCCCATAGGAAATTAAATTAAATTATGTTTAATTTTTAATCCTAACAATCTTCTCATTAACTAAACCATTGTTTTCGTAAGATTGGGTGGTAATTGAATTATTAAACTTTCAAATTAGACTGCTTCTGAGATATTTTTATTGATTTCTTTGCAGGGTATATGAAGGGGAGAAATATTTGGTTACACACCTATGCAAAGAAGGGGTTTGAATTGGTGGTCCTCTTTGCGTGGACATTCCCTTCGTCTTTCCTTTGTTGCCGTGGCCATTCCATTCCTCTTCCCTTCGTTTCCATGGCCATTCCCTTCCCTTCGTCATCCCTTCATTTCTATGGCCGTTCCCTTCCCTTCATTGTTTCAGTTTCCTCTAAGTTTCAATGACAAACAGCGACCAATGTTAAATTGGGTTTCAATGACAGTCAACAACCATTGTTGAACAATGACACAGTGACTGGTGGGGGAAGGGTTTGTGTTTATATAGTTAAGTGTTTCTCGGTTTAGAGTTTAAAAGGAATCTAAACTCTCGACCGAGAAACTTGTCCGAGATTTTAATATCAAAAATATGGTTATACTATCAAATGAGACAGTTAAATATTCTTGGGCAAACAATTATCTAACTATGGAAGAAATATTGGATGAGAGAAGTTTAACTGTGGTTAATGTCTCGTCCGTTAAATGTTACAACTCTCACCCGAGAAAATATGTTGATTTTTTTCTCGGGAAAGAAACTGGAAATTATAACAAAAAAAGCCAATTGTCACGAAATTGTTTCCCAACTTCGTGTTTTCACCCAGGAATGCGAACTAATATCTTCTTTATTTTCACTCTGTTACTTCTTGATTATTCCTTTCTTCCTCTCTCCTATATATTACAATATTTTACATGCTTAAATAGAGTGCTGAGAATGCTAGGGTTGTATTCCCGTTACGTCCAGTTACAAGAGAAGTTAGAATGGTTTCAGATATTCAACCATTACAGTCGATTGGAAGACAGAGATATAATCTATTGTAGTTCGTCAGTCACAAATGTCGACAATGCATGTTGAAGTCAGTGCTTGTTGAATTTGATGGATTGGTCAAAGTCGCTGAGATTGTCGAAGTCGATGAACTTGTCGAAGTCAATGAACTTGTCGAAGTCAATGAACTTGTTGAATTCGATGTTGGTACCCAACAATAATGCCAACTGCCGAGTGGATCATACCTCCTTCCTTAAGAAACAATGGTCCCTATTGTTTGCTAGTACAGAAGTTAGATGATGAAACTTGTTCGTTAGTTCAGTAGCAGAGTACCATTTTCCTTGTGCTGGGATCTGTCTAGCTTTGGCCACCTAGAAAAAGGGGATTGTGGTCGTCCTTATATGGCATACCCGTCGTCCCACAATGGTGTCACAAGGAAGAGGCTCCTGAACATATTGATGGATGTCATTAGGTTCTATTGTCTGCAAGTCATTCTGTTCCAATAGTGGTGCATGGTATGGTCAAATTAGATCCACATTAAATACTGGATGCAGACCTAGACATGAAGGAATGTCAAGATGGAAAGCTTTTTCTCCAATTTTTCCAATTTTCTCCATATCGCAAAGGCTTCAGTTTCTTATATGGACCAGTAAAGCGTTCCTTCTTGAGATTCAACCAGACCTAATACCCAATGATCATTACATGCCCAGGTGCATGACGAGGACAATAGTTCGATTGAATGAATCAATATTGTTATGGAGGAAGCATAATAATAAGGAAATCAGGAAATACACTACACACATACACACACAGACAATATGCAGGAATGCAAACTAATCTCTTCTTTATTTTCACTTTGTTACTTATTGATCCTTCCTTTCTTCCTCTCTCTTGTATATTACAATATTTTACATGCTTAAATTGAGTGCTAAGAATTCTTGTGTTTTCTACCCATTATGTACTGTTACAAGAGAAGTTAGAGCGGTTTTAGAAGTTCAACCGTTATGGTCAACTAGAAGATAGAGAGATAATCTGTCGCAGTTCGTTAGTTGCAAATGTCGACAATGCATGTCGAAGTCGATGCTTGTCAAATTTGATGTACTAGTCGAAGTCATTGAGCTTGTTGAAGTGGATGAACTTGTTGAAGTCGATGTTGGCACCCGAAAATAATGCAAACTACTGGGTGGATCACTCGAAGATATTGACATCAAATGGAAAGTGAATATTTTCAACAGACTAACCAGACTTCAATATTTTGGAAAAAAAATCACTTTTCTTCTCAGGGATACATTCTCTATAAATCCTAATTAATTTTTCTTCATTAAATGGTTCAGGGTTCTTGGGAAAAGACTCAGGAAACCCTAAAGACTCTCTAACAACTTGTGAGTTGACCTGAAAAATAAATTTGAACCCATTAGAAGCAACAATTACTCTCTCTAACTGTGAATAATTGAGTTCGCACCAGCTGGAAAATTCAGGGAAATGAAGGTTTTGTTCAATACTAAAATGGTAAAGGAAAGATGCAATTACATTTAAAACATTTACACCTTGTGACTTCAGCTTTTTCAATTTCTTCTTGGACTGAGAAACAATACCAATAGACTAAATGGGGTCAAAAACATCATTTTCCCTATCAACTATGGACTCTTCTTTTTCATCAATGTCTCTGCAAAACAAAACAAACTAATGAAATTCTTCCATGGGAGAAAGTTTCGAATTTCGTAGTCTTTAGCTATCGGTGCAAGGATGTTGAGGAAAATTTTGAAATTTAACTAGTTGAAGAGTATTGGCGTGCTATCAACGAACCGGTTTACTTTGAAAATAATAAAAAAATAACCTTTTTTATTTGCAAAAAGAGGTTTTAGAACTTGAGGATAGTGGTTTAGTCCCTACCACTCTCAGTAGTGGACTCAATGGGAAGGCTCCATGTGGCGGGCAGTTTAAATTCCACTACCACTTTCAAACTTCAGCTCTTGTGGAAGTTCAAGATATGGAATAGATAACATTGCTTGATGAGGCTTGAATTTGATCCTTGGCCTTGATTTAAATGCCACATTATTTGTGCCATTTTATAACAGTTAACAAACCCTGCCAACCTTAAGCACCTATCTCCTTAACCTTTGGTCATAGTTGTTGGTTATATTGTGGTCTTTCGACTTAGCTCCACATCTATATTCGAACTTCATTTTTAAAACACAAAGGTTCTAAGATGTTATAATAACCTCCCAAAATTTTTTATGTGCCAATATCTGGCTCCAATGGGGATGTTATCCTCCATGTGAGGTAGAAAAGAACTTGTAGACCACTACCTAAAATTTTTCTGCAAACATAAAATTTCCTTCAAAGCTTACACCTGAACTGAAAAAAAAAACTTCCAAGGGGATAAGTAAATCTTTCCTTGGTGGGAAATGGACCCAATAATCCCATCCACCGAATGTGATGAACACATAGGTATAGGATCCAATGACTGATGTCGAGGGGAGTCGAGAAGGATGGTGTATAAATAACCATATTGTGCATTGATAAGATCGAAATGTTGGGCCTTTAGGATTTCCTCTTCCTCATTTTATAGCATGTATGTGGCTACATCTTTGGCAATGGCCAGTTGGAGTGACTTAATGAACCAATCCAACATGAATGGGGGTTGTATCTTGATTTTACATAATGTTCGGTGTCTACACCACTCATGGATATTGTCCACAATGTGTGTAGTTGTATTTTGATGAAATTACATGAGAATTTCGAGGCCAAGGTCATGGTGAATAGGAAGCTGGAAGTATGTGAGGAATGCAGTGGACAATGTCGCAAAGGAGGCAGGTGATCCTAGTAAGTTAACATACCATTTGGTTGTTGTCCTTATGAGGGTTTGTTGAAAGAGGTAGAGCCTCACTCAGTCTTTGAATATTTTATTGGAGAAACATCATGAGTGAAAGGACATGACATGGTTGGCAAGGTTTTCTCCTTGTTTCCATTTGAATTTAGGAACATCCAAGGGGAGCCTGTCTGGTATATATGGCCATGTTTGATTATGTGAGATAAGGTCATCAATCAATTTTTCCAAAGCTGTGAGATTTCAGCTAGCCATAAAAGGTAAGGTGGGGCATGGTACTGCCATTGTATGTTGTGTGTGGTTTTTGAGAGGTGGATATCAAGGTGGTGTTGAAAATATAAAAAAAGTGACCTCCTAACAAGGAAAAGGGAATGAAATGGTCCAAAGGATCTCCGAGGGAAGAAAACAAAGGAGAACCTCTTCTCATAGAGGGAGAAGAGGGAGGATTGCCTCTTCCATAAAAGGATGAATCAAAATGGTCTACACTTTCTCCTAGAGGAGAAAATGAATCAAGAAAGGAGTTGCCTCACCTTGATTATCCATTCAATGTGGCTTGGCGACGGCCTCAAATAGAGTATATCCTATGTGAACCATGGGGAGAAAGTAAAAAAACACCCCTCGAGAGAGGGGGTAGGCCTTGTAGTCATCAAGACTGCCTTAGGTGGTTTTTGTGTTCCTTAATGGTGAAAGTTTAGTGTCAAGTGAGAGTGACGATGGAAATAAACCCAATTGAATGAATGCAAAAATATGCCAACCAAAATAGATGCAATATGGTGAAAAAGTGAGTGATATGTGCGATTTTGGTTTAGTGAAAGAGTCCCCACATCTAGGTTCTTTTTAGTTATGAGTTACTAAACTTGTATTTAAAAATAAAAATGAGTGCAAATTCCCTAAAAGATCTAACATCTTTCCTCTCAAATGTAACTAGGCCTTCCAAAAGCACAATTAATGGTGACCATGGGATCGACACACAAATTGACTAGTGAAGGTAACAAAGAATCAGTTATACCGACGATGTGGATATGTTCCAAAAGGACTACCAACATTTCCCAATGGAAATATCTAACTTCAGTAGTCAATTGTTCTCACAATCGCTCCTTGGAAATGTCCTAAGTTTGGAAACTAAGCTACCTTCAGTCAAGTGTTCATAAGTGGTTCTTCCTGGGTTGTATAGTGTCACCTCCAAAAAAATCTAAGTGTCTCTTTAGAGAAAGAAAGGTAACTACACCTCGACTCTGACCTCCTTTGGCATGGTGCACTTCTTATCTAGGTTTTGTTTTAACACTTGATGATAGCAGGATTTTGATAGTACCCTATAAGTAAACAATGCTATGTTTCAAACACCTACTGAAACTAGATTGGTGTGCATTCATGAATTCCTAGTCCAATCAATCCTACCTAACAAAAATATTGCTTTGTTACCTCCTGTGGAGGATTTTAGTTCGTTGAAAATTTACAAATGTTAATTTGAAGGGTCAAAATTCATTTAATGAGCGTAAGTGAGGTATTTCACAATTCCCTTTCTTTTGGATTCACCAAGCTCACAAGGCGTGTGAGGTGAAGAGCATACTTGGAATGACAAAGCTTTTAGGTCCCTTAGTGTGTGCTAATGATTTAAACACATGTGAAGTAAGAAAATTGATTGTTGCAAATTAACTAGAAGAGTATAAAGTAAATGCACATGGATATTTAACTTTTAAATAAAAAATATGTTAATGGTGCTTTGCAAAATTAAAGTGCTAATGAAGAAGTGTGAAATGGAAGAATTTCACACTTCTCACCCCTTTTTGATTCAGCAAGCTGACACAAAGTGCAAGGTGAAGAGAATACTTGGGGAGATTAGAGTCTTTAGGTCCTTGCTTGTGTGCAAAAAGTGGATTCTACTCTAATTTAGCCTAAAAACATGCTTAGTAAACAAAGAACATGAGATTTCTTGAATACTAGCGACAACAATGAGGCTCGTTGAAAGCCTCAAAGTTTGTTACCTAAGTAAATTTCAAGATAGATGGACTCTTTCCTCCCTAATATTAATCTAAGTGATCTAATTAGTATAGAAACAAATAATTATTACAAGTTACTTAGTTCTAGTTCATTAATGAGTAGCCATTGGGGCTACAAGATTGTGAAATATTGATAAAAAGATAATAAAATGAGAAACAACATGCAAAAATCATATAGAGGTGCATAGTTGCATGGATAAAACACTTAATAATGTGCAATAGTGTGGTAACAATGCAAATAGGCCATGTGGAAAATGAAAGACTAATCTAGATGTGCAAAAGTCTATTAAATTGCATGGAAAGCATGAGTTTCGAAGGATTATGTAGGCAGACTACGTGGCCAGGGAACCAGGATTCGCGCAACTGTTAAAATATCTATTACAGCCAAGAGGAGGTCAAATTTATGGAATGAAGGATATGGACCTCTTCACCTCTAAAGGACAATTATTATACCAAAAATTAACTATCTAACAATTAACAACCTAGTTAAGAGAAAATGGACGAAAACGAAGTGGAGTCTCCATAAGTACTATTGTGGGAAATTACACACAAAGGTGTGCAGCGTCTCCCACTTTTGGTGAAGCCCTTGAGGTTGTTGACTAGGTCAAGTATTTAGAAACATAAAGAAAATGTGATAACCCCAAAGTAGATCCTGTAAATCTTTTCTAGTGAAATAGAACAAAAATAACTTGGAATTATAAAAGAGAACAAGAGGGTGCAAACCACAATAAATAATCAATGCATGAACCACTTTAGATTTCCCAATGATCAAGCAGATACATGCAGTGGCACCTAGCAGGTGAAGGATTCAAAGCGAAGCGAACAATCTCCCTCAGGGAGGCCTATTTTGTCAACACTAAATGATAGATAGCTAAAAGAATCAATGGAGAGAAGCACTTTCCCCTTGAAGGAAGGATGAAAAGAGTTCGGAGAATGTTCATCAATATGAAAGAGATGGGGTATGAGGATGCTCAATACAATTTCTACAACATAAATTTTCACTTTGTTTCTCCTCTAAGATGCATGGCCATGGCTTTATTTTATAGGCCAAGAGGTGTCCAAGAAGCAAATAGATCCAATTGTGAACCCCATCACCCCATGGAATAGCTTCAAGGTACACAATGGGGGCTATTGAATTCCAATCCATCAAGTTGAGAAGACACGCTCGAATTTGTGTTGGGTATGGGATTTTATGAGCCTTTAATGCATAGCTGGTGGTTGAGATCCCACGATTTTCATAGTCATGCAAATATTGAAGGGAAATCCACGCAGGGGTCACGCGGGCACATAACTGGTAATATGTGTAGTCATACACCTAAACATAGGTTAGGCCACATAGTCCTATCTTTTGACTGTTCTTTAGCATTTCTGGACTCATATAACTTCTTAGATCTGTTGAGGATGTCTTCGGTGGGATGCATGATATATGTTGATGACTCCTTACTATGTGAATTGAAAAAATGTCGCATGTGTGCGAGATTTATGCATTAACACTTGCCAAGATAATATATAACTTGCTTTATATTATTTTTGAAGTTATTTGTGAGCACAAGAGGAAGAACATACTGCAAAAAGGAAGGAAATGGTTATCATTTAAGTTCAATTACAAAAGAACATATATTACTAAAAAAATTATATATGTGCACACACACACATATATCATAAAATGATAGATATTATGAAAAACCAAACTTTGATAAAGGTAATCCAATCATGATTTTTATCCCCACCAAAATCACCTTGCCTTGTTAATATGCTATTTATGTTGATGGAAGTGGGAAATTTTATCTTATGTATAACCTCTTTTACAACATTTCTCTCTTTCTGTATTAGTAACCATGGAATATTGGTTAGTTCATATCCATCACTATAGAAATGAGTCAAATGTTGCATTACATTGGATTCCTCGATGCCACTAATGATTTTAGCAATTTTAAAATTCTTACTCCTCCCATCTAAAAGTTTCCATAAGGATTTTGTGACATTATTTTTATATGCATTGAGTCAAATAAATGGGCTACTTGCAGGTTCTCATAGTATGGAAACCAACTGAATTGGATGGATTATTGTTTCAAACGTCAAGGAAGCTAATCCATAGAACCTTTGAGAAACATCATCAATGAAAAACGTTTTTTTTTCTCCAAGTAAGTATACAAATTTAAAATAATACAATTAACAAATTTTATCATATAAACTAAAAATAATTTCTTACTATGAATCTTCTCAATGCCTTTTTCAATAGTTGAGGTGTCTTTGTTTGTGGTTTTTTTCCATTCTCTTCCTACCCATTAAAGAGATATTTATATGTACTTTGGTACATTTGGTCCTCATGAAGGAAATGGATAAACTCTTTATACACCTCCTCTCCTAAACTTCTTTATCATCTAGATATTGTTTTGGGACCACATATTGGGCACACCCTTTTTTTGAATCCATATAAGTTATAGAATAATGTTAATAGAATGCTATAAATATTCAGAAAACCTTGATTGATATATAATATGTAGAGTTATATTACAAATTTACAAACCACAAAAGTGTGGAAGCCTTGGTTTTTATGTACTCAGTGACCTCACAGTGCCTTATGGACCACGAGGTTCTCAAATTACTCTCTTAAATCATCTCTAATACTTAATATCAGTTTTCCATTAATTTAATTATTGAAGTAATAGTGAAATTAAATATATACAAATGAGTTCCCAAATTAATATATATGTATCTATATATATATATATATATATATATACGCAATTATCAGATGAATGCATTCATAAATTTCCATGAAAACCATGCAATCAATAATCTATAACAATGAATTATACATTATGCATAACAAAATATACTAAATGGAATTTCATACACACATAGAAACTTATCTAAACATATCCACCAACTATGTGTAGACCAAGGATGTTCCTCCCAGTTGTAGGCACTTTGTTATACCCACTCTCTTTATAACAAAGGCTATGACCGAGCTAGGACTATTAATCCATAAGAAGGTACCAAGTTTCCTTCTACAGCAATTCCAATATACTAGCACTCCTCCCCCATTATCCTTCACAACCCAAGGAATTGGGATCCTTTCTCTTAGTTAATAGTCCCTTGGGTTCCCTTCTTTCAGTTAATAGTCCTTGAGGTTTTTAACCTTGGAATTCCCTTCCAAATCTCCAGCACATGCCGACTAGGTACTCTCCATTTTTGGACTCCAAGTAACTTTGTCCTTCTTGGGTACAAGTCCAGGATATAGCACGAGTTATGGATATAGTCTATGGTTCTTGTGATGGTAGTTTAGATATGAAAACTAAATATTGATGAATGATAGAGGAACGATGCCTGAATGATCTAGTTCTCAATGATTTATATGCATGTTGAGACCTAGCCAAGTTGAATGCAAGGCTAAGGAGAGATGGAAAAATGGTACTCATGGGGGTTTCAATTCCCCCCCCCCACTAATCCCAATGTTTAAGATAATTAACTCAACTTAAGGTTAATGCACTTTAATAGAAGAGGTTTTATCAAAAGAAGGATAAAGATGGAATAATAAGGATAATGACTTAAATGATAACTCACTAGGGTCATCTCCTCCTTGATCCCATTCTCACTCTCCCTCTTATGGAATTATAGACCCCAATATATTATTTTTCATATTAGTCTATAGTATTCATGTCTTTTTTAACATTAAAGTAGAAATGTACATAATCACATAATCTAGTCATGCTAGACCTTTCATATGCAGATTCTAACAATTTCCTCAACATTTAAATATTTACAACATTACATACCAAGGTTAGTAAAAAGTTCCTACATTCCCTCCCCCTTAATTTATGGATCATCCTTACTGCATACAACACTATGTACATACATAAAATATCAAAACAACTATGGGAACACCTCCCACAAAGTATCCTCCAACTCCCACGTTACTTCTTCAAGGATGTAATGGTTCCACTAGACCTTTTCTTTCTCGATGGCCATATTCCAAAGTAACGTGACTTTCCTGTACAGGATACACACCAGTAGCATCAGTATTAATCCTTTTGGTTCCACCTAAATCGAGGCCCAATCAATAAGTGGTTAGGATCAGGTAAACACTTTTTCAATAAAGACACATGAAACACATTATGCACTTATATGCAGGAAGGAAATGGAATCTCAAATGCAACATTCCCTATCCTAGAATTTTTTTTAAATGGACCACAATATATGGACGATAGTTTAGGACATATCCCAAGATTCATGGAAATTTTAGTTGTCCTGCATTTTAGATACACATGATCACCAATTATGAATTCTCTTGTTATTATGTCTTTGTTTGCATAACTTTTCTATCTTTCATGTGTTGTTTTCAAATTCTACCCAATCTTAACCATCTTCTCTTCCATTTATTTAAGAATTTATGTCCCAATACCCACTTTGTCTACTGGATTATCTGAATTAATTGGAGTATTTCATTTTCTTTCCTGCAAGGATTCAAATGGACTCATCTTTAAAAATTCATGGTATCCATTAATATAAGCAAACTCTACCAAATGCAAGTAATATTCCCACATTGATGGTTGATCCATCAAATACATTATGAACATATATTCAATAATCTAGTTAACCCTCTTAGTCTATCCATATGTCTCTAGGTGATGTGTTGTACTCTTATTTAGACGATCCCAAATCCTTGAAATAGTCCTTTCCAAAATTTGAAGTAAGTTTTGAATCCTTGTCTGAAATAATTTCCCTAAGTATTCCATGTAATCTTGTAATATCCATATAAATTTCTACTATGTTGGATGACTTATGTGTTCACTTAATTGGAATGAAGTGTGCAACCATTTTCAACTTATCCACCACTACCATGATTAAATGATGGTGTTTCATTGTCTTGGGAAATTTGGTGATGAAATCAATTTTTACGACATCCTATTTCTATTATGGAATTTCAAATGGATGAAGCAATAACGTTGTATGTCCATTATGAATCTTTAATTTTTGAAATTCCACACATTTTATTATGTACTCAACTATGCCTTTCTTAATTCCTATCCAAAAGTACTGGCTTTTTATTGCTGCAATAGTCTTTTAATATCCAGGATGACCTGCATATGGTACCTTGTGTATTTCATCGATTCCAAAATTTCTTAATTTAGCAGAATTTGGAGTGTAAATTCTATTATTCTTAATAATAATCTTGTCATTTTCCAACCTATATCCTCTAAATTTCTACTGTAAATTTTCTTGTTGTAGACCTTCTTTTACGTGAATATAATGTTGATCGAAAATGTTGAATATTGTAACTTCTAAGAATATTATATTTGTACATTATTTATTCCGGAGATGTTCCATCCCTCCGAGGTGATTCTATTATGTATCCGGAGATGTTTATTCCTCCGAGGAGTTGTGGCAACTAGGGTTATTAGACCCACCATGTGGGGGTTGGCCCAGTCAGTTATAATAGGGTATTTAACCTAATGGTTAAATACGAGCCTACATGTACTTGTGTAAAATATATGTCAGAGTAGTGTATAAATAGAGGAGGTGTGTTCCTCATTTGACACACTCACACACTTGAAAAGAGGAGCACTTGTCTGGGAGATTTGCTAAGGAGGATTAGAAGGAGGGAGCACATCTTGTATTTTGGTTTATCATCTTATTGAGGAAAGCTTTGCTGGGTTTTCTACCCCATGAGGGTTTCCCAGGATAAATCTGTGTCTCTTGTGTTTATGCTATGCTTGTTGTTTCTTCAGTGATCCTGTATATGCTATTATTGTGAAATAGAATGTAATGCTACTATTCTTTGTCTTAGCATATTGAATTTTAACATGGTATCAGAGCTAACCTGAAGGAAGACAAGGTATGGCACTTACGACACTTGCTTTACTTACGACAATTTGAAGGTTAGGGTTTTACATAGCAAAAACCAGTCATCGTGGAACTTTCACTATAAATCCATTTCTGTGAAGGTTCAGGCTCTGAAAATCTTACAGGTCGAAGATAACATCCCCAGGTACCTTGTGTCCAAAGGGAACCCTCAGATTCGTTGTACTTTATGAGTTATGATCAGTACAAGTTAGGGTTTCTGCCTCTTCCAGATCTCAGTCAAAATTAGGTGACCTTGGAAAAAAGGTCATAACTTGGGCTAGGAAGCTCCAAATGAAATTTTGTAAAAAGTGACAGGTAGTACACAGACTGTACTATCTCAAAAAACGTTTTCAGAGGTTGAAGGTGAACCAGTGACACGTGGCACGCCGTACAAGTTCACTCTCCTGTTTTATCCCATAAACAAGTCACGTTGTGACACTTGGCATAACTCTCTCTCAGAAAATCCAATTGAGGTCAGACCTGTCAGGATGGAAAGATGATAGGTCAGGCTACTGCAGAAAACGTTTTCAGACCCTGTGGAGCAAAAATTTCAGAGTTATAGCAGAAGCAATCAGGTGCATATTTCTGTCAAAACAGAATTATTTTTAGCACCTTTATTCATGGCTTCCGGAATTTAGGGTTTCGGAGAAAGTTGGAGTTTTTTGAAGTCTATAACCATGGATGGAAGCTCCTCAGAAAAATAAGATTTTAGAGCCTTGGATCGAAACTTTTTATTGGATAGAAGGGTGGGATTCATCAAACCCTAGTTCGGGTTCCTGTCCAGAAGATCCAGAAGTTTCGAAGGCAATTTTGAGGGGTCAATATTTGGAGATTTCAAAATTGAAGAATGCTAGGTTGATCAGCTCAGCAAGACACATTCTTCCATCCATTCAGAAGTATGAAAGTCAAAGATTGAGTTTTTAGGGTTTCTCTAGCAAACCCTAATCAAGCTCCAGATCAAGTTTCAGGGGGAGTTGAGGCTAAGGCCTTACATAAGAAGACTACAAAAAGTCTCGGCAGGTATGACTTAAGGAGGTTCAGGTATGCCTTGAAATCTGATTCTTGATTAAGTTCATAATGTGTTTGTCTTCATGTTATTTATTAGTACAATCTTGATTAATGTTATTAATTGTCTTATCACCCTAGTAACAATATGAATGCATGTGAACGATCGAAGACATTCATTGATTAGGGCTATATGATTGTACTTATGCATTATGGTGTTGTGCGAGGTTGATGTTGTCTGCTAACAAGACACAGGTACATTACAAAAGACAAATCAAGTTCCATGACCATGACAACATGAAGACAAAGACTCACGAGGTATGTATGACTTTGTTATATTATGTTTATTCTATGAGACATGCAGGTTCTAGCTCAGGATCTCTAAATCATTGAAGAGATTGTTTAGGTATGTTGTACATAACTAAGCAGGTATACTAATCCAGGTATGTTTTCCTATGTCATGTTAGAATGTTACCTTGTGTAAGTATACTTGGTATGATTGGTTAGTAATCAAGGGTTTATGCATATTATGTCTCTTATCTTGGTTGATGATTTAACTAACTAGATCAAACAAGAATATGCATGAGTAAAAGAAGACTTCCTTGAAACCCTGAATACTAATGATCATGACTGTACATATTCAAGATTATTTAGAATTAGAATGTTTTGATAATATTGAGAATATACTAATGAATGTATGTTTGTGTATGAGATCATGAGGATGACACTAGTGTACACTTGAGCATGCACAGTGGTACAGAATGAATAGAAGTTCAGAAGACATACAGAAGATCAAGCGGGAGGCAACCACACAAACATAAAAGATAAGTATTTGAGTTGTTATTAGAAATAGTAAATGATATTGCTTGTATGCATATTTGTATTCCTAGAATATATCATGCTGAGTGTAAACATTCATAAAGCATTGAACAGTATACTACTAATATGCATATGATTGGTAAGTTGGACAAACATTCCATTGTTGCTTGTCTAGAATGAAACCTCTTTGCTAACATGCTGAGAACTGTGCACACTCTCGATAGTATGTTCTAGTAGAGATGGAAGGCATCTAGATAGCCACTGTATGCATACAGGATATGGGAAAGTGTTGTGCCAAAGTATTGGTCAAAATAGTTGCATAACTATGTAAATGATATTTGTATGCATAATAGGTTATCATGTCAATATGATTTGATGATTATGAAGTATTACTAATCATGTACTTAATTTTGATTTGTAGGAAAGATCATGATGAATGATGAACTCTGAACAAGCGATGGATGTTCAACAAAAGATTTACAAATCAAACACACTATAGAAAGCTTATGGTTAAGAGATTCTCTTAGAAAGAGGAAGAGAATCATGATGAGATGTTTTGCTCCAAGGGACTAGATAAGACCATTCTCTTAATAATGTAATCAGGTTCTATATGGGTTCCCAGGATCAGTAGTCAATTGCTGAGCTTAATGATCATCATGGGTGATGTGGATCTCAACCTTTGCTACAAGGTTGAATATGGGTTCTATACACATATGACATGGATGCAAGAAGGAACTCACCACAGAGTTCGAATGATTTTGAGGCTCATTTTAGTAGACCCATCTGACGAGAGATGGCACAGATAGATATGTAGAAGATCACTCAATGCTGAATGTGAATAATGGACAATTGAAAACTTCATGACCAAGCTTGGGCTTTACCATAAGTAAAGCTATTCCTAACCTTTACCTTAAGTTTGTGGATGATGAACCTATCATACCATTATTGTATGACGATGATCTCTTTCTGACAAGGAATGAGAAACAGGTCATGAAAATGGCTGCAGAAATAAAAATGAAAGATCTCGAATTAATGCACTACTTCTTAGGTCTAGAAGTATGGCAAGATCCAAAAGGAATCTTTTAATTCAAGGTAAGTATACTGTGAAGTTTCTAAAAAGATTTGATATGTTGGAGTATAAAGTCATGGCCACTCCCATGGACTCCAACTTGAAGTTGTTAGTTAATGACTCATCGTATTTAGTGGACCTAACCCTATATAGACAAATCATTGGGTCATTGATGTATTTAACAAATACTAGGCCATATATATGATTTGCTGCAAATACCCTAAGTCAGTATCTAGTAGAACCTAGAAAGGTTCACTTAATAACTACAAAGCATGTAGTGAGGTACCTAAAAGGTACATTAGATTTTGGTCTATATTATCTTGGAGGTCATGAACTCCGTTTACATGGTTACTCAGATTCTGATTGGGCAGGAAGTGCCTCAGACAGAAAGAGTACATCAGGTGGATGTTATAGTCTTGAATCTGCCATGATCTCATGGTTCAGCAAGGAACAATCTAGTGTGGGTCTCAGTACTTCTGAAGCAGAATATATATATAGCTATCTGCTCTGCCAGCTGTGAAGCAGTGTGGCTTCAGAAGCTATTATATGGAGTGTTTGACTTAGAAATGAATTCCACTATGATTATATGTGACATTCAAAACTGCATCAAGATAGAAAATCTTGTATTCCACGATAAGTCAAAAACACATAGAGATCCGATACTTCTATATACGAGATATGGTGCAGAGAGGAGCTATCAAGCTCGAGTATATAAGCATTGAGGATCAGATTGCTAATATCTTAACTAAACCTCTATCTCGAGTAAAGTTTGAATACTTCCGAGACAAGCTTGGTATAGTCCAGAAGGACCCTTCTCGAAAGGGGGAGTAGCATAGTATCTGATAACAAGTCTGTCTCATCAATGATGAGGTTACCTATTTACTGCACCTAGTTACTTAGAATTATTTAGATTTAGGAATCTTATATTTTTTCTTTTGATGATAGATGTATACATGCTTTTGATGAGGATACATGTTTTGTTATACATGTTTTGATGATGAGGATACATGTTTTGTTATACATGTTTTGATGATGAGGATACATGATTGACACATGTTTTGATGAAGTTCTTGGTAAACATGTGAGGGGATTGGATCATCCCTGGAATTTAGTCCAAAAGAAGAGCCGTAGACATATGTCTTCGAGAATGAAGTCCTTGGTGGACTTGAGGGGATTGGATCATCCCTGGACTTCAGTCCTAAAGAGAGCCATAAACGTATGTCTTCGAGAATGAAGTCCTTGGTGGAATTGAGGGGATTGGATCATCCCTGGACTTCAGTCCTAAAGAGAGCCGTAGACATATGTCTTCAAGAATAAAGTCCTTGGTGGACTTGAGGGGATTGGATCATCCCTAGACTTCAGTCCGAAAGAAGAGCCGTAGACGTATGTCTTCGAGAATGAAGTTCTTGGTGAACATGTGAGGGGATTGGATCATCCCTGGAATTCAGTCCGAAAGAAGAGCCGTAGACGTATGTCTTCGAGAATGAAGTTCTTGGTGAACATGTGAGGGGATTGGATCATCCCTGGACTTCAGTCTGAAAGAAGAGACGTAGACATATGTCTTCGAGAATGAAGTCCTTGGTGGACTTGAGGGGATTGGATCATCCCTGGAATTCAGTCCTAAAGAGATTCGTAGACATATGTCTTCGAGAATGAAGTCCTTGGTGGACTTGAGGGGATTGGATCATCCCTGGACTTCAGTCCTAAAGAGAGTCGTAGACATGATGTCTCCGAGAACAAAATACTGAATGAACAGGTAAGGGGATTGGATCGTCCTCGGACTTTGGTCTTGTGAATTGAACCGTAGACATGAGGTCTCCGAGAATTGAATACGATTGGATCGTCCCTGAGCTCCGGTTCAAAAGGTACATGATAGGACTGGATCGTCCCTGAGCTTCGGTTCAAAAGGTACATGATAGGACTGGATCGTCCCTAGACCTCGATTCAAAATGTACATGACAAATCCTAGAATTGTTCTAGGTTACATCCAACATGAAACAGGGCTGGCTCTGTAGATATGATACATCTAGCATGAAATAGGGCTGGCTCTGTAGATGTGATACATCCAGCATGAAACAGGGCTGGCTCTGTAGATATGATACATCCAGCATGAAACAGGGCTGGCTCTGTAGATATGATACATCCAGCATGAAACAGGACTGGATCTGTAGATATGATACATCCAACATGAAACAGGGCTAGCTCTATAGATATGATACATCCAGCATGAAACAGGGCTGGATCTGTAGATGTGATACATCCAGCATGAAACAGGGCTGGCTCTGTAGATGTGATACATCCAGCATGAAACAGGGTTGGCTCTGTAGATATGATACATCCAGCATGAAACAGGGCTGGCTCTATAGATATCATACATCCAGCATGAAACAGGGATGGCTCTGTAGATGTGATACATCCAGCATGAAACAGGGTTGGCTCTGTAGATATGATACATCCAGCATGAAACAGATCTGGCTCTATAGATGTGATACATCCAGCATGAAATAGGGCTGGCTCTGTAGATGTGATATATCCAGCATGAAACAGGGCTGGCTCTGTAGATGTGACACATCCAATATGAAAAAGGACTGGCTCTGTGGCGGTAAATCCTAGATCTGATCTAGGTCACATCCAGTATGAAAAAGGACTGGCACTATGGTTGGGATTGGATCATCCCTAGACATGAGACTTGTCTTAAAGAGATAAGGATTAATCATCCTGGAACTTGATCTGGATTGCATCATCCATGGACCTATGTCCTAAAGAGAGCAGGATTGATCATCCTGTAATATGATCGTGTGATGACGATGCTGCCGATCGTGTGATGACGATGCTGATCGTACGATGACGATGATGATCGTGTGATGATGATGTTGCCGATCGTGTGATGATGATGCTGATCATATGATGACGACGCTGATCATGTGATGACGATGCTGTCGATCGTGTGATGACGATGTTGATCGTATGATGACGATGCTGCTGATCGTGTGATGACGATGTTGATCGTATGATGACGATGCTGATCGTATGATGACGATGCTGATGATCGTGTGATGACGGTGCTGATGATCGTATGATGACGATGCTGATGATCGTGTGATGACGATGTTGATGATCGTGTGATGACGATGCTGATGATCGTGTGATGACGATGCTGATGATCATGTGATGACGATGCTGATGATTGTGTGATGACGATGCTGATGATCGTGTGATGACGATGCTGATGATCATGTAATGACGATGCTGATGATCGTGTGATGACGATGCTGATGATCGTGTGATGACGATGCTGATGATCGAGTAATATCAACTCTGATGATGTTATTGTTCCAGTAACTAGTTGAGTTACTAATGATGATGAATTGAAGAAAGCTTCCGATGATATATAGGTGATGTAGTCAATGACTCCTTGCTCTTGCAGATGTTGTTATAATATCCTTCTCGTTAAGGGGGAGTGTTGAATATTGTAACTTCTAAGAATATTATATTTGTACATTATTTATTCCGGAGATGTTCCATCCCTCTGAGGTGATTCTATTATGTATCCGGAGATGTTTATTCCTCCGAGGAGTTGTGGCAACTAGGGTTATTAGACCCACCATGTGGGGGTCGGCCCAGTCAGTTATAATAGGGTATTTAACCTAATGGTTAAATACGAGCCTACATGTACTTGTGTAAAATATATGTTAGAGTAGTGTATAAATAGAGGAGGTGTGTTCCTCATTTGACACACTCACACACTTGAAAAGAGGAGCACTTGTCTGGGAGATTTGCTAAGGAGGATTAGAAGGAGGGAGCACATCTTGTATTTTGGTTTATCATCTTATTGAGGAAAGCTTTGCTGGGTTTTCTACCCCATGAGGGTTTCCCAGGATAAATCTGCGTCTCTTGTGTTTATGCTATGCTTGTTGTTTCTTCAGTGATCCTGTATATGCTATTATTGTGAAATAGAATGTAATGCTGCTATTCTATGTCTTAGCATATTGAATTTTAACAGAAAATAATAGCTTCAAGAATTATGGATTTGAAATATGATTTGCACATGCTCATGGCTATAGCATGCATTGTATGTTCTCTTCTATTGAGTTCATATGAAACCTTATTATCCTTTCCTTTAATATGTTTGATTTCAAAATCAAACTCATAGAATTTCCATCCATCTTGTCTATCTTGCATTTGAAGTTCGTTTCTCAAATAAATATTCCATCCCACTATGATTTGCTCTTAATTCAAATTTTCTACCCATAAGATAATGTCTCCACATTTTTAAGGAATGCACTATAATAGGGAAATGTAAACCATGTATGGCATAATTTTTCTCATGTTCCTTTAGCTTCCTAGATTCATAACAAACCACATATCCATCATGCACGAGTACACCACAATTTCATTGTTTACAAGTATCTATACATACTAGAAAATATTCATTTGGATCAACAATTTTGAGGATTGGTGCACTCATGATAAATCTCTTCAATTGGTGGAAAATTTCTTCAAACGTGGGTGTCCATTCAAGTTTGACACCCTTCTTCTACAAGAATATAATTTGATGTGTTACTTTTGAGAATATTTTTACAAATCCTCTATAATATCTAACTAACCATGTAAATGATTTGAAATTTGATACACTCCTAGGTGTAAGACACCCTATGGTTGCTTGAATATTTCTTGGGTCTTCCACTACCCCTTCTTCAAATATGATGTGTACCAAGTATTGAAGTTGTTTCTAATAGAATGATATTTTACTTAGGTTTTCATATAATATATGATTCTATTCTCCCTTAACACATGTAGAACTAATCTCAAATGATCCTCATGCTCCTCCATTGATTTTGGATAAATAAGAATGCCATCTAAAAATACAATGAAAAACTTATCCAAATAATGTCTAAATATGACATTCATTAAGCACATAAAAGTAGCTGGTGCATTTGATATTCCAAATGACAATACAAAAACTCATAATGGCCATATTGAATCCTGAAAGTTGGTCCCCCCTTTGTTTTTTTTTAATGTATTATTCCTTCACATCCCAAACATTTGATTTGTTGATTTGTCTATTTTCAATGAGACTATGCCATCCTTGGTCCATTCTGAATTGGATCGCTTTGCTCAAATGAATTCTGGTGATTCCTTAAGAAGGGAGGTTGGAATCCTTTCTTCCTTTGATATTGCTTATCTATTTTCTTATCCCTACAAGATTTGTATACATATTCTCTTCCTTTACTCTACCCATATATATGCTTAGCCTTTCAGATTGTCTCTTCAAGGGATTTGGCTTCATCAAATTTGATTATGTCTTTGTAAAAGGTAGGTAATCTACTTAGGAACTTTTGGATTTTTACTTTTTATTATTTAATAAAACCCAATGTACCTCAACAACTCCAACATTTTTCACTCATAATATTCCATGTTCATAGCTCCCAGCTTCAGCTCAAATAACTCCACCATTTTCCTTTTATAATAATGTTCAAATAAGTACTTCTATTAAAAGTACCTTCTAAACTATTTCTAGGAAGCTCTCTTATCACTAATATGTTTCACTTCCACTAGTTGATACCACCAAATGGAAGCCTTCCCTTGCAAGCTATAGACATAAATCATGGCCTTCATAAATGAAGAGTATGTTAGGAACCCATGTTTTTACTTTGTTAGTATATTGTTGTTGGACGCATATGATTTGTAAGACATCCTATAGTATTTGTTGATCCATAGTTTGTGTTATTGTTGTTGGGCACATATGCTTTGTAAGTCGCTTGTAGTATTTGTTGACACATAGTTTGTATTGGCCCATGGTTTTGACCCATAGTATTGGCGCCTAGACTTAGTATATATGTGTGTGTTGAGGCCAATGAAGGCACCGTGAAGTTATTTGTATTGAGCTTGCTCAAAGGAGGTTGCCCCCTCAAAGTGGCCTGTGATCAATAAAGTGATTCTAAGTTATGTTATTATTGCTATCTCGTGTATTTTCATTAATTAATGGTTGCAGGTTCCTCACACCTAGTATGAGAGCACTTTCTTGGGCTCGTTGGGTGAAATTTCTACCAAATATTTTTTTCGCATCTGTTGTAGGTTCGGATCTGGGAATAATCCCTATCTGCTTAACTGTGGGAAGTACTTGGGCATAAGGCCTAAAAATCATTGTGAGGAGTACCATAGGATCCCCAAAGTAGCTGGCCCATTGAGAGGACCTATCAGTGAAAAGGGCAACGACCCCTTCCTGATTGATTAGTTTCCACCCGTGAGGTAAACCAAGAGTTGTCGTTTGTGGCCAAGCGGTTATCAGTTTTACCTGAGCCATGGAGTGAGGGGTACTGCCCCAATATGCAAGCTGTCAGACAACATTGGTGCTCTAGTTAATCCCCTAAACCATTAGGAAGCCGAGCATTCGAGGTCCATATCTATTTTCAGCCGATAAATCGCAGATTTCCTCTGTCCAGAACTGTTGTCAATCACTTCCACGTCATTTTAGATCTATCTTTTGCCGATCCCTTCCACGCCATTTCAGATCTATCTGTTTTTTATCCCTTCTGTGTTGTTTCAGATCCATCCATTGTCGATCCCTTCTGCACCATAGTAGATCCATTCTATAAAAAAAAAGGCACCGTATTGGCGCTTAGACTTAGTATATAAGTGTGTGTTGAGGCTAATGAAGGCACCATGAAGTTATTTGTATTGAGATTGCTCAAAGGAGGTTTCCCCCTCGAAGTGGCCTGCAATCAATAAAGTGATTCAGTTCTGTTATTATTGCTATCACATGTATTTTCATTAATTAATTGTTGCAGGTTCCTCACATCTGGTATTAGAGCACTTTCTTGGGCTCGTTGGGTGAAATTTCTGCTGGAGTATAAAATTTTGTTTTTTCGCCATATCTCCCTTTTTTCACTCTGTTTTCCTTGAAACTTCCCTGACACCCCTGTAATCCCATTCTGCATCTTTTATTCCTGAGGACCCTATCCCAAATTCCACTTCCCAAAGCCAGAAATCCCACATTTGTCTATTTTTAGGGTTTGCCATAACTTCTTTATTTTTCACCCAATTGCCTTCAAATTTTGCCACTGTATTCATTCCCTATTTCTGCTTATTTGTCCCTCTCTGACAAATTTTCCCATTCTTTCACCCTGCTTCTGAAATCTCATTTTCTGCTTCCCCATCCCTTTGAAAGTATCCAAAACCTAGTCAAACCCCAATTACCCATCCGATTTTTTCCCAAATCCAAATTTCCCCTTACTAAATAAGCTTATGTTTGTGTTTTTCTACCGATTCAAAAAAAAAAAATCCTGGTTATGGTTGTCACCCGCACAGGAGAAAAACCCATGGAGGAAGCACTTACAGCCATCCAAGCCAAACTCCAGGATCTAGATGAAAAATTTCATGGCCTCCATCTTGAGCATACATCCATGAACAACAAATGACAATCTCAGTCTTCATCAGACAATGGGTTCTCTTCTTCCAGTAATTTTCATGGTCCGAAGCTTGACTTTCCTCGCTTCAATGGTACTGATCCGACTGGCTAGATCTATCATGTAGAACAATATTTCAGTCTGCATAATTCTTTTGATGTCAACAAAGTTCCACTTGCATCCTTTCATTTGGAACAGGAAGCTCTTTAATGGTACCGTTGGTATATTAAGGCTCATGAAGAGCCAAAATGGTTAGATTTTTGCCAGCTCCTTTTGCAACGATTTGGTCCTAGTGCTTTTGATGACATCACAGGAGCCCTCTCTAGACTTTGCCAAATTGTCACTATGAGAGAGTATCAAACATAATTTGAGAAACTAGCCAATCACACAGAAGGATTGTCTGATGAATTCTACAGGAGTTGTTTTATCAGTGGTCTTAAGGATGAAATCCGGTCAGAGGTTAAAATGTTATGTCCTAACACAGTGATGGAAGCCCTGAGGTTGGCTAAGTTGGCAGAAGACAAGATTGTAGCCCAACAATGCTCCAAACCCACTTTTGTTCCCTTTCGAAATATGGGTTCTCAAGGACCTCCCATCTCACCAGCTACTCAACCAACTCCTATCAAGCATTTGTCTGAAACAGAGATGCAAACACACAGAGAAAAAGGGATTTGTTATAATTGTGATGAGAAATTCACTCAGGGACATAGATGTGTTCAGCAAAAGATTTATCTCTTGGATGTGGATTTTCCACCTGTCTCTAAAATTGGTGAAGAAGCTCCAGATACAATGGATGATCAGGTCGACATTCAGGAGCCTCCTATTGACCCCCCATATCAGGAATACCACCTAGATATATCTCTCCATGCTTTAGCCAGAATCACCACCCCGCAAACAATGCTGGTCAGGGGTTACTTCAAGAAGCTTCCTCTTACAATACTCATTGATTATGGTAGCACTCATAACTTCATTGACCCTTGGATCACCAAACAAGCTGATTGTTTTGTCCATCCTTACTCCAACTTTGAAGTCATGGTTGCCAATGGGGGCACCTTACCTTGCAAGGGGAAGTATCACAATGTGCGTATCTCTCTGGAAGATTATAACCTGAGCTCTGACATGTTTTCCTTGGCCTTAGGCGGATGTGAAGCGGTTTTGGGTGTTCAATGGTTACGCACACTTGAACCCATCTTATGGGGTTTTGCTGAACTTTGGATGCAGTTTTTAGTCAAAAGAAAAAAACACAAATTTACAGGCTTACAACCAGGGTCTCTCCACATCATCAGTTCACATCGCCTGTAAACATCCTTAAGAAGAATTCACATGGTGTCATCGCTCACCTCCATTCCATTCAGATGCACCCATCAACATTCTCCACTACTCCATTGGATCTCTAACCAATTTTGGATAGATATGTCAGCACCTTTTCTGAACTAGTGGGATTGTCACCTTCACGAGACCTTTCTGGTAAAAATTTATCCGCCTCTACATCTGTGAAGGAAATGATGGCTATTTTGCATGCAGTAGAAACATGGAATCCATACTGTTAACAATCAAATTAATACCCTTAGTCATATGACAAAAGAAGCACATTTTTACTATGTGCCCGCAACATGAAGATAGAAACATAAGTACATTCAGAGACAAGTCCTCTCTGATCTAATCACTTCTCCCATAAATAGAAGGATTAGGTGAAGACAGTAAGAACCTAAAGAGACCAAGTTCAGTGATTGAACCACTCATAAAAGGTCCAAAAATAAGTTACACCAATCAAAAAGTGAAGATGAATGCATTAAAGTGCATTAATTGTACTTAAAGTATGCTAAAGTTGTGTAAAAAGCCTAAAAACTATGGAAAAGTGGGTTTTTGAGCTAAAATAATAAAAAAGATGAAAAGGGACAATCCCACATTGAAAAGAGAAACATGAGGGCTCATTTCCCAATGCTATATAATAAAGGTATGGGAGGAATTGTAGAGTACACAAAGGAAGAGCAAAGGCATGCTGGAGAGATTCTGAAGGAGGAGAAAGAGCTCAAATTCTTCAAAAGCAAGGGTGAAGGAAGGGAAGCTCATGGAAATGGAGGAGGGAATCACACCAAGATCATTGGTAAGGATGTACTTCTTCCTTGTTTTAATATGAATGGATTCAAGTTTCTACCATCTATGAGTTTGAATTTTGCTTATCATGTATGAATTTAATTCTTAAATGGCTTTAGATCTTAATGAGTTTTGATGAATGAATATAGATCTTTAGAAACTTGTGATAATCCTTTCATTTGCTGACAAAGAAAATCACCGTTTCTTAGTAATATAGATTGCTATGTTGCATATCTAACTCCCTACTTATAAACAACTTCTTCTATTATCAGATTGGCGACCATATGGCTTGAAATCTCTTGAAATTTCTTCATATTTCATGATTTTGCTTCATTTTTTGGTGATCTCCATCCTTTAGATCTACTCAATTGGATCTTAAAGATCAGTTCAAGATCCATAGATCCAGCAATATGACCTCCAAAATGGCCTCATACCACCTTTCTTGCAGCAAATGCTTCAAAATCCCATTATACATCTTGTTTCTTGAATTTTGAAGGGTCGTCGCACTATCCATAAGCCTAGCCTGCAACGAGCTTGAAAAAATAGTTTTGGAGGCTCCCAACCCCCCCACCTTTGCTACTTTCAAGTGTAAGGATGGTATGTCTTGGATTAGGGACCTGATAGGGTGCAGAACCAACCTCTTTCACTCATGTTAAGTCCCTCCTTTCCTCATGTTTCTTGGCTTTAAAAGATTCACATCTTATTTTCCCATTTGCAGCTCATCCAACTAGTTTGTAAGAGACTTGTTTTAGATCTGTTTTGAAGTCTTAGAAAGTGCATATGCAGACCTATTTTGGAAGCTTCTTTTGATGCTCATGATCATTCTATCAATCATTTGATAAGTGGGCATATTCTTTGCATTGTTTGGACCTAGATCTTTACCTTTGGACTCATCTTCCAATAACTTTTAAATCTGCTCCAACTTTGAATTTCTTTGTCAAATTGTGATGGATCTACTATATCTTTGCATATGTTCTTTAGCTTAAGATCCCTTTTGCTGATCATACTTAGCATATTACTCCTTTTTGAGAACCTTTGAAAAGTTTTTTCATCATTTGGATCAAAGATATCTCCCATTGGAATGACCTTCCTAAAACTTTTAAAATTGCTCCAAATTTGCTTTCTCTTTTCAATTTTTTCTTCAAGTTGTGATAGATCTTATAGATTGAGAGAATATTAGTTCATGGATCTCTGCTTTTCTATATATATGACTGATATTTAACTTCATTTGAATCTCCTTTACATCTTTGCAAAGTTTACACACTTTCCAAACACTTTCATTCGAGCTTCTAATCTTAAACTAGTTGGTGGATATCTCTTTCACTTTTGGATCTGCTTGGAGACCTATTTTGTATGAAATCTACACAGCTTTTTACAGCCTTATGTGCAACTTAAAATAATCCTTATACTCCTCTTGAAAAGCTAGGAAATTTTCATAACATTTGGATCAATACATTTACAAGTGGAATTCTCTTCCAAACACCTTTAAATCTGCTCCGAATTGTAATTAATTTTCAATCTTTTTCCATTGATAGTAGATATATTTTCCTTACAACCTTATAAGATGATAGAAGGACTAATCTTAACCTACATTAATGTATCTTTACATGGCTGCAAGTCTCCCAAAGCACACTTAAGAAATTGTTCACCAAAACACCTTAAGCACATTCAATATTTCATACCTTTAGAATATGTTGATTGGAAACATTAATCAAACATAAACCATACACATTTGGAAGCACCATACACAGTTGAAATATCCTTTCACACACATTTTCTTTTGAAGAACACCTTCAAAATCACATGATTGAGATAATTTGAGAGTAATTTCTTTCCAAAAAACATAATTAAACTTTAATTAGTTGCATTTTGTTTTGGAGTTAGAATATTTTCATGATTTTCATGCACAATTAGAGAGAGTTGCAACTTTAGAGTTCAGTTTTCTTGAGATATATTGTGTATGAGGCACTATATCCTCCACTCGCATCTTATGATGGCCTTGTGAATGAGAAATTGTATATCGCTTGTAATAGTTTAGGAGTTCATTTTTTCAAAGCATCTTATATCGAGCCACCGTATCCTCTTCACTTGGGCCTTATGGCGATCTTGTGAATGAGAAAGTGGATCTCACTTGTAATAGAGTAGATTTCATTTTTTCATACAGTTTTTCGAGCCACCGTATCCTTCTCACTTGGGCCTTATGACGATCTTCTTAATGAGAAAGTGGATCTCACGTGTAATAGTTTAGAATTTAATTCAAAAGCATTCTAAAGGGCTCTGCATATCCTCTTCACTTGGGCCTTATGGCGATCTTGTGAATGAGAAACAAGGATCCCCCATGTAATAGAATTAGATTCATGTTTACTTGAGATATCTGTTTGGGTTACATTGGTCTTTAAAACATCAATTATTATCCATATTTCAGAAAAAATTATGCATGAACATGCAAAATCTACTAAGAATCTTGCATGACTGAAAGAAACTCATGAGCCTATAACTCTTCCTTAATTTAGAATATTCATCGAATTGAAAGGTAGAGTAGTGAGCATTTTGCATTGTTTTGTTCATTTTTCTGTTTTCGAGTCAAAACACCACCAATTTCATTTCCACTCCTAAAACTAAGCAAACTACACTTAAAATTGGCACTTAATCTAAAATTGACAAACTTTTGATTTTTATATCACCAACAAGTTTAGGTTAGTACCCCGGATTAGGTTTGGAGAGTTAACACTCCTGGGCTGTAAAACTTTGAAACTTACATTGATTAAAGAGAGTAAATCCATTAGTAGCAAAAAATGCTTGTCGGGAAAGCACTTCTGAAACATGCGTCAAGCACGAGGTCAATATCGATAAGTAAGGGTGGTTCCCCCTTCTTGCTTATTTAGTGGGACATGAGCTTATCGAGGGGATTCTATGTTCAGTGACAAGTCCTCAGGGTGACATCACTGTTTCTAGAGTTTCTGGTAATGAGAGTTGTCCTCGACTTACAACTGTTCCGCCCGATCGTCTATTGTGAAGTGGTAACTTTAGTGGCTATTCTTAGGATATCACATAGGATGTTGTGAGTGGGACACACTTGCAATACCTGAGACAAACTTTGGATCTTTTACTCCTTGGGAGGGTGATTGGTCAAGAACCAACGCTTGCACCCCTGGCGATTAAAGTTTATTGTAACTATTTCTCACACATTCGCTCCTAGAAATTGTATGAGGACATGAAATCCCTCAGCCACTACTAGTTTCAGAAGGCCCTACAATCCAGCTTTTCATTGAGCTTCGGTTCTTTGGAAGAGTAAGTTTGCTTGCTTGAAATCTCTAGGGAATTTTTACTATGTGGACACTTTTTATTTTGTTGAGTCTAGAAATCCATAGGATTGTTTGATTCTGTTTTTTAAACTTTTTTTTAACACATTTTGTTATCAACTAGAAATCCATAGGATTGTTTGATTCTGTTTTTTAAACTTTTTTTTTAACACATTCTGTTATCAACATTCTTCAAAGTGGCTACTCTCCCAACCCGCTAGTCATGACGGTAGCGAGGTGAGTCACCAGAAATTGAAGGCCCTGCTACATTGTGGAGATCACTACAAAATACAAGACACTTTGAATTTGAAACCAACACACTTCTAATTTCAATTATCAATAGTAGAGCATAAACACATAAAAAAATACTACAACATCACCTACCCAGGAAAACATAGAAATTGTTGATCCTCCTGCTCCAATTTCAATTGAAACATTAGAAGACAACACTACAAATCCCATAAATCCACCTATGAAAAATCTTTCAGAACCAGTGGTACTCCACATTAGTGAACCATTGAACACCATCAATCCTCTTGTGGCACACTTGGCTTCAACATCTAAATTCAACATCTAATCCCATGGCTTCATCGGGATCACAACAAACCACATGAGCACCATCTCAAACAAGTGTTGGAGGCAACAATACTTCCAATATCCCTATGGCTTCATCAGGAGCACAAGGGACGACATCATCAGAACCTCAAACAGTTGTTGGAGGTAACAATACTTCCAATTTTACCTCTACCACCATCCCAACGGTTAGTTTACTTGCTGCTACCATAAGTTCAACTAGCACTTCAATGCCAGTTGGTACAGTTTCGGTTCCCAATCCGGGAAGTACATCCACTTTTTCTGCAGGAATCCCTACCGGAGGGTCTTCCTTACCAAACATGAGTTTCCCATATGGTTTGGCTACTCATGGTCAAAACAATTCAGGAGTCAACCAAAATCCTATTGCCATACCAAACATTTTTCCAAATCCTGACCCTGGAGGGAATCCTTCACTTTGGAATCTCAACATCCCTAGTGGAATTAATGGACCATGGAACACTAATTCTAATTGGGGTAATACTCCACAAGTTAGTGGAAGCGCCTCGGGAAACCTTTATCCAAACTTTCCTAGCATATATCCTGGGGGAAATCCCATACCCCTAACTGGTAGCACACTAGGAGGTAACCCATCCACCAACCTCATTCCAGCATGGAGTGGGAAGGTTCCAGGAAGTACCCAATCTTCTTGGGCACCACCCCCTCAAGGGGGAAATCAACCTTGGAATGCTTATCCAAACCAAGGAAACACTCAAGGGAGTGGTAATGTTCCACCAAGTAACTAATCTCAATGGAACATACCCCCACAAGGGGGAAATCCACCCATGAATCTCAACTAGCAATCCACCCATGAATCCCAACCAGCAATGGAGTGGTAATGTTCCACCAAGTAGCCAATCTCAATCGAACATACCCCCACAAGGGGTAAATCCACCCGTTAATCTTATGCCACAGTGGAGTGGCAATGTTCCCCCAAGTAACCAACCTCAATGGAACACACCTCCACAAGGGGGAAATCCATACATGCATCCTATCCCATAATGGAATGGACAATATTCAGGAAATAACCCATCTTTTTGGATGCAATCTCCACAAGGAGGTAATGTTGCTTGGAATAAATTTCAAGCGCATGGACCACAACAGTGGAGCCATCAAGCTTCACCTGGATATCAAACATTTGCTCTGGCATCATCCAAGTCACCATTTCTAGCCACATTGAATCAACTAGATTTATCCTGGCTGACTAATGACCCTGTTCTTCGTTTGAATAGGTGGCCAACCATACCAACCAAACTACCCTCAGACATAGCCATGTTTGACGGAAAACAAGGGGAAGATCCATCAAATCATGTGATGACATTCCATTTGTGGTGTTCATCCAATTCCCTAGTTGATGATAGTACTAGGTTGAGGTTGTTTCAGTGGACCCTAACTGGAAATGTTGCCAAATGGTACATTGAGTTTCCCCACAATACATTCATAGAATTTTCATCTTTAGCTATGGCATTTTTGACACATTTTCAATACCTATCCTCTATGAGATGGGAACTGAAATTTTAACTTCACTTCGGCAATCCACCGCTACTCACATCTCGGGTCATATCCACGAGTGGAGGAGATGTCGAAGGCTTATAAAAGCTAAAATCCCTGATCAATTCTTAGCAGCTTGGTTCATTAAGTCACTATTGCCTACTCTTTCCAAATATGTAGCCATCTTAGGAGCCATGACCGAAGAACAACTCATTCACAGTGCTCACCATATGGATTTAGTATATTCTTAATCGGGCACACTTTATGACTTAATACCCCATGCTATAAGACCTACATCTGATCTAGCTAGGCCCCCAAAAGGACCTCATACTGATGGTGTGATTGGATCTATAAATCAACTTGAACAGATTACCCAACAACTGGGACAAATGTCAGTTCAAAATCTGCAACCCACAGCTGGCTAGGCCACTCAGCAATCTGCAACTCCTGCCCAAAGTTATGAAGTCCTTACGGTTCAAAATGTGGACCCAAAAGGAAAAAAGAAGAAACCTAATGCTAACCCTAAGACAGGAGATGCACCTAAGGTGAATAATCCTAATGGAGGAAATCAAGAAAATCAGAAGAACAAGTACCCTTGCAAAATTTGCCAAAGGGACCATCCTACTCATCTTTGTCCTCATATGGACGATATTCATTGCATGTTGGCGCAATAAGGAGGGAAAACACAGCCTATTGTCCTAACTCAACCTTTCCCCCAACAACAACAAATGGTTGCTGCGGCGCCAGCACCTCCACTAGGAGAAAACCAGACAAACCCCCCACCAGGGGGAAATCCACCTAACACTAATATATTCACTATTGGTGAACATGACATTCATATCCAAACAAGGGCTCATTCTTACGATATACCTTCAAAAGATGCTGAAACAATTGAATCTCAACCTAGTAGTTTTCTAAATATTGAAAAACCAACCATAGACATGGTGCCTCGACCTCCAAAAGGGGTCCTCCGCAAAACAACACACAACCCTAATACGCGAGCTGCTCAAAACTACAATGTGGTTGAATATTTAGCTCAAGCTCATTGTGCAATGTATGCCTTGGAGGTGTTGCAAAGTTGTCTCGCTCAATGGAAATCACTATTGTCTACTATCGCTGCTATTGATCCATCATACACTAATTTGATCACATTTGACTTAGAACAACCCACATATAGGCTTCCCTCACAAATTGCTTTCCAAATTAAGGTAACTTCACATGGTAAGAACATTTTTCGAACCATTGTGGATGAAGGAGCGTCCACTTGTGTCATGTCACTAGCTTGTTGGAAAGCTTTTGGATCACTCACCATAGTACCATCCCACACAATTCTCAAGGCATTTGATGGACATTCGTTCCCACCTCATGGACTTAGCTTGGCTTTCCCAGTTGAACTGGGGGGAAAAGCAGTTCAAGTAGATGTTGAGTTAGTGGATGCACCCATAGGATACAATTTTCTATTGGGACGTAGTTGGATACAAAAGATGACGGCCGTAGTATCTTCCGTATTCCGAGTCATTCGGTTCCCCCACCAAGGGAAGATTGTTACAATCGATCAACTAGATTACTGCTCACCCGAAACTGGTCTCCACTCGAAGGTACCTTATGTAGGGGATGCAATGATGGTAATTCAGGATGTTGGGGTAGGAATTTTTAAAGACTCATCCCTTTTGGGAACTTTTCCACTTCCACCACCAATATTGACCCCCAGCACTACTCCGATTTTCACCATTACATTGGAAGTGTACTTTCCATTAAGATTTTTTTCTAATTCTACTTTGGAGATTGGTTCCACCTCATTAGTTGGAACCTCCAAAGAAAACACCTTAGATGAAATAAATGATGGAAAAACACATACTTCTACACACCATGAGGAAATGGAGAGTAGTGTTCCCTTTTCTGCCGTAAAGCTCGCTTATCAAGCTATTCAAATGGCTTTGGTAGAATCGGATCAAAACCCTCCCAATATGAAGGAATATGATCTCTATACTTCACCTATTTGGGCCTTGAAATATCATAGTACCCATGATCTCCTAGATCATAATTTCTCTTCGGATGAAGCCATCTTAGAGGTCATGAACTTCTCCGAATGACCTTGGGAGGATATGCATCACAAATCCTTATTTCTTCCTAAGATCGATTCATTAGAAATCAAACCTGAAATTTTTTACTTCGATGATGACATTAACAAGTACCAATGCCCTGACCAAATACACAATGTGAGTTGAGAAGGAAATTCGGCAAATTTCTTTTACTTTGATGATGACATCAGCAAGTACCAATGCCCTATCCAAATACACAATGTGATTTCAGAAGGAAATTTGGCGAACATTTTGAAAACCATCTCAATTATTATATCCTTCAAACCTGGTATCGTTGAGCACATCAACATAGGTGTGGATTGTTCTCCCGAAGAAATAAGATTTTGCACTGCTTTATTTAAAAAGTTTCGTGATGTATTTGCATGGTCTTATGAAGAAATGCTAGGCATTGATCCCAGTATCGTAGAACATGAGATCAAAACCTATACTAATGGAAAACCTGTGCGGCAAAAACTACATCCAGTGAACCCTAAAAAGTCTATTGCCATTAAAGTCGAGGTTGAAAATATTTTAAAAGCTGGATTCATCTATCCTATTCCTTTGATTGATTGGGTATCCAATCCTGTTCCTGTTAACAAAAAACAAGGAACTATCCAGGTTTGTACCGATTTTCGAGATCTAAACTTAGCTTGTCCCAAGGATAGCTATCCCACACCTTTCATTGATCAGATCATTGATGAATGTGCCGGGAATGAAATATTTTCATTTATGGACGGCTTCTCCAGTTATAACCAAATCTAGATAAAAAAGGAAGACCAACATAAAACAACTTTTATATTCCCTTGGGGAACTTTTGCATATCGAAAATGCCATTCGGCCTTAAAAATGCCGGAGCTACTTTTCAAAGAGCTATGTCATATGCATTTCACGATATTAAGGATATCGTCAAGGTTTACCTTGATGATTTAGAAGCTAAATCTAAAAAAGAGAGTTGAACATGGTGCACATTTACAAGCCATCTTCGAGCATTGCCGCAAGTACAACATTAGGCTAAATCCACATAAATGCATGTTTTGTGTGGACTCTGGGAGGTTACTTGGGTTCGTAGTGTCCCAAAAGGGGATCATGGTTGATCCCATCAAGGTTGAGGCAATACTTTAGTTTCCTTCCCTGAAAACAATCACTCAACTTCAAAGCCTTCAAGGGAAAGCTAACTACTTGAGGATATTTGTCGAGAACTTTGTTGAAAAAGCTAAAGGTTTCATTGTTAATTTTTGAGCATTAACTCAATATACTCTAGGATTTTTACTGAGAGAATAACATGTACAGCATATCAAGCATATCAATCACACCAAGCAATCACATGAGACAATAGACACACAAAGTTTCACTAGGGAAAACCATAAAGGTGAAAAACCCCACAACTTCCTCAGAGATAGAAAGAGCAATGATACAACCCAAGTACAAGAGATAGTCCTCCTAGCAGCTACTCCTCCTTCCTTGTTGAAATATTGTAACTTCGAAGAATATCATATTTGTACTTTATTATTTCGGAGATGTTTAATTCCTCCGTGAAGACCTTATTGTATATCCGGAGATGTTTTATTCCTCCGTGGATAATGTGGTAACTTGGGTTATTAGACTTCCCTAGTGGGGGTCAGCCCTGTATGAGTCATGTGGGTTAACGGGTTATTAGACCACCCTAGTGGGGTCATCCCTGTCACATTATTTTAAGTGGTTAAGTTGGGACTGACCTAGTTAATGTAAAATACAAGTCGGAGATGTGTATAAATAGAGGAGGTGTGTTCCTCATTTAACACACATTACACTCACTTGTGATTGGCACATAGGTGAGGGAGAGATCTGATATGGAGGAGAAGGAGCTCATGTCTATGGTTTATATCTTTGTATTTGCTGGTCATCTATATTGAGGAAGCTTTGCTGGGTTTCCTATCCCATGAGGGTTTCCCAGGATAAATCTGTGTCTCTTGTGTTTATGTTGTGCTTGTTGTTCTTTCAGTGATCCTGTATATGCTATTGTTGTGAAATGGAATGTAATACTAATATTTTCTGTCTTATCATATTGAATCTTAACATGGTATCAGAGCTAACTTGAAGGAAGGCAATGTATGGCACTTACGACACTTGCTTCACTTGCGACAATTTGAAGGTTAGGGTTTTATATAGAGAAACCCATTCATCGTGGCACTTTCGCTATAAATACATTTTGGCGAAGGTACAGGATCTGAAACCTTTACATGTCGTATATGACATCTGCATGTACCTTGTGTCGAAAGGACAAATTCATATTCATTGTACTTTGTGATTTATGATCAGTACAAGTTAGGGGTTCTGCCTCTTCCAGATCTGAGTCATAAATAGGTGACCTAGGAAAAAAGGTCACAACTTGGGCTAGGAAGCTCCAAATGAAATTTAGTAAAACGTGACAGGTAGAGCATGGACTTTAGTTTCTCAAGAAATTTTTTTAGAGGTCGAAGTTGAACCAGTGACACGTGGCACGCTGTACAAGTTCACTCTCTTGTTTTATCCCATAAACAGGTCACGTTGCGACACTTGGCATAACTCTCTCTCAGAGAATCCAATTAAGGCCATACATGTGGGGTTGGAAAGAGGATAGGTCGGGCTACAACAGGAAGAAGTCTCAGAACTTGTGGATTGGTAATTTTAGAGTTACACCAGAAACAATGAGGTGCATATTTATGTCAAAACAGATTTAGATTTTGAGCACCTTCATTCTTGAATCATCACTGCTGTGGGAAATTAGGGTTTCAGAGAAAGTTGAAATTTTTGGAATTAGAGACCATGGCTGAATGATACTCATCAAAATTGAAATTTAGAGACCAAGATTGAATTTTTTGGTTGGGAAGAAGGTCGGGCTTGTTCAAACCCTAGTTCAGGATTTTGATCGAAAAGGTGGAAAATTAGGGCTTCTACAAAAGTTGGAATTTTTAAAGTCTATGACCATGGCTAGAAGCTCCTCAGAAAAATCAAAGTTTAGAGCTTTGGATCAAACATTTTGATTGGGCAAAAAGGCGGACTTCATCAAACCCTAGTTCAAGATCCTGTCTAGAAGATCCAGAAGTTTCAAAGACAATTTTGAGGGGTCAAATTTTGGAGATTTCAAAATTGAAGTATGCTAGCTTGATCAACTCAATAAGGAGCATCTTTCCATCCATTCAGAAGTTTGAAATTCAAAGTTTGAATTTTTAGGGTTTCTCTGACAAACCCTAATCCAGCTCTAGATCTAGTTTCAGCAAATCAAAGTATATTGGGTTAAAAGCAATCTCGACAGGTATGACTTGAGGAGATACAGGTATGTGTTGAAATCTGTTCATGATTAATTTTATAATATGCTTGTCTTCATATGATTGAGGTTAGTACAATCTTGATTAATATTAGAGTTCTCTTATCACCCTATTAAAAGTATGAATGCATGTGAATGATAGAAGACATTCTTTGATCAAGGTTATATGATTGTACTAATGCACCTGTGGTGTTGTATGAGGATGATGTTGTCTGCTAACAAAAGACAGGTACATCAAGAAATACAAATCAGGTTCTATGACCATGATGACATAAAGACAAAGACTTATCCATAGTCTTTAGAAGCTCTACTTACAAGATATGTATGATTTATTTCTACTATGCTTAACTTATGAGGTATGCAAGTTACTAGCACAAGGTCTCTAAATCATTGAAGAGAATAAAGATATTGTTTGGGTATGTTAGACATAACTAAGCATGTATACTAATCCAGGTATGTTTTCCTATGTCAAATTAGAATCCTACTTTGTGCTAGGATCTTAGTATACCCATGTATTGAATGATCATGACCATACATATTCAAGATTACTTAGAATCATAATGTTGTGATAATATTGAGTTTATACTAATGAATGTATGATTATGTATGATATCATGATGATGACATTAGTGCACACTTAAGCATGCATAGTGGTCAAGGATGGATAGAAGCTCATGACATGGAAGGGAAGTAGAGACCAAGAAGGAAGCAACCTCACAAGACATAAAAAGATAAGTATTTGAATTGTTATTTGAATTACTGAATAGTCTATGATATTGCTTGTAATAGTTGTATACATATTTGTATTCCTAGAATATATCATGCATAGTGTAAGCATTCATATAACATTGAACAGTATACTACTAATATGCATATGATTGGTAAGTTGGACAAACATTCCATTGTTGCTTGTCTAGAATGAAACCTCTTTGCTGACATGTTGAGAGCTGTGCACGCTCTCGATAGTATGTTTTGGTAGAGATGGAAGGCATCTAGATAACCACTGTATGCATACAGGATATGGAGTCAAGGTCTTCTATGAACTATGATATCAAAAACAACAATAGATTATGAGTATATGTTAACTAACGAGGACTAAATGAATTGATAAACCTTGATGAATTTAGATCAATTGTGTGTATAACATGTAAAGCATAACTTGAGAACACATCCTATGTGATGGAAGAGGTAAAATTATATAATATCGACATGTTGATCATGTGAAGGTATCATGGGACTCGCATGGCTAAGGTATTTTAGTCGGAAAGAATAGAGATATGGTGTTGATGTTTTTCTTAAAATTCCGAATTACCATAACTTCAGGACGAAGTTTCTTGAAGGGTGGGCGTATGTAATGCCCCATATCTTGATAGTCGTTAATTAAAAAAACTCTAATGTAAATTAGCTTAGCATTGTATTTGCTTATTATATGTTTGACGGAGATAGATTGATTAAGATGATTGTTATGTGCACATGTGGACTCCCTTGAGGTTGTATGGTAAATAGAATTTACTGTTTAATTTATTAATGGCAGTGGATATGTTACTTCATATTGAACACGCAAATTGAATATACAATTTATCCATATGTGGAATGCTAATTTAGTTGTTTGCAAAAGTACTTACATGATTATTTGTAAATTTTGTATTAGTGATATGGATTAATAATTGAACGAGTTGGGTATGGCTATATATATATTTCATGTTAATGATGAACTACTACACATGTTGATTGGCTATGAGATAGGTAGATTCCTATATTGCCAAGGGGCACGAGATGTATTGAACATCATGAGTATAATGATGTTATATAAAATTTCATGGTATTTGATTCTGAATTCAAATATTTCTATGACTTGTGGATGAGTGTGAGTTTTGACAGGAATTGTAACTTTCCCAAAGTGGCTTTTCAATGACGGGACCCCTTAGAATGGTGATGGCACAGTATGGTTGATGTAGGGTGTTGACCCTAGTACTATTAGGGGCACTGGAGGAATTTCCCACCGTTTATCCCCCGAAACATAGAGTCATGGGAGGTTTGTGTTGCACACTCCCCTAGACGTGTGATGACGACTAGTAGATGCCTGCTGAGGAAGCTTGGTCGATGTAGTCGATCGACACTTCCGCTTACGGGTTCTATATGTGGTTAGGTCGTGCAGTCGACGCCACAGTATATTGCAGCAGAGGATGGGATGGTGACGTCAGGAGATGGAAGTAGTGGTGATTTGGGGGCTGGATTATTGATGTGATGGATGGTACCAATGATGGATTGGATGGTGTTCTTGATTGTTATTAACCATCATGATTATATGCTTGATTTCACCATTACGTTTATCTAATTTTGTCTTATTGTTTCTGTATGAATGATTATGAATGATGAATGATGCAGTGTTTAATTGTTCTTCTATATGTTGTTTGTGAGGATGTAATAATGATTTATTAGGATCATTAAATGTGATTGTTAGTACGCACGCTTAAGACGTGTGCACTGGCCCAGCATACGCCAATTCGTGATTACATTACTATGATTGGTCGATCTATGAATAAATTAATATGATTATATTATCTATTAGTAACTTGGTTGATGAATTGATGAAAGCATTACTTGTGTGTTGAAAGTATGAGTTTGTTGACTTGTTTAATATGATTTAGATTTATATAAATTGATTGGATTATTAAATAACATATATAATTGTATACATATAATATAAAATATGTCATAGTATAATATAGTATATGAAAATATCTTATTTGACTTACAAATGAAAGGATAATATAAATAAATGGATAGATAGGATTTGCACAAATTTTTAGAAAATGGTTGTCATAGTTGCATTAAGATGGAAGCATGACAAGTGAGACTTTGCATCCATGTTTATTAATATTTTAATTATTTAAATCAAATTTCTATTTTTTGGAGAAAATGAATTTATTGATTGATGATTATTATTTATGGGAATTTATTGATGGATGAGGAGGATGATGAGGATTTTTTATATAAATATGAGACTTGAGAGTCAGAGGGAGGTTCTTTTTCTCTTGAAGATTATTTTGGTGAGAGTATTCTAGGATGGAGAATTTTGGGTATTTTGGGGTATGAGAAGTTTTGAAGAGTTGGAAGAGTTTGAGAACTCTTGGAAGATTTGATACATAGCCTATTGGTGCATCACTGTTCTGTTCTTTGGGTTCACGGGCATGGAGGGCCAAGAGCCATTTGGATGGGACCATTTAGATGGCCTCCTAGGGCTAGGGAGCCGGCTAGGCCCCTAGTTGGCTGGGAGGTAAACCGTGGTTCCGCTTTGGGAAATGAAGATAGAAGCAACTCGAGATGAGGAAGGAAGCTTGCTTCAGTTTGGGCTTCATGACATTCTTATATCGAGGTACTTTTCTTGTGGTTTCATATTGTTTATATAATGTTGTAAATTTGTTAGATGCTATTGTAAAATGCTTATGTGTTGTTTATATGTTGCTATGGTTACATGATGTATATTGAGCTTGTATTGACACTCTTATATATTTCAAAAATAAATAAATAAATAGATACTTAATTAGTTTAAAATTCTTAATGCCCTTGAGAGGCTTTACACATGGTATCAGAGCTTAGGATCAAATACTAGAACCTTATGGGTCTACTAGAAATTAGTGAAGAAAAATGTATAAGATATAAAACATAACTTAAATAGAAAACATAGGCTAGTTTGAACAAAATTGAGCAGAAAACAGAACTGAAATTTATTTGAATCTAGTAGAAACCAAAACTGAAATTTATTTAAACAAAAAAAATATACATTCACAGCCAGGGTTGCGCCCCTTTGGCCTGTCAACAAGCAACTACACCACAAAAATCTCTGGAGACTCAATTATCAGCTCTGGTCAGTCCTATTAGTTCAGCTTTTACTTGACCAGTGAATCCATGACTTCATGCTCTTGATCCAGCTCAGTCAAAAGGTAAAAATTATCCATTTCAACCTCGGCTTAAAAAAAAATTATTAAGGGCCTCATTCATGGGATTCATTCATGCATACCCATTTCTATATGCTTAGATGCCATTCCTTCCTGGCATAAATATCACATTTTGGACACTTTAAATCCTTCAATTCCTTCTCACAGCCGTCTACAGACCCTCATACCTTTGGCATTCAACACATAAATCAAATTCGACCCATTTTTTTCTCATTTCTCTGTCCCTGTAAATTATATTGTATATTATAGCCATATAGGGTATCTAATTCCTATTGGGTACAGTGTTGGATATTGTCAACTCTGGAATCTCCGTACACAGTTTTGTTGTTTGATTATACCTCAAGATTTTGTATAATTTTATGAAATTATGTGTATCTATTCTACAATTTCTCTACCTTCAACCAAAAAAAAAATATATATATATAATAATAATAATAATAATAAACAACAACAACAAGGGAACACCAACCAACTAGTGAAATAAGATGAGATGAAATAACAATGACGTATGATAAGATCTATGGGATAAAATAAGAATGATAACAATATCGGAGCCAACTTGACGCACCCTATGTAATCCAGGAGATCAGAATGCATGTGAATGAAGTAGCCTTATTAGTATTAGTTAAACTCTCTCATTATAAAGTGATCGCTACCTGAATCGAGTGAGTACTAGCGGCATCTCCATGTTGATTCCCGACATTGAAACATATCTATTTATTTTCCTCCCTCCATGGATCGACTGCATCAGGTTAATGAACACCTAGCAACAAGCGGAAGCATTGAAACCCATCTACTTAATATCGGGTGGCTAGCTATTTCTACAGTCTTCTTGTAGACTAGGTTATGGGTGCAGGTTTTCTGGAGACGCAGGTAGAGTAATTGCAAGAAGCCACGAGGCCACTGCCTTGGGCAGCCTCTTGGAGTGTGTTGTGTGCACTTTCCTCTTTAAAGATATCAATGTTTCCATACTTGGTAGCTCTTCAATTTGTGGTGGGTGCAAACCAAGCAACCCATGTCCATGTGAGATCGAGCTAGGTGTAATTCCTCTAGCTGATCTTGGTGCCATTTCTTCCGGGGAAAACAAGAACCCTTTTCATTGTTGACAATGGAGAGGCACCAGATAATCAATTTGGTTTGGCGCTGAGTACTCCATTCCTTCCACCTAATAATAATAAAAAAAATAACTGAGTTTTATGGATATGGAATATCCATTCAGAAGTGCACTTCACAGTTTGGGGGTAATAGAGGGACCGGCTTAATGTTAATCGCATCAGTCAAGATGGAATAAAGTTTACATCCTACTTTTAATGTGAAAATGGATGTTATTTCTTTGAAAATTTAAAACCAAATTGTCAATAGGAGCAATAACCAACAGGCCGCATGCGATATGTAAATAGTAATGGAACCATAAATTGATATCAAAACATTTATGACATTGACAAGGTCGGCAAAGTCCCTGCGTCGAATTGTGTTTTGCGAGAATGAAGTAACTCGCAGAACAGTGGGTTGAAGTGACCAATTCATGGATGGGACTATACATATACTTAATGACAATGCTTGATAAATTCTCATCCTTACATTACCTCATTTAATTTAGTACCTTGAGTATTTGAGAATTCAAAAGGAAGTTTCCACTTCCCAATTCCATGTGCATATAGGAAAACTGATTGCAGGCAATAAGATAATAAAATCACTGAGAGATATTTCGAGATCTACAGTTGATGTGATTACAGATTGAGTAACATCGAATTCATATCGTACTGTAATCGGAACCATTAATCCTTCATCCAAAAGTCTACTTAAAATACACCACACCATCTTCTATTCAAACAATGGCGGTGGAAAAAAAAAACAACTCTCAGCATTTTTTTTAAATAATAAAATATTAAAACAAGGTATAAAGTTTGGCCATGAGAGATGCCTATCCTTGTCTGGAATAACTCCGTCAATGGTTGTTCCCTAAGGTTATAAATGCATCATAAAGTCTAAACATTGGGTAGTGAGGTGAGGGCCCCAAAATAAATTGATGACAGTGCCGTATTTGGACAGTGTAATCAGAATAATATCAAATCTTGAAATTTTCATTTTGTTCAGATCTTGTAAGACATAGTCATCTTTAGCACGTATCATTTTAGCTTACCCATGTAGGGCGTGGACATCTAAGTCTGAATGAAAAAAAAAATTAATTAAATGTCTTTCCAA
Organism: Larix kaempferi; assembly: GCA_027924585.1. Lineage (NCBI taxonomy): Eukaryota > Viridiplantae > Streptophyta > Pinopsida > Pinales > Pinaceae > Larix > Larix kaempferi. The sequence goes on from BSBM01002036.1 coordinate 111,669, forward strand.
AACTGATATAGTTTGTGCAGATTAATACAATATTTTTTTTATTGAGTAAAGGCTTTAAAGTGAAAACATATGTTAGGATAGTACAGGACTTATTAAAGAAAAAGAAAAAAATACACACACAAAATCATGATTTTACTCGCGATTTAACCTTGGGATTAATTGACTTAAATTACATTATAATCTTCAAGATATTTAATAAAATATTGAATATTGACAACTTGTGGTTTGTGAGTTAAAGATTATAAAATTGTATTTGAAAATATATATATATATATATATATATATAAACTCCAAATTAAAATCCATGACTTCAACTCTAATATCTTCTACACCTGTGGTTTGATGATCAGAATAATACTCACACGGTTGTATCCCCATTCATGTAATAGATTAATGAAAGCTTAAGTAATTTCCACAAGCGCTGATTCCATTGCACATGTAATGTGTGGATTGTCATGGCATGTGAAACTTGTCCTGCAACGATGAAACTGCAGATTAAAAGAAAAAAAATGTGGAGAACCATTTTATATATATATATATAAATATAATAGTATGCTAATTTTAGGAAATGCATACCTTTGTTAGTTTTAAAAATAAATCTTTTAAAAATTTGAAAATTTAGCTAAACATTTAATATATATATATATATATATATATATATATTGGTTTCCAAAATAATGAACGGCAAGACTACATAAATTTCAATAACATGGAATAAGAATAGGATAATAATAGTTATGCTTTGCCACCCGCCCATAGTGTTACTATGTTCATGAGTTTTCCTTCCATGCTGGTGTTTACAGGAGTTGGTAACAAAGTAATATACCAACGTTATAGACAACGTGTATGGAAACAAACAATAGAACTTCACTCTACCTTTCATCGAAGTGTAGACTCTATAGACAAAAGTTCCATCTTTAATGCTAAACACTGTCAATCTATCTTAAAGCCAATCTAGTCAACACTAATTTATTATATTCCAATTTCCTGTGTTCAAGACTTAAGACCGACCTAGTCATTACGTGGGTCTATAACCCCTCTTGGGAAGCATGCCCTAACTCTTGAATTATGTTCCTAATGAATAATGCTCTGATCTTGTCACAATGTTGTGTACCAACCAAATAAATGCATATTGATCCAGTGAAGTGTGCCATTATATTTGGTTATTATAATATCACTTCAGATTGGGAAGGAACCATAAATATCGGTGAAGTGAAAAGGTTGAGCCATAAATTTAGTCCATTAAAATGAATTATTATATAAATATAAAACTTACTTTTAATCATTATGGCAAGCTACTCAAGGAATTCTCATTAACTTTGATCTAATACTTAGTAGATCATCCGCAACCCTTAGATAGATGATCCATATTTTGGGCAATCTTTTAGGACAAGTGGAGCATGATATCATTTATGTCCTTTACGTGGGAATAGGTGAACAACCTTTTCCTTTAACTTTGTATTTTTTCTTTTTTAAAAGGTGCCCCTTGCTTTCCATAGCAATGAATTATTGTTGTTTAGTTGCATGTTCCACTAGTGAAGTGCTGGTCACTTCTCACTGCACTGGATGTGAACTCATTTAAAGCATTACTGTCCAAATAAAGCATGTCTGCATTACCTTCCTAAAGACTAAAGGAAAACGATGAAATTGGTTATGTTGGGCATCTCCATACAGTAGTGCACTTTTTTTATTTTTCGCAGCAAGGGTTTAAATTCCCATGTCTGCCAACTCGTATCCAAGAGAATTGCATCTCTCTAAAAACCCTTCACTGGATGGTGTTCCCATCTCTGCATACTATGTAAGTCCGGGTAGTGTTTGCATACTGAAAACCGCCCTGTGGATCTTCAATTTAGATTTTATTTATCTAGATAAGTTAGATGAGGAAGTAAATTAATTTAACTTTAATCATGCAATTGTGGATTGTTATATATATATATATATATATATTTCTTATTTACATTTAGATTTTGTTAGATTGTTCAATAAAAGATTCACATTTTATTTAATAACATAAAATTGAAAGCATGAGATAGCTCTAAAGCATTATACCACGAGTAGGACTAAGACATGGCAGGCCATGCTAAGTGCATTTGGAAATCACGTAAAAACATTAGTAAACGTGTGTTCAAATCTAGACTTTCACACCACATATTTATTTTAGGTTGTTAGTTATTTGAGGATGTTTTTATTATTATTATTGGTTATCTATTTTAGGTTTTTGTTACAAATTATACTTTACTCGATAACTAAAATTTTATATGAATTTACTATTCATTAAAGAAGTTATTAAATTTGTTTATTAGAAATGTCATATATTTGAAGAAAAATAAAAAGGTTTTAATATTTTTATTTTAGATATAGGAAGGCTTTAACTTTTGTAAGCCTTAAAAAAAAAACTAAAGATTAGGTATTAAAATATAAATAAATAAATACATTGAAATGGGTACAAAACTATGAATTCCATAATTTTAATTAAATATTTATTGGATATACTTAAAAGAGGGTTATTAACAATTAAATTAATAAAGTATATAGAATTAAGGTTATTAATTATATAATCATGTGAATTTAAAACTTAATATTGATTAAATGGAAATTAAATTATATTTTAAAATATGATTAGTACAATGAGAATAACATGCTTAGTGGAAAGGAAAAAGAGACTTTGAACTAATAAATAATATATATATATAATATCAAGGATAAGAAACTTATCTAGCAAGAATTTTTTCTTTCACAAGAGATAGTAATATACTTGAATGAAAATTTATAATGCCCATGGAGGCATTACATATCATATATAAATACGCTACATTATATAAGAGAGATGAACCATGTGAGTTTTCATGATCACACGAATAATATTATTGTGAACCATATCTCACATAGACTTTACTTATAAAAAAAAAGGGGGTGGTGGTATGTGGTAAATGAATGAGATAGCAAAACTAGTATAAGTAATGAATGCCCTCACAAAATTATAAGGAATGGTAATGGTCTATATGACTATGATAAATTCATTTACAAACTTGTGTATGATTTACCTAGTGGTTAAAATAAAGATGGATACAAAGACATGCATAACGAGTGCAAAAGCTATATTATTCACTTAGAATACATGTATATGATTGTTCTAACTTGAAAATAAAATGTTAAGGACAAACACATAAGGACCATGTAATAATTACCAAGTAGGAATTATAGATCGCAGTAATGAACCCTACAAGAAATTGATTCTTGAACAATTATGTGTCGTGTAATACTCTTATTACCAAGGGGCATGCTCTTCCTTAGCTATGACAAGGAATACCCTGGATCTCACATTGACCATGTTTGGATATAATCATATCATATAATAAGTAAACGAGATCAATAGTAATGACCATGAAACCGAGAAGCATATATATATTCTTAGACAAATACTTGATAATATTTTAGTAAATGTTCCCAATTGGAGGGAACTGTGGTATGCCAATCCCTTGAGGGGTGGTGAACATATAACACCAATCAATATGTAGTGATAATTAAAATTAAAGTATAAATTGGCTATACTTAATAAGACTTGAAATAATGAGATAAGGTAATGGATAGTGGACTAGCGAATGAGTTATACTTTAAAATATGAATTAGAAGAGGATATCATAATGGGAAATATGCCTTGCATTGACTAAGTTATGAGTAGACAAATATTAACTTCCTATGGGGATCATATTCGAGCAATGCCTTGGGCTTGATAGCAGACTTATTTTTCCCCACGTTAAGGTATGAGGAGGTTAGGTATGTGTGAACATGTGTATTTTACCAAAACCATTGGATAAGTATTTAGGATGAGTATGTGTATCGCATTTCTAAGTCATATGCATCATGGCGGGTATACATATCCGATTAATTGCATTAAGTAAAGAAGCACCCTTCACATTGTGAAAATAGACCAGGGTACTATAGATAATGTGGAGGCCTTGTCGTATAACCTATAGCTATATGATGTACCTATGTATATATGTAGGTCAAGATTCATGATATTCATGATTTGATCACACTATTAGATAAATTAGTTAAAACTATAAGGTTGGAAACGATCTATGTGTTAAAATTGAAATCGTAAGTATTTTGTGGATAACGTGAGACTTGCGTGTAAGATATATCATTTCGCAATGTTAATTGATAAAGTGTACGTGGTAGATAGACATAGCACTACTAAGTTATTATGTAGTAATTCATTTAAATAATGTCAAAATTTTGTTATAATTAAAATTACTAATGAGGAAGTAAATGGTGTTTGTTATAAAATATTCAGTGAAGCTAAGAATCAATAAAGGAGTCATAATAATACACCTTGAACCTAAGGAAATTCTATATGGGAGTCAAGGTCTTCTATGAACTATGATATCGAAAACAACAATAGATTATGAGTATATGTTAACTAACTAGGACTAAATGAATTGATAAACCTTGATGAAGTTAGATCAATTGTGTGTATAACATGTAAAGCATAACTTGAGAACACATCCTATGTGATGGAAGAGGTAAAATTACATAATATCGACATGTTGATCATGTGAAGCTATCATGGGACTAGCATGGCTAAGGTATTTTAGTCGGAAAGAATAGAGATATGGTGTTGATGTTTTTCTTAAAATTCCGAATTACCATAACTTCGGAATAAAGTTTCTTGAAGGGTGGGTGTATGTAATGCCCCATATCTTGACAGTCGTTAATTAAAAAAACTCTAATGTAAATTAGCTTAGCATTGTATTTGTTTATTATATGTTTGACGGAGATAGATTGATTAAGATGATTGTTATGTGCACATGTGGACTCCCTTGAGGTTGTATGGTAAATAGAATTTACTGTTTAATTTATTAATGGCAATGGATATGTTACTTCATATCGAACACGTAAATTGAATATACAATTTATCCATATGTGGAATGCTAATTTAGTTGTTTGCAAAAGTACTTACATGATTATTTGTAAATGTTGTATTAGTGATATGGATTAACAATTGAAAGAGTTGGGTATGGCTATATATATGTTTCATGTTAATGATGAACTACTACACATGTTGATTGGCTATGAGATAGGCATATTCCTATATTTCCAAGGGGCACGAGATGTATTGAACATCATGAGTATAATGATGTTATATAAAATTTCATGCTATTTCATTCTGAATTCAAATATTTCTATGACTTGTGGGTGAGTGTGAGTTTTGACAGGAATTGTAACTTTTCCAAAGTGGTTTTTCAATGACGGGACCCCTTAGAACAATGATGGCACAGTATGGTTGATGTAGGGTGTTGACCCTAGTACTATTAGGGGTGCTGGAGGAATTTCCCACCATTTATCCCCCGAAACCTAGATTCGTGGGAGATTTGTGTTGCGTACTCCCCTAGACGTGTGATGACGACTAGGGATGCTTGCTGGGGAAGCTTGGTCGATGTAGTCAATCGACACTTCCGCTTATAGGTTCTATATGTGGTTAGGTCATGCAGTCGATGCCACAGTATATTGCAGCAAAGGACGGGATGGTGAGGTTAGGAGATGGAAGTAGTGGTGATTTGGGGGCTGGATTATTGATGTGATGGATGGTACCAATGATGGATTGGATGGTGTTCTTGATTGTTATTAACCATCATGATTATATGCTTGATTTCACCATTATGTTTATCTAATTTTGTCTTATTGTTTCTGTATGAATGATTATGAATGATGAATGGTGCAGTGTTTAATTGTTCTTCTATATGTTGTTTGTGAGGATGTAATAATGATTTATTAGTAGCATTAAATGTGATTATTAGTACGCACGCTTAAGACGTGTGCACTGGCCAAGCATACGTCAATTCGTGATTACATTACTATGAGTGGTCGATCTATGAATAAATTAATATGATTATATTATCTATTAGTAACTTGGTTGACGAATTGATGAAAGCATTACTTGTGTGTTGAAAGTATGAGTTTGTTGACTTGTTTAATATGATTTAGATTTATATAAATTGGTTGGATTATTAAATAACATATATAATTATATCCATATAATATAAAATATGTCATAGTATAATATAGTATATGAAAATATCTTATTTGACTTATGAATGAAAGGATAATATAAATAAATGGATAGATAGGATTTGCACAAATTTTTAGAAAATGGTTGTCATAGTTGCATTAAGATGGAAGCATGACAAGTGAGACTTTGCATCCATGTTTATTAATATTTTAATTATTTAAATCAAATTTCTATTTTTTGGACAAAATGAATTTATTGATTGATGACTATTATTTATGGGAATTTATTGATGGATGAGGAGGATGATGAGGATTTTTTATATAAATATGAGACTTGAGAGTCAGAGGGAGGTTCTTTTTCTCTTGAAGATTATTTTGGTGAGAGTATTCTAGGATGGAGAATTTTGGGTATTTTGGGGTAAGAGAAGTTTTGAAGAGTTGGAAGAGTTTGAGAACTCTTGGAAGATTTGATACATAGCCTACTGGTGCATCATTGTTCTGTTCTCTGGAGGTCTTGGGCACGGAGGCCTAGGAGCCATTTGGATGGGACCATTTAGATGGCTTCTTGGGGATATGGAGCTGGCTAGGCCCCTAGTTGGCTGGGAGGTAAACCGTGGTTCCGCTTTGGGAAATGAAGACAGAAGCAACTCGAGATGGAGAAGGAAGCTTGCTTCAGTTTGGACTTCATCACATTATTATATCGAGGTACTTCTCTTGTGGTTTCAAATTGTTTATATAATGTTGTAAATTTGTTAGATGCTACTCTAAAATGCTTATGTGTTGTTTATATGTTGCTATGGTTACATTATGTATATTGAGCTTGTATTGACACTCTTATACATTTCAAAAATAAATAAAAAATAGATACTTAATTAGTTTAAAATTCTTAATGCCCTTGAGAGGCATTACAACTATTATATGCTTATCTGCACAACCTGTCCATGACCACAGAGTATCAACCTGATACTCACCATACATCATCCTGATGTACACCACATGATCATCCTGATCATCATCATAGAATCGTCCTAATGCATATCATCCAAAGTATCATCCTGATACTCATACATGATCATCTTGAACATAAAATGCATGAACCTGATGCATATAATGTATCTACCTGATACATATCAACACACATGATCCACCTGATCATACAATGTATCCACCTGATAAATATCAAATACATGATCCACATGATCATACAATGTATCCACCTGATACATATCAAATACATGATCCACCTGATCATATCAAGCATCCAACATGATGCATACATAACTGCATGATCCAACTGATCATATCAAGCATTCAACATGATGCGTACATAACTGCATGATCCAACTAATCATATCAAGCATCGAACATGATGCATACATAAAGCAGTAATTGGAGCATCGTCCTGATGCTCATCACACATCACTTACATCCACAGCCATGCGAAGGAACCTCATCTCACCATGATTGGAATGGCCCCTGCAGATGTGTCCATCACTTCTTCCTTGAAGTGTCATCAATCTGAAGAACACCAAGCCTCTCTCTGAAGTACTCAAACTTTACTATGGCTAGTGGTTTCGTTAACACATCCGCAACTTGCTCATCTGTCGCAACATACAAGAGCTTTACTGCTCCTCTCTACACCATATCCCCGATATAGTGATATTTGATCTCAATGTGCTTCAACCTATCGTGGAACACTAGATTCTCAGATAGCTTCACACAACTTTGGTTATCACAAAAGATACCAGTAGCCTCCAGTGGGAGATCAAATAACTCAGACAGTAGCTTTCAGATCCATATTGCCTCACAACTAGCCGAACAAGCTACAACATACTCTGCTTCGGCTATACTCAGTGCTATGTAGGACTGCTTCCTACTAAACCAAGAGATCACATCTGATCCCATACTGAAGCAGCACCCAGAAGTGCTCTTCCTATCTACAACACTACCTGCCTAGTCCGAATCAACATAACCCTATAGGTTAAACTTTTGATTCGCATCATACTTGAGCTAGTAATCAATTGTACCCTTCAGGTACCTCAGAATATGCTTTACAGCAACCAGGTGAACACCTCTAGGATCCGTCAGGAACTGGCTCAATGTGGTCACCGCAAAACAAATATCTGGTCTCATGTTCATCAGGTACATCAAGGACCCAATCATCTGACGATACACCGTGACATCAACCGGCTCAAATGAAGGATCACACATAAGATTCAGGTTCGATGCCATAGGTGTGGCCATGGCCTTGTAGTCCATCATCCCGAACCTCTTCAAGATCTCTACTGCATACTTCCCTTGTCCAAGGAAGATTCCATCTGCACTCTGCCACACCTCTATGCCTGGAAAATAGTGCATCATCCCCAAGTCCTTCATCTCGAACTCAGCAGCAAGCTTCCTCTTGGTATCAGCAATCAATCTATCCTCACTTGTGACAAACAGGTCATCCACATAGAGAAGTAGTATCACAGGATTGCCTTCCACAGCCTTGTAGTAAAGGTTGGAATCCGCTTTACTCTTGGTAAAGCCCAAACTAGATAGAAAGTTGTCTATCCTACCATACCAAATCCTATGAGCTTGCTTCAAGCCATACAAGTATTTCTTCAACCTGCACACATATGACTCCCTGTCATGTGTCTCAAAACCAAGTGGCTGCTCCACATACACTTCCTCCTCGACTACACCATTCAAGAAAGCTATCTTGACATCCATCTGGTGTATCTTCCATTTCATCACTACAGCCAGGGAAAGTACTAATCTTGTCATGTCCCAAATTTGTCATTGGGTCACAATGGCCTAATCACATTGGACCTATTCATTAGAGTTTGTCAAATTGATGCTAAAGGTCAAATAATTGCCAAGGAGGAAAATTACTAGTTTCCTAGGTTTGGGGTGGAAGCTTTGGGATTTGGAATAATGGGGATAATAAATGATGCTTGAACATTAGAATGTCCGAAATATTTAATAAAGGAGCTAAATAAATATATACAAGTGAAAATCTAAGTGGCATTTGATCATGAAGACACATGGAGGAAGTGGGACCCACATATGGCTAGATTTCCCCACTACACTTGGCATCATTCTCTCACCAATTTGAATTCAAGGTTAATGGTAACATACTTGGGGGATTCCAAAAGGTATTATTCATGGCATGACTCATCCAAGGTCAAAATATAGAGGAAGAGTAACTCCCATGGAAGAGGAAGAGGCAATTTGGAGCTAGTGAGACACTTGGGCTAGATTTCGTAGCTCTATGACAACAATGATGAAGATGCTATGACACCTATGACACAAATCAGACCTGAAGGCTGACATATGACATATATAACATGTAAGGGATAAAAATAGACTCCAAGAGGGCTCTCAAGGGTGTTAGGTCAGCTAAGATGCTTCCACATGTGATTTGGTGGAAGTGGGAGACTACGAATTGTTGTACAAGTGGCATTCTTTGGAATCTCTTCCCAACTTGAGTTGGAATGAGTATCTTGGAAGGAATTCGACCCATGGAGGAAATTAGAACTTTATAAATTTCAATAAAAAAGAATTAAACTAGCTTTTGATCATTTCTATAATTTGCAATTGCATTTGTGAAGAGGGAGAGCTAGTGGATGACTAGTTTCTTGCCTTAGCCAATTTCGAGGGTGAAAGATTCCCGTCAAAGTTGGTAATTGGAAAGGCCATTTAGACCTTTCATTTGGAGCTTTAATGGAGACTTTATTTTCAGGTGTAAGATATATGGCAACTCCTGGTTTCTTCTATTGCAGCTCACTCATTCAACCATTTCTAGTTTTGATGGCATATTCTTGATCCTTGAGGGAGGGAATTTTTGGTGAGCTATTGTACTCTTTTGGGGAGATGATAATTCCCCATTTATTTTGTAATATGAATTAAATACTCTTTTCTTCATCTCCAAAAAATTTCAGGTCAAAATTCCAAGTAGAAATGTGTAAATCTCATTTTTAGTGAAAGAACAGTGTCATTTCCCCACTACCTTGTTGTGAACCAATGTAATGTTGATGATTTCAAATTAATAGATGATTATGTGATACATTTGTGATTAATAGACATCCATAGATTTATTTTACAAGTTTCAGGTACTGTACTTGAGCATTTGAAATATTTTTACTCAGTTTAATTGCATCGGGAGAAGAAATAGTGTCATTTCCCCAGGGGTCGAATGGGTGATTTTTGCATCTGAATGGGAGAGGGTTCAAATAGAAATAATAATCAATTAATGGTTCAAATGAGACCTTAATAACATCCTTAATACATTCCATACCTCTATTCATAAATTTGAGTGGTTTTGGAGGCATTTGGGAAGCCATTTTCAGTACTTATCCTAGGGGGATTTGAACCCCAAATTACTAGTAAAATTGCATATTTGGTCCAGAATCTTAAGAGGGTTTTCAGAGGTATTTCTGTGGCCATATATCATCCTTGAACATCATATTCAAGTCCTAATATCATTCATACACCTTCCTTGAATATTTGAAGGCATTTGGAGTCAGTTTGAGACCTAGAGACCAATACTAGTCAAAGGGAAATCACTAACAAAGTTACCTACATTGGCCAGAATTGAAAGAGGATATGTAGAAGCATTTTTAAGGTCCAAAGGCATCCCTAAAACACATATTTATGTTCTAATATCATTCATATACCTTCTCATAATATTTGGGATCATTTAGGGCAAATTTGGGACCTAGGCATCAAAACTAGTCAAAGGTTGAAATTGGGGAAAAAGTAGAAAAATAGGCATTTTAATAAAATTCCTAACAAGGGACATTACAGATTTGACGGAAGTGTACCTGGATACAGGAGAAAAATTTTATTCATAGTCTATTCCCTCTTTCTGGGAGAAGCCACGAGCTACAAATCTCGCTTTGTACTTTTCTATGCTGCCATCTGCAGCGTGCTTGATCTTGTAGATCCACTTGGAAGTCACAACAGATGTCCTATCAGGTTTTGGGACTACATCCCAAACATCATTATTCATGATCGATTGGTATTCCTTGACCATGGCATCCTTCCATTCTTTCTTTTCCGTTGCTTCTTCGTAATTGGAAGGTTCTTTGTTCATAATATCACAGAGTAGGGAAACATAACTGGTATGAGATCTAGTCCTCTTCCTTTCTCTGTGTTCTTCTTCTGGAATGCCATATCTTTATGCATATTGAATGAGCTCTCTAGCCCATGTAGGTTTCCTCTTGTGAGAGTTCTTCTCACGAGGTGGATCTACAGGTTCTTGCGGATCTTCAACTTCATGATCTGATTCTGGAATTGATTCAGTCATGATGGTGTCTTGGAATCTTTTTTCTTTTGGTTCTTCATGATCTTCAATAGGTGCCTTCTTTGATTTGATGTATGTTGATTGCTCATCAAATGTTACATCCCTACTGACATCAATATTCTTGAAACCTGGAAAGTATATTCTGTAAGCCTTCGAGCTTTCACTGTACCCCACAAAGATGCCCTTCTTTCGTGAAGGATCTAGCTTTGTCCTCTTTTCCTATGGAACATGAGTGTATACTGGACAACCAAATATTATGAGATGGCTGACTTAAGGTTTCTTACTAGAGAATACCTATTCTGGTGTCTTGTTGTCTAATATCTTGTGAGGTGTTCTGTTCTGCACATATATAGTTGTCCTAGCTGCTTCTTCCCATAGATGCATAGGCAGATCCTGGTCAAGTAGCATTGCCCATGCTGCTTCCATGATTATTCTATTCTTTCTTTCTACAACCCCATTCAATTGTGGATTATAGGGAGCAGCCAACTCCCTATTAATCCATGAATCACTGCATAACTTATTGAAATCACCTGAAGTGAATTCTCCGCCATTGTCGGATCTGAATGTCTTGATCTTCTTATCAGTTTGATTTTCCATCAAGGCTTTAAATTCCTTGAATTTATCAAACACTTCATCTTTGTTCTTTAAGAAATAAACCCAAGTCTTCCTAGAGAAATCATAAATGAAAGTGACATAGTATACATACCCACTCAGAGAACTAGATGACATCAGACCGCATACATCGGAGTGGATAATTTCCAAGATCCCTTTTGCTTTGCTTTCACTGCTTGGAAATTCCTTCTTAATGTTCTTTCCTTTTGCACATCCTTTGCAAACACCTTCATGCTTTGTATTGATTTCAAGAAGACCCTCTATAGCTTTACTTGCAATTGGTAGTGCCCTATAGTGCACATGTGCAAGCCTTCTATGCCAAAGTTCACTTGGCTCCATGGATTCATGTACCATGGCATGTTCAGGTTGTCCCTTCAATTTGTATAATCCTCCCTCTTGCTCTCCAATCACTACTTCATCATCTATAGTTTTACCCTTTGGCCACATTAAGACTTGGCCATCTACAAATGCAACCCTGATGCCTTTTGCATCCAATGCAGATATGGAGAGAAGGTTCTTCTTGAGCCCAGGTACACATAGGACATCTTTCATCTTCAAAGACTTCCTAGAGTCTAGGTTGTAGGAGGCTTCACCACTTCCCTTAATAGGATATTGATAGTCATCCCCAAGTTTCACTTTATGGGGTGACTCATGTTCAAATAAATTTACAAAGGATTCTTTAAACCTATTCATGTGTTTGGAAGCCCCACTGTCAATAAGCCAATCATTACATCCAGTAGAGATAGTACCTGTGAGAGCAGATATTAGAACATATTCATCCTCACTTGGTGAGTCATCACTTTATGCTCTAGCCTTCTTCTTGGGAGGTTCATCATCCTCAACAGCATGAGCATGATATCTTTTCTTGTTGCCCTTCTTCTTATTGATGTTGGAATCTCCTTTGTTCTTTGGAGAATCTCGAGCAACGTGTCCCTTCTCATTACATGTGAAGCATCTACCATGGGAGGTATTCTTAGAGTTCTCCCTATGTGTATGGTGAGAAGATTTCCTATGAGCTTTCTCCTTCTTGAATTTTCCTTTCTTGGCATGTGCTGTGAGAGCTTGATCTTCATTCGCCATCTTTTCTTCTCGGGCCACAAGCCTAGCTTCTTCTTGAGAGCATTCTTCCCACAACCTACTGAAAGAGATCATTTTTCTTCTTGCACAGATTCCTTGGATGAAGGAGTCCCATGACCTAGGTAGGCCATTCAATGTGGTCATGACAACTTCACCATTGTCCACTACTTCATCCATAGCTTCAAGTTGTTCTTTGATCTGAGAGACCTTAGAAAAATAAGATTGAATGCTCTCTCCATTCTGAAGCTTTACCACTTTCAATTGGTTCTGTAGAGTCATCTTCCAATTTATATTCTTCCCTTCAAATGGCTTGGTCAGGGAATCAAACATCTCCTTGGGTGTCTTTAGAGATGACACATGTGGTATGAGATGATCTTTTATGGAATCAACAATGATTCTCTTTTCCTTGACCAAATTCTTCTTATGTAAGGCCTTACCTCTTCTCCCTCTGGGACACGGACCTCTTCACTTATATAAGTGTCCAACTCATTTTCTTCGAGGATTAACCCAATCCTATACTTCCATGCTCGAAATTTATCAACCCCTTCAAGCTTATCCTCAAGCTTTGTGTGGTGAGACATCTTAAAGAGTACTTCGAATGGAAATAGAAAATATTTAGGTCTTACCACTTAATTTGTAGAAATCTAGATCTGGTGCTCGATTAGGGTTTATCAGAAAAAACCTAAAAATTCAAAGTGTGAATTTCAAATTTCTGAAAGGATAGAAAGATGCGCCTTGATGAGCTGATTAGCCTGGTATATTTAGAATTTGAAATTTGTAAAGTTTCACCCTTCAGAAATGCCTTTATTCTCCTGCATTCACTTGGAAGGACCCTGAATTAGGGTTTGAGTTTCCAAGAGCTTCACCCAACCAAAAAGTTTTAACCAAGGCTCTAAACTTCAATTTTTCAAGGAGCTTCCAGCTATGGTCTCAGAATTCAGAAATTCCTATTTTTATGGAAACCCTAATTTTTAGGGCCAAAAATGAAAGTGCCCATAATTGAATTTTGATCGAACAAAAAGATGCGCCTTGCTGAGGAGGGTCAAAATACCCTACTGCCTTTCAAGATATGTGGAGGGAAACCCAATAAACAAGAATCCCTAGCTTTCACAACTGCACATTGTCTTCTTCTCAGGTTAGCTCTGATACCATGTTAATTTTTGAGCATTAAATCAATATACTCTAGGATCTTTACTGAGAGAATAACATGTACATCAGATCAAGCATATCAATCACACCAAGCAATCACATGAGACAATAGACATGCAGAGTTTCACCGGGGAAAACCATAAGGTGAAAAACCCCACAACTTCCTCAGAGATAGAAAGAGCAATGATACAACCCAAGTACAAGAGATAGTCCTCCTAGCAGTTACTCCTCCTTGTTCGGGTACACAGGGTACTACCAAAGGACCGAACACCAAGAGAAACCACTTCACACAAATAGTTCACAGATCAACACACCGATGTTTTGACGTGGTTTAAACCCTCTTGAGGGAAACACTCCACGTCCCCGACCAAATAGCTTCTAGGAGACAATTTATAATGCAAAGAAAGAAAGTTACAAATGATCTTCTCATAATTGATCAACTAAACAATGACCCTCCATGCTCTTTAAATAGAGATCATGGACCAATCGAGTATTAAGCCACAGATCAAGGTTAGGTTTGATCTAAGAGAAGTTGAGCCATCGGATCACTCTATGTCGAGAACATATCGTGACCATCGGATTAAGTATTTACAAATACATACTAATGCATACTAAAGAAACACACTATCCCTAACAGATATATTACACAAGTTGATATTAACTAACTCCTAAGTGTCTAAATATCCTAACATCCCCCCTTAAGAACAACTTAGGATAGGATTGAAGAATTTACAAAAGTGACACTATTAGGAGAGGGAAGGAGGCATTAGAGCCTATCCCCCTTAATGACAAGTTCCTGAACTCCTAACATAGATCGAAGTTTAGAAAACTTCGCTTCTGTAAGAGACTTGGTGAAGATGTCTACAACTTGATCATCTGTAGGGCAAAAGAGCACTTCAAGAACACAATCATGAACAAGATTTTTGATGAAGTGCATAGGTAGCTCAATGTGTTTGTTGCGTTGATGTAGAACTGGATCTTTGGCAAGCTTGATGGCACTTTGATTGTCGTACTAAAGTGGAGTAGGCTGTTGCTGCTCAAATCCAAACTCTGAAAGGATTTGCCGAAGCCATAAAGATTCCTGACTGGCATTAATAGCTGCTCGATATTCTGCCTCTGCTAAAGAAAGAGCAAGAGCTTGTTGTTTATTACAAGCCCAAGTAATAGGTCCAGATCCCATACTGAAAACATAACCTGCAGTAGAATTTCGATCATCAGGATCGCCGGCCCAATCTGAATCAATGAGACCAACCAACAAAGGTTTCCCCCCTGTACTATAATGAATCCCAAACTGAACTGTACCTCGAATATATTGAAGTATTCTTTTAGCTACTTTCCAGTGACTTTCATGAGGTGTCTGCAAATAACGGGCAACATGACCAACGACAAAGGAAAGGTCAGGATAGGAATGAGTCAAGTATAAGAGACTACCAACAAGCTGACGATATAAGGTGGCATCGACTTCAGGTGAAGTACAAGTGGCAGAAAGTTTGACTCCAGACTAGAAGGGAGAAGGGGCTGGTGTACAATCTTCCATGTGAAAGTGACGAAGAAGGTCACAAGCATACTTAGAATGATAAAGAAAGATTCCTTCTTTGGTTTGTAGGACTTGGAGACCAAGAAAATAATGCAAATGTCATAAGTTTGACATTTCAAAAAAAAATTTAAGACTGGATTTCACATGGGTTATAAGCTTAGGGTCACTACCAGTAAGAATAAGGTCATCAACATATAGAACAAGTATGATGAGATGGTTTCCTACTTTCTTGGTATAGACATTGGGGTCAGAATGGCATCTAGAAAAACTAGTGTCAAGGAGAAAGTTATCCATTTTGGCATACCAAGCTCTAGGAGCTTGCTTAAGGCCATATAAGGATTTCTTAAGGCGGAAGACAAGGATAGACTTATTCTAAACATATCCAGGAGGTTGTTCCATGTAAATTTCCTCCTGTAAATCACCATGTAAGAAGACAGACTTGACATCCATTTGATGGACTTCCCAGTTATGTAAGGCTACAAGTGAAAAAACAAGGCGGATGGAGTTCATTTTTGCGACAGGAGCAAAGGTTTCATTATAGTCAATCCCTTCAACTTGGTAAAAACCTTTGGCAACTAACCTTGCCTTAAGTCTTTCAACACTTCCATCTGATGCATACTTAGTTCTGTAGACCCATTTAAATCTGACAAGTTTTCTTCCTTTTGGAAGAGGTACAAGATCCCAAGTATCGTTTGCCATTAAGGAAAAATATTCTTCATCCATGGCTGCATCCCAATCTGGATTCCCTGAAGCTTGTGCAAAAGTTTATGGATCATGACTCTCGGAAACATGAGTCAAAAGAGAAGAGGCTCACTAAAACTGAGAACGTGTTCGACGTTGATCTCTAGGATCACCAGCAAGATCACTAGCTGCTTCACATGTTGAATGGACCCATCGAGGAAGCACTTGTGTTGGTGCAACTGGAGGAACATGAGCAGGCAGAGGTGGATTTTTCCTCACTGTCATCATCAGAAACTGGAGTTGGAAACCTGTCAAGGAAGTTGGAAGAAGAAGAAGAATGCACAAACGCCGAATCAGGATCGCAGTCCAAAGATGGCACAATCCTTGAGTTAGGCTTGCAGGCCAAGAGATTTTCATCAAATTTAATATCTCTTCTAATCATTAGATCATGAGAATGTGGTTGAAGAAGTCTATAACCTTTTACATCTTCAGAATATCCAACAAATATGCACTTTTCACTTTTAGGCTGCAATGCTTTCCGTTTTTCATCCGAAATGTGAGCCCATGCTTCACTACCAAACACATGGAAGTGACTTACAATAGGTTTAGTTTTACTCCATGCTTATTCCGATATTATACCTTGTAATGCTTTAGTGGGGGTGTGATTAACTATGTAATTTGCACAATTTATGGCTTCAACCCAAAATTGAAGACTTAGTCCCTTAGATTGGATCATACAATTAGCCATTTCTTTTAAGGTGCGGTTCTTCCACTCAGGTACACCATTTTGTTGTGGTGTATATGGAACAGTGTGCTGTTGTTGGATGCTTTGTTCAGTGTAGAAAGTAGTGAACTTTTTGTTAACACATTCTCCTCCATTGTCAGATCTTAACTTAATAATTTGATGACCAGATTGTTTTTCAACAAGGGCCTTGTAGGCCAAGAACATGTTAAATACTTCACTCTTAAGTTTTAGGAAATAACCCCAAGTGCATTTGGTGTAATCATCAATGAAAGTTAAGAAATATTTGAAACCAAAAAAGGATGCAGATGGAAGAGGACCACACAAGTCACTATGCACAAGCTCCAAGGGAACCGAGGCGTGCCAAGAGGCATGTTTGTCAAAACTGTCCCGATGATGTTTTCCGAGTACACAACCAGAACAAACACCATCCCTACAAGATACTATCAGAAGGCCTGTCACCATATTGTCTTTACATAGTTGTTGCAATGAGCGATAATTTAAGTGACCAAATCGCTCATGCCAAAGTTTGCTCAAGTTATCACTATGAGCAACAAAAATTGAAGGGAAAGGTGATGACCCAAAAGTGTTAAACTTGTACAACCTGGTAATATCATCAAGAAGTCCGGTAGCTAGGACCTGTTGAGGATCTTCAAAATCCTTGATTACAATTTGGTGAGGTGTAAATGTCATAGTTTTACCTTCACCAGAATGAGTGATCTGATAGACTAATAAAAAATTGCAGAAAATTCTTGGAACACATAGTATATCACTAAAATTACCATTATCTACTGGAATTGTTCCAACTCCTACAACACTTGGAGATCTATCATCACCAACAAATATTTGTTTGGTGTTACATTCATGCATAGTAGAAAGGATGGCTTGATCCTTAGCCATATGATAAGATGCTCCAGAATTAATGAGCCATTCATTTGAAGTAGAAGAAGAAGATGCATTATAAGAATAACCAGAAGCACAAAGTGCATGTCCATGAGAGGCAGATTCTGAAGGTGAATCTAGGTTGATGTGGTGCTTATTCATTGTTGCTTCCAAGGCTGCCATCTTCTTGAACCACTTAGATTCATCATGATTATCTTTCCTGCAATAGTTGCAATGACGCTCAATCTTCTTGCCTTTTGGCTTGGATCCTTTGTCATTTTTTAAAGAAGGAGCTGACTGAGAGGGTTTTGGACCCTTGTTTGACTTATTATTTCGAAAATTTTGTTTCTTGGGAGGCTTGGACTTTTCTTTCTGTTGGGACAATAAGGCTTTCCCAAATGTATCTGCAATGTTGATTATTCCAAGATGAATGAGTTTATCTTGCTCTCTAATCAAGGAATCACAAAAGGATTCAAGACTAGGGTCTTCATAGCTAGCTGCATTCAAGGATTCTTTGATGGAGTAAAATGTAGATACAAAAATAGAATATGCAGGTCCAAGTTTGGAAAGAATATGATAAATGCATTGTTTGTCTTCCCTCTTAATCTTACATTCTGCACATAAGAGTTTAAGAGTTTTGTACTTAGATAAATTATCTTGAATGCATGAAAGTCACTTGGATTTAAAGAAATCAACTCATTTTCGAGTTGGTGACCTCGAATTTCATTGTGTTTATCAAACACAGATTCCAACTTGTCCCAAGCAGCATCAGGTTCATCAATTCCAGATATGTGAAATCACCAATCAGTAGAGATTGACATCCCAATCAATCCAAGAGCTTCGCCACATCTATTTGCCCATTTTATTTTCTTATCATCATCAGTGGGTTCGGTTTCTTTCCCTGAGGTAATTCTGAAAAGTCCCCTACTTTGTAGAACATCCTCCATACGAGATTTCCATGAGAAATAGTTGGAACTATTAAGTAGAATATCAAAAGAGGTGGCCATATTTATAAATTAATGGCTGTAAAATCATAAATCAATAGTTTGGATGTGAAGAGTTCGAAAAAATAGGCAGTTTAAAAAAAAATGGCACTGAAAACTGACTATGTATGATGAAGTTATGCTTGAACAAAGAAACTATTGAAGATGTCCCCAATAGTGACGTGGCAGCTAGAGAATGTCCAGCAAAAAAAAGAACCCCTCTCTTCCCAAGATGAACCTTTTGACAATCACTTTACAAGAAAGTTGTTTTAAGTGAACCACTTTTGTAAAATAAGTGATTTCACTTTTACAATGATATTACTTTTAAATAGTGCAACAATAAAAAAAAACTTAAGTGAGTCACTTGTATTTTTATTTTTTATTATTTAAGTGAGATGCACTTTTACAATAAAGTAACTTGAAAATAGAAATTGCATGCATTTTTTCTTTTAAAAGTAACTTCCTAAAACTTGAAATCAAGACCTATTAAGGAATAAAGCAACTTTGAACCAAGTGAGCTAGATTAAAAGGTATGTAAAATATGAGAATGAGGAAGGGGGCTTTTTTTTTTTACTCTTCTTGCTCGGTTTGGGTGCTTGCCCTTTTTTCTGCAAAACACACCATAAATCGAAACAAAAAAAACTTTTCCACACTTGTTGAGTTAAATCTCGTTAGCTTTCCTAGAAAGCCTATGTTTTCTCTTTGTTTCTGATTTGCCGAGATCGCGCAAGGTGCACGGCAAGGACCATACATAGCCGAGAAAAACCCTTTCCCTTTCTGTTTCTGATTTCTCGAGATCGCTCAAGGTTCATGGAAAAGAGCATACGCAGACGAGAAAGCAACAATCCAAACCCAAAAAAATCTAATAGTAAAAAAATGATAAAATATGAGATTTTTTTCTTTTAAAAACAAAAAATAAAAAAATGTATCACTGTAACATTATACCTTCAGATATGATGAAATACGTGTTTCTGGAGCAACCAGAAACCATTTTCGATCAAACGAAAACTATTTCCCAATGGAAACAACGCTCCAGATGCAATGGAACACCTCCCACAGCCCATAAATGCACATAAATACTAGAACAAGAAACCCTTTCGAGTTTCGACAACAACAGTTCAAGTTCTAGATCATAACCGGAAGCGACTCTTCATAAAAGCTCTGATACCATGTTCGGGAACACAGGGTACTACCAAAGGACTGAACACCAAGAGAAACCACTTCACACAAACAGATCATAGATCAACACATCGATGTTTTGACATGGTTTAAACACTCTTGAGGGAAACACTCCACGGCCCCGACCAAATAACTTCTACAGGACAATTTATTATGAAAAGAAAGAAAGTTACAAATGAGCTTCTCATAATCCATCAACTAAACAATGACCCTCCATGCTCTTTAAATAGGGATCATGGACCAGTCGGGTGTTAAGACACGGATCAAGGTTAGGTTTGATCTAAGAGAAGTTGAGTCGTCGGATCACTCTATGTCAAGAACATATCGTGACCGTCGGATTAAATATTTACAAATGCATCCTAATGCATACTAAATAAACACACTATCCCTAACGGATATATTACACAAGTTGATATTAACTAACTCCTAAGTGTCTAAATATCCTAACACTCTTTCCTCACTTATGCGCCACTTTCCGATGAGTGTAGAAGTGAATAATGAGATGAGAAAATAGAGTGACTCCCGCACTCTATTTATACATGACCTGAATTGCCTAATAAAGTAGCAGGGACGACTTATCGAACTCAGTCTAATAACCCATGGTAATACTAATCAGGGCCGACCCCACACTTGGTTGTCTAATAACCCATCACATGCAAGTTGCGACACTTGCGACACTTGTCAATACAAATGACAACACTTCTGTATAGAGGAATAATAACATATCTATAGGAGTACAATATACATAGGTGAAATACATTCCGAAGTTACAATTACATCAACATTCATGCATCTCTTAAAACAAGATGCAATATTCATATGGGATGACCAAGCTCAATGTTCATTTGATGAAATAAATAAAGATTTGGACTTTTCCCTGGTGCTTAGTCCACCGAACTATAATAGAGACTTTTTGCTATATTTGGATACCTCTCCTTCCACAATTGGAATGGTATTAGCACAAGAAGATGAATCATCTCAAGAACATGTTATTTACTATCTTAGTAAGGGCCTAGTAGGTCCCGAATTGAGGTATTCCCAAGTCAAGAAGTTGGCATTGGCAGCAATTGATGCTGTCCAACAACTTAGACATTACATACTTCCAAGGAAAACAACCATAGTGGTTGGAATGAACCCCATGAGACACATTTTGTCCTGCCATGTCATTGGTGGAAAATACTCAAAATGGATAGTAATTTTACAAGAATTTGACCTCGAATTCAAAAATGCTAAATCCAAGAAGTTGTTGGCATTTGCTGAATTAATGTCTGAGTTACCCATAGAGAAGGAGAGTAATATACCTGTTGAAACTTGGGTATATGAACATGTATTCTTCATTGCAACTTCTCATCCTTGGTATGGAGCATTCATTATATATCTTCAAACCCAAAGGATCAATCCTCAGTTCTCTAGTATTGAACGACGTCGTATTCGACACCGAGCTCGAAGATACCTCATCATCGGGGATACTTTGTACCGTCGAGGAATTGATATGATATTGAGACGTTGTTTAATACATAAGGAAGTTGAACAAGTGTTGAATGATTTCCATGCTGGGGCATGTGGCGGTCATCTTTCTGGGTTGGCAACTGCCTAGAAAATATTGCGCGTAGGATACTTTTGGCCTACAATTTTCAAAGATTTCATTAATGCTGTCAAAAAGTGTCACCCTTGCCAAATTTACACAAGAAAAATGTGCGCACATCATGTACCTTTACACCCTGTAGTAACCGTGGGTCCATTTTCAAAATGGGGCATTGATTATATGGCAGTCAACCCACCTTCAGCCGATGGCCACCACTACATCATTGTAGCAGTGAACTACTTCACCAAGTGGGATGAGGCGATGCCTACATTCAATTGCATGGGTAAAATTGTAGCATACTTTCTATTCAATCATGTGGTAGCAAGATTTGGTGTACCCAAAGAGATCACTACTGACAACAGAAGTCATTTTAGGAATTCCTGTATGGATGAACTTACAGATCGGTTAGGATTGCGGAAGGAATTTTCCTTGCCTTATTACCCTCAAGCTAATGGGCAAGTAGAAGCCATCAACAAGGTTTTGAAAACTATGTTACATAGGATGATTAATAAAAACAAGAATAATTGGCACTTGATGTTGTTTACTGCTCTTTGGGCTTACCAAACAACTACTAAAACTGCAACTGGATTCACTCCTTTCCAACTGGTTTATGGAGAAGAAGTTGTGTTTCCGATTGTATGTGAAATCCCATCATTAAAGATAGCTGTCGAACTCCTATCTAACACTTCTATGGAAGAGGAAAGGCTTATCCATCTCCATGCTTTGGATGAAACTAGAAGAGAAGCCTCTCTAAACATAGAAGTACACAAGAAGAGGGTTAAAACACAATATGACAAGTCCATATGTCCCCAAGTCTTTTCTAAAGGAGATCTGGTTTTAGTTTATGACCAAGACCAAGATAAAATAGGAGAAGGGAAATTTGTAGCTAAATGGTTTGGCCCACTTGTTGTCAAAACTGTGTTAAAAAAGGGAGCTTATGAATTGGTCAATTTTCATGGGGAACCCATGTCGGAGATTAGAAATGGTCTCTATCAGAAGAAGTACTTCGCGTAGGCACTGATGCCTCGCACCATTTGTTGTATTATGTTGTATTATTTGTATAAAATTTTGTATGTTAGTTATTTCGGGCACACACTTATCTTGCTTGGCATTGTCACTTTGGAAGATGGCACAAGAATCTTTCACATATTTGGGATATGTGGACGGTGCCAGCTATAGTTCTTAGAACATTCCTTCCGCCGCATGGGTCATTTTCACACCCAATAAGGAAGTTCTTAGTTTAGGAGGCATTTTTCTCAGATCTGCAACCAATAATGTTGCAGAATATACCGCAGTGATTGAGCTTCTTATCGAGGCTGTTACCCTTGGCATCCGATGAATAATCATCAAACTGGACTCAGAATTAGTTGTATCCCAGTTAAATGGTCAGTATTAGGTTTGAGATCCTACACTATTTAGAAAGTTTCTACGAGTACGTCTTTTAGAGCGTCAGTTCAAGTTTATTGAATATATACACGTTCCTAGATGTCTAAATAGTTTGGCTAATTCTTTGGCCAACTATGTACTTGATTGGCATCTAAGTCATTAACATGATACCAAAAAGCAAGCATGGACATTATTTCATGGCCAATTTAATTGAACACATAATTTAAGGACATAAGTAAAACTGAAATAACATAGCTTACATCATAACCCAAAAAGTGTGTAAATTTGCACACACCAAAAAGAATAGTGTAAATACTATTTCTCTTTTTTATTCTTTTTTTTTACAGATAACACCCAAAAATGTTCATACAAACAAAAAAATGAAAATTTTTGGAAAAAATCGAAAACATGGGAAACTGTTTCAAACTTTTCTAGTTCAACATCGAAACTAACCCACCACTGGCAGATCAAAGACTAAAGGTTCATAGCTTCTAGGAATTCAAGCTGAAAGGGGATGCTTCCTCTCATACATCGGCTGCACAACGAACACATATGGTAAATCATGAGTATTTTTACTTATCTTTTATTCATACATGTACAAACCATATAATTTTGAATGATAGAAAGATGCATAATTCCTCATTTTTGGCTATCTTTTTAGATATTAAATGCACATTCAAACTAGTTTCTAACTAAATTGTTGGCTAGTGAAATGGTGTTTGATTTCAGGACTTGAAGACTTTGACAGTTCGAACTATTTGATTCAGGTAGTTGATACAGACCATGATTGATGATGATCTATGATTTTGGAATTTTTCACAAGACTCAAGTTGAATTAAACCTCATGGGCTCATTCCTACTTGGCCATTTAACCAAATTTGATAACCTCAGTCACATGGTATTACTTCACTGTCCATCGACACATAATCTTGCTTCAGATAGCCTACCCTGGGAGGGAACAACTATAAGAGTGTGTGCAACTAGCTTAGCCCTTGTTTGCAATATGGATATTTTCCTTGGCCTAACTTGTGCCCTTGAAAAATAGTCAACGCCCATGCAACACTCCTATGTATCATAACATTCTTTATTCTTTTTTATAAAAATGAAAAAGCATTAAAATTAAAAAATACAAAAATCCAAAAAGGGAGAGACTTGAATCACTTCATATTATAAACCTTGAAGAAAATGGAAACAGTCAATCCTTGTTGCCCTTGAACATGGCACATCATTTTGCATCCGCTATCAGTACACCATCTACATTTTCCCTAGGAACTGTACGAGTATTTTGAACAGATCTCCACCGATGGGTTATCCTTCCTATCACCAATGGAGCTTTCGTTAATGCATCTGGCATTAGCATATTTCATTAAGGTCAGTTACTCAAAGTCCTATGTTTCCAAGTGTTTGTTCTGCGTCGTGTTATGTGTTCAAGGGAAGTCCAAACCGAGTCGTCCATTCCTCAAATATTCCTTACCAATCATGTCGGCGTTCCTTGTGTCAGTATAGAGTGTTGGATCTTGTAGTTCTACCAAATTATATCATACTATTGATCTTTGTTTCATATTGGTTGATGTGGGATGCATCAATGCCCTCCTTCCGATGGATCTATTCCTATCGACATCAAATCATCATCTAGGACATGGATCTAGAAACCCGAGAGTACCTTGGATCTTGTAGTCATTAGTGGTAGGTTTCCTCGCAAATGACAGTGGGTATACATCAATGACCCCTGATTGTTTGATTCTACAAGTTGTCGACTTCAGAACATCTATTCACACTTGTTAGTTTGTACTCAGTACCTTAGAGTCCATCATCATTATCGGTGGGTCTCTTCGCATCTGTTAACAGTATACATCAATGACCGGTAATCAGATGGTGTTTTATTATGATCGACATCAGATCACTTATTCGCATGATATAAACTCATACTATTGTCGATTTTTATTCAAGACCTTGGGAAAAACAGTTGTATCACTCATCGATGCACTTCCCGGGCTGCACAAGATTAGACTGCCATGTCAGAAGTTCAATAAAGACTTTGTTCTCGCACTCATCAAAGTGCATGTTTACATTTCACAAAAAAATTTCTTTTGACATGGATCCACTGTGTATTGTTTGTAGACATGGTTGTTTACTGCTGAGCATGGGTATGGCCACCTAAGGAAGATATTATATATTTGAGAAATTGTTATGTTTTGCAGGTGTGATCCTCAATCCCGTGCCCATACGCTTTCCTTCCCTTATCCTTGCTTTGAATGATGAAGAGTATCAGTATAAAGAGTATCAGTATACAAAGTATAAAATTTAGTAATGTATTTCATCCCTTAGCTCTGCTTCGGACCTCACACATCAGGGGGCATTTGTTAACAATCAAATTAACACCCTTAGTCATATGATGGAATAAGCACATTTTTACTATGCGCCCGCAACATGAAGACAGAAACACAAGTACATTCAAAGACAAGTCCTCTCTAATCTAATCACTTCTCCCATAAAAGGAAGGATTAGGTGAAAACAGTAAGAACCTAAAGAGACCAAGTTCAGTGATTGAACAACTCATAAAAGGTCCAAACCTAAGCTACACCAATCAAAAAGTGAAGATGAATGCATTAAAGTGCATTAATTGTACTTAAAGTATGCTAAAGTTGTGCAAAAATCCTAAAAACTATGGAAAAGTGGGTTTTTGAACTAAAATAATAAAAAAAGATGAAAAGGGACAATCCCACATTGAAAAGAGAAACATGAGGGATCATTTCCCAATGCTCTATAAGAAAGGCATGGGAGTCATTGTACAGTACACAAAGGAAAAGCAAAGGCATGTTGGAGAGATTCTGAAGGAGGAGAAAGAGCTCAAATTATTCAAAAGCAAGGGTGAAGGAAGGGAAGCTCATGGAAATTGAGGAGGGATTCACAACAAGATCACAACAAGATCATTAGTAAGGATGTACTTCTTCCTTGTTTTAATATGAATGGATTCAAGTTTCTACCATCTATGAGTTTGAATTTTGCTTATCATGTATGAATTTAATTTTTAAATGGCTTTAGATCTTAATGAGTTTTGATGAATGAATATAGATCTTTAGAAACTTGTGATAATCCTTTCATTTGCTTACAAAGAAACTCGCCATTTCTTAGTAAGATAGATTGATATGTTGCAGATCTAACTCCCTACTTGCAAACAACTTCTTCTATTATCACATACCTATTCGGAAATTCTTTCTGCATCAAGTCTTCTCACCAGAGTCTGAAATATTTCCTAGAACAATGGGTCTCCTCACTCACACAACTAAAATGGATTTTTCAACTCCTGGGTTATGCCAATGATATCACTTACATGAAGGGTCAAGACAATTTGGTGGTAGATGGTCCTTCTCACACAATTGATGCCCCAATTTCTCTTTCAGATATTTCTCTTCTTGCTCCAAATTGGTTGCAATCTATTCAACAGGGCTATGTCTTCTCTAAACCGCATGCGTCTCCACTGGCAAGGCACTTCGGGTTCCTCCAAACGTATCAGCAGGCACAACATACCTTCTTTTGGCAGGGAATGAAAAGGACAATCCAACAGATGGTGGCTGCATATGATACCTTCCATCTCCTTCCAAGATTGCTCGAACCCGTACCCATCCTTCCATGGATCTGGACAGATATGTCTCTGGAATTCATTGAAGGGCTCCCTAAATCTGGAGGGCAGGATGACATTACCCATAAATGTTTGGAAACTTATCTTCGTTGCTTCACCTCCGAACAACAACCCTCGTAGGTGAAGTGGCTCCCTCTCGTTGAATGGTGGTACCCTACGACATCAAAAATTATTCCATATGAAGCAATCTATGGTTAGGCACCACCATTTATTCTTCCATACACCCTCAACAGTGCACCAATTCAGGAAATTGACACGGTTCTTCGAAACCGTGATCAAATTCTTCGCATTTTGCAAGACACTCTTCACATGGCCAGAATTTGAATGAAACAACAAGCCGATCAGCACCGTTCTGAGTGCACTTTTCAAGCAGTTGATATGGTTTTTCTTTGTCTATAGCCTTCCAAGCAATCCTCCATGACACTCAAAGGGCGTATGCCTATCTCTTACTCTATCATAGAGGTATTCATTCAGTGGCACAACATGCAACCAGAGGGTACTACATGGGCACCACTCCTTTAGATTCAACATCAATTTCCACATCTAAAGCTTTGAGGACAAAGATTTTTCTAAGGGAGAGGGGATGTTAGGAAACCATGTCTTTACTTTGTTAGTATATTTTTGTTGGATGAATATGCTTTGTAAGAGGCCCCGTAGTATTTGTTGATCCATAGTTTGTGTTATTGTTGTTGGGCGCATATGCTTTGTAAGTCACTCGTAGTATTTGTTGGTCCATAGTTTGTATTGGCCCATGGTTTTGACCCATAGTATTGGCACCTAGACTTATTATATAAGTGTGTGTTGAGGCCAATGAAGGCACCATGAATTTATTTGTTGAGCTTTCTCAAAGGAGGTTTCCCCCTTGAAGTGGCATGTGATCAATAAAGTGATTCTGAGTTCTTTTATTACTGCTATCTCCTGTATTTTCATTAATTAATTGTTGTAGGTTCCTTAGAGAGTAATTATGCAATAGCATGTATTTCCTCATCCCTAAAAACCAAGCTTCAATATATTCTCCTTTCTTCTCACCATCAAAAGTAGGTGTCCTAATCTTCCTAATCTCCCCTTGCAACACTTCTTCCATAAGTATTGTTTTATGGTGCCTCCTTATAGACATTTATGGGATTTTACTAGAATCCTTTGTCATATAAGATCTCATGGATGAATGAGGTGATGAATAATAATTCATATGACCCCTAGTAGAACTCTTTGAGTTCCTATATTTCTCATAGGATCTTTTCTTTGAACTATCCCTATATTTTTTTCAGGGCATGAAGTTGATCCAACGTACATTTGCTTTTGTAACACATTTAAGCTTTGCATGAGTTGGGTGCTCAATTTATTTTGTTTCTCTCGATCCCTCAACATTCTTTGATTATCAAGTTTAAAGATTTGTAATTTCATCCTCAAGCTAATCATAGCTTCCAATAGTTCCACTGATTCTATGTTAGATTTTTTTCCATTAGATTTTATCTCTTCATTGCACACATTAATAATTTTCCCTCCAACTTCTTCTCTTATACTGTATGGAAGTTCTCTTCCATCCTTACTTTCCAATTATATTTTATGTTTTGCTAGATGAAAACATGTAACCTCTAGTAAGTTGCTATACCATTATCTGCAATGTGTTTAGATCATGAATTTTGATAGATAATTTTTTTTTTTAAATTTCATACATATAGAAAAATTCTGGAAAATTCCATTTGAATTTTTTGTCAAATTAATCTCAAGCCCCTCTTCTGTTAATTTTCTAGAAAAATAGGATGTGTTGATTCATAATCATGTTCATTTTTATTAATATCCTACTGATACTCTTTCCAATTACTATACCCATGTGCAATTATGATTTCACTACTAAAATTCATCTCTCTCAAAAATCACAGTTTTTGTCCAATTTTACCCCGTTTCTATGACTATGCTTAGTCTAAAGGACTATCTTCTGAGACCTGTAGAAGAAAATCAGTAAGAAACTAGAAAAAAATTTATATTAGGAATTGATATCCCATATGATCGTGAGTGCCTAGACACTTTCATAGTTAAAATTTGATTCTCCCAACAAATTTTATAAAATGATGGAATTACCAATTTTTAATTTATGTAATTCTTCTAGACTTGGAATTTTCACTAAAAACTACTATCTCCCAAATTAAGCATTTCTATAAAAATCACCTCTAATAAAAATTGTCCATCTTGACAAGTAGGAAAAATGTTGAAACCATACATTTTTTTGTTGAGTTCTTTCTTAGGCTACTTTTGCCTCCAAGTTTTCGAAAATTGACCTTTTGTATGCCTAAATAGTGTATTTTGGCCTTCTTTTGCATTCCATATCCATATACTTCTAAATTTAGAATTAAGGTTCCAAATTTATCTGTGTGTCTAGATCACAATTGCACCATACAAATTTGAGCCTCAATGCCCCCTGCCATCCATCCTTTGCCAATGCACCTTCAAAACCTATGAAATTAAAATTTATATAAAAATGGAGCAAAATGGTTGCATACCATTGACTGGTAACCATGTACACTCCATAATAACATCGAAATGGTGCATGCGTCACCAAATTTTGAGTTAAATTGCTCCTTATATGGCCAAAACAAAAACAATTATGTAGACATTGCATGATTCTAACATGGTAGGGTACTAATGTGTCATGACATGTTAGCAAACGTTTCATCCGATCCTTTGTGTCATCTTGTAATGCAACTAGGTCACCATCTTTGTCTACTAGGTTCTAATACAACCTACACTGGGGTGAGCATGCTCCAACAATATTCTATTTCTATAAGTGGTAATGACTCGCCGATAAGTGGGTTTGAAAAAGTTGTTTTTGGAGTCGTTGCTAGTTAAAAGATGACATGTGGATACGATGTATCCTCCTGATGGCTGGCCCACCCATTTTTATCTAGTGCAAAAGTTGTGGATGTGTTGTGAAGTATAACCATCAATTGTGGGCATGATCGATACTGTTTATCAACAATGTTTATCTCCTTTCATCATAGCCCTTTTCTCAGCCTTTGATTGCATGGTACATTGAATCCAACACTAAGGGGCTGAGCTCTTACAAGCCCCCATATCAAATTGTAGTGCTCGGGTGCTAATGTTTATAATGATTATCTTGTAAACTAACACCCATCCAATGTGGTCAGTCCATGTTACACCCTTCTCACAAGTGGAAAATCCACATCAACCTAGCCACATGGAATTTGTGGGGCCCATATAAAATTTCCAAAAAAAATTCAAAGTTAAAATTTTTGATAGGCTTCTCTTCAAAATTAACACTTGGCATTTATTCATAAACAGGTGGCCAACTTGAATTTATTCATATGCAATTACTACATGAATGCATTCATAAATTTCCCTGAAAACCATGCAATCAATAATTTATAACAGTGAAGTATACATTATGCATAGCAAAATTTAATACATGGATTTTCATAAACATATAGAAACTTATATGAAAATATCCAACAACTATTTCTATACAATGGGAATTCCTCTGAGCTGTAGGCATTCTATTATACCAATTATCTCTATAACAAAGGTCACCCTCGAGCTACAAATACTAATCCACAAGAAGGTGCCAAGTTTCTCACTGTAGCTATTGCAATCCACTAGCACTCCTACCCCCATCAAACTGCACAACCCAAAGGATGGGGCTTAATTCTCCAAGTTATCAATCCCTTAGGTTCCCTTGTCTAAGCTAACAGGGCCTTGGGAGTTTTACCCCAATTCCCTTCCAGGGCTCTAGAATAAGCCATCTAGGGACTCTCCATGCTGGGACTACAAGAAAATAGGATGTTCTTGAGTATGATTGAACTCTATAGCATGGGTGATTGATGTAGTATATGGTTCTAATTATGGTAGTTTAGAGATGACAACTAATGAAGACTGAATGATAGAAAAATGAAGACAAAATGAACTAGTTCTCAATAATTTATATGCATGTCGAGAACTAGCCAAATGACAGTCAAGGCTAAGGAGAGATGGAAAAATTGCACCCATGGGGAGTTCACCTTCTCCCCTCACCGATCCTAAGGTTTAGGATAATTAACTCAGGTTACGACTAATGCACTTTAATTAAAGAGGATGTATCGAAAGAAGGATACGTACGGGATAAGAAGGACAATGACTTAAATGATAAGTCATTAGGGTCATTTCCCCTTTAACCCCCTTCTCACTCTCCCTCTTGTATAATTATAGCTCCTCATCTCTTATTTGTCCTCTTATTATGCAGTAGTCATGTATTTTTTTATATTAAATTAAAAACAAACATAATTACATAATCCAGTCATGCTAGACCATTCATATCTGGATTCTAGCCATTTCATCAAGATTTATATATTTAGATCATTACATACCATGGTAAAAAACATGGTGTTACAATGTTGCATCATGAATTTTTCATGTAAGTGTTCCATGGATTTTAAATGTTTTTAACATGTTGGTTTCGAGATATCGTACATAGTGACGCCATACCATTACTTTAAAAATTCATTTATAAGTGGCTCAAGATATACATTCATATCTTAACTTGGACCTTACCTAGTAATTTGAGAATATACATAATTAAATTGTTGTACATGAAAAAATATTAAAAAATAAATTGGTTATATATTATTAATAGCGCTAAAAAAATTACCTATGACAATTAATTCCAACATGACATGCTCCCTCTTTATTTACATCCAAGGATTATTGTTTATAACAAAAAATGGCAAAACTAAGTAACTGTTTTTGATCTCTTCAAACATATTGTCACCATCAATTGCCATTGAAATTCATGCATTCGCATGAAGCCATATGCACTTCTAAGCCAATGTGTTAGTCATAAACTATGCTATGTTTCTGCACTTGAAAAGTAATTGGAAATGTGGAATTATGTGAATATGATGAAGTACTTTGTGAGGAACCTTATTTGTTACCTGATCACTATGATATCTGCTAATTCCACATTTAGATAGTTCATTTTTTTATGCATGTTATCCATAATATATAATATGATCATTAGGACATGCATCACTCACATTATACTCCATTCTAATATCATTTAGAATAGCACACATTTCTCTATATGTTCAAGGTAAAACATTTGACAGTGGAAGGAGAATATCACCTAACAATCTACATAAAAAAATAAATCACTATACTCAGAAATAAAAATTAAGGGCCTAAATATTACAATCACAAAAAATAAGAAACAATTATAATTATATACAAAAAGAATTTACATACCTTAACATCCGCGCCATTCATGTGTTTGAAATACCATTCATTACCTTCAACTTGACTTGTAACAAAAGAGCGGAGAGAAGACTTGTCTTTGATCCCTTGTATAAGGCCTTTTGTGCCTTATCAAAAAGAGGCACCACATGAATATATTGATATATCTCATCCACAAGTGCATTCTCATTTATGGAAACAAATGTGTCATGGATCAACTTATTTATCTCTTCTTTCTCAATAATATTAGGGATATTTTCTTCCATATTATTAGTTTGAGTTCTATCAATTTCATGACCATATCCACTAGGATTAATTGTAGCATGTAGAAGTCCAAGCACTAGCATTTTTTCTTTGTTATAATTACAAAAAAACAAAGACAATTAGCATCAAATTAGGAAAATATTTGTAACACCCCATATTCTGACTAGGCATGTTGTTCAGAAAGACTTACTGCACTTTATTTGCTTATTATCTGATGAACGCAGCTAGACTGAGTAAACTATATTTTGGTACGTTAGACCTGATTATATGTTTCTTCTATGATATTATGTTACTATGCTTATGCCGATACTATGATTATGATGTTAGGGTGTTACTATTCTCATCATGTGATTATTATGCAATGCAGTTATGATGTTGTAGTTATCATGAGGTTCGTTTCTTCATACTGTTAGTGTATATTTAATTATCGTCCTTGAAGAAATGTGATATATATGCAGTGGTACATGGATACCAACATATGATGTGATCGATTTAATGATTTTTATGTGATTAAATGAAATGATATTGATAATTTGGATTAGCTGATGATCGAATGGAAACATTTGTTATAAATGTATGGTTGCAAAGTACTAATCCACAAGACACGGGGGCTATGTAATAACCGGATACTTGATAGGAAGTGTGGCATAGTAACTATTTTGCAGAGAGCCTCGTTTACCAAAGTTGATAATACCATTACTCAGACCAATAATCTCGATAGCAGCACAGTATGGTTTGGATCGGGTATAGACCCAAGATTTTGAGAGGCATGGATGGATGTTTCACCCTATGTTTCTATGATACCGAAGGTCATGGGAGGGTTGTGCTGAGTCATGCACCCCTAGACGTGTGATGATGACGGTCGGATTCTTGCTAGGGGAGGCTAGGTCCACTATATAGTTGACGCTACCGCTCTCAGTTTCCATATGTGGCTAGGTCAGTGAAGCTGACACCACATCATTACTAGCAGAGGAAGGATAGGGATGATGCAGAAGTAGGTTAGGATGGGAGGATGTGATAGTTAGTACTGTGTGGGGTTGGGTGACCTATGACACCAAATTAGTAGTAGCAGGTGTCTCTTCCTTGAAAATAATCGATGAATTAATTATTGTGAGTCTGAAGATATAATGGTGTCATAACTTAATTGGTTAATTTTTAATAACTGATTATGCGGGAATGATTATGTTGTTTGTATATTGATCTGGTTAGGTATTTGTGATTGTCGTGTCTTGGATGCATGATTGTTCTATCAATGCGAATCACTATTATTTTTTCAGTTCATATATATATATATATATAGATACACACACACACACAAACATAAGAGAGATGATGTTTTCTTATAGTACGTGTACAATCTATGTATATGTTGGCCATGCATGCACACCTTGTACATGTACACTAGTATTATTATGATAACTACTGCTTGTAATTACATTCTAGATAGGAGTTAGTCATGAATTAGTGAATTCCAAATAATGATTGGTTAATAATTTAGATATGCATAAATGGATCAATTAGTCATTTATTAATTGCATGCATTAGTAACTGATTGTTTGGAAATAGTTGTTGTGCTTAACATAATTACTATTTTGTTTACACAATTAGTATTGTTGTTTAGCATAATTGTCCTTCTATTTTGAACAGTCAAAACGTGTTAGTTAGAAGTAATTAATGTATGTTTATAACTTTTAAGGTCATCGTGTTCTAAAAATTATTATTATTAATTATTATTATTATTATTATTATAATTAAACAAACAATAAATTCCATTATTTTTTTTCGATCACTAAATTATGTACATTGTTTTATATATAGGGTGGAATGAAATATTATTATTATAATTGCTCGTTAAACAGTTGGAAGGGAGAATACCATTAAAGAAGATTGTGTTAACAGGTTATGATTATTAAACTTTAAATATCAACCCAACCCATCATCGTCGAATCTGGTTGAAATTAAACAGTTCAGACATAGCCTCCTCATTATTCAAACCGAGCATATCTTATTGTCTTGACTCTTTAAAAAACATTTTAAGAACAATAGTTAAATGAATTTTATATTTTCAAAAATTTTCTCGGGAATTAAAATAGATAAGTCAGGATTTCTTGCTTAATAGGCATTCAACTAAGTGATTACTTGAGGGACATGGGGAATTTAATAAAACATATTTCATTAATATATCATCTTGAAAAATGTAATGGCATTAATGATTGGAAGGCGGTGGAGTAGGAACAAAGGAAGGAGGAGGAAAATGGTATTTAGGGGAGGTGTCACGGAGAAGGAAGGGGATTGGAAAATTTCGGGAGGAGGGTAGACTTAGTCCTGGAATGAAAGGTGGAAGGATATCTTGAGGAGGGGGTTAAATCAAGGACTTAGAAATTTCTGGAAATGAAGGAAGATTGAGGAAAAAGGGAAAGCTTCTCTTGGGATTATTAGTTTGTGGGATCGGGGGCTAGAAAACCCATTGGTTTCTTATGACCAGCACGATATGAGATGGTCGGCAGGGTGGTTCATCCATTTATTGGTAACAAAGGCTTCGACAAGAAGCTAAAGGAACCTACGAGATCTACATCAAACTAAAGGATCTACTACAACCACTGGTGCTAGGTATTTGACTCTTAAGTTAGTTATTTACATACTAAATTTATGCATGCTATAACTGTTATATTGGCTAAGTTTTTATGAATATGCATGAAGTTACTATAGATACATGTAGAGAGATATGAATCATATTTATACATTTACATGTTTATAGAACTAGCAAACAAACACAACAATCTGATTGAACATCATGCCTTCTTACTATAAATTTTTATTAGAAAATAACCCAACTCAGAATGATCTTAACATAGGGAAACAACTTAGAAAATTTGACTTAAGTGCTCTTCTGGGAAGGAAGAGAACTACAATATTAAAACTATTGAAAATTAGAAAACACATGCTTTCACTATATTACCAAGGGGTCATATCGTTTTCAACCTTCCAAGTGCCCATGCACTAAGCCATATTTCCTATCCATTTCCTTAAGGACTCTTCTTCTTTTTTTGCACTTGCATTGGATGTGCGGGAAATAACGTTGACTATCACCAATTATATTTTGAAAATCAATGGGATGATTTCGATGAGACAATTTATCATGATTCCTAGTTTTTACATACGAATCGTAATTATTGGGAGAAAGATTCAGATGGATACCAAACACTCGATCAATATTTTCCCAAATACAAACATTTCTCTGTTCAATGGTACTCTAACTATGAGGGCCACCACACATTGTTTTCTATCTTAAAAAATTTCAAAAATCATTCATTAGACGTACATTCTTCAATCAAAAACTCTTAGAGATGAATATTCAAATAAAAACAACATCAAGGTGATTATAGTGAAGAGTCTGATAATAATTATGATGAAAATATGGGATAACATTACTATCCATAAAGAAGCAAAAAATATTGCATTTATATCCCTGGCATTTATAGCCAAATGTTACATTTGACTCCAACAATGAAAATATGGGCTAGCTGTGGAAGCATTTGTTAAATTTAGTATTTTTCAATGCTATCCATAATTCCTTATTTATGTATAAATCCAAATGACACTACTATTTTGAATCATTCCAAAGAAAGGGGCCCTAGTTGGTTGAACTATGTCATTTCACTAGATGTTGTTGTGGCATGTAGTTTCATTCTACAATTCTCCATTTCTACAATTAGTGGATTGATTCATACCATGATTACCTATGCATGAGCATTTACTTGAATGTTGCTATTACCAAATCTTACTCCAATTAGGAAACTTTGGTAATGTTTCATGACTAAGATTCTTGCATGTAATCAAGACTAGTGGTGAGCACATCTACTTGAGAAAACTATTATACTCTAGGGAGAGAAAGTCTAATTATTATCCACATGAATTCAAAACTATTTCTATATCTGGATAATGTAATTTATTAGGTCTCCAAATTGATTTCTATAACTATACATTATATGAATTGGCATCATCTAGTTGGGTCTTCAAAGTCTATATTAATAATTGGAAGGATTACTCCTCATTCTCTATTTAAACTAAGAAAGTGTACAACTCATCTATTAATTTTTTATGAATCCATATCAATACTCGAGTGGTTTTGTATCAAACCTTTATAACCTTCTATTTTAATGCATGTTGACTAAGGGGATAAATATTTCCACCAATCCCTTGTTAAGCATAGTGGCTCCTTATTGATTATGCATGTCTTTAGGTTCTTATCCCTTCTATATTGGTATAGATGTTTTCAAATATTTCCAATTTTTTTCTTCAACCTCATCCATGGACATATCAAGAATGTTGAAATGATTAAAGTCTTCATTTCTACATCTTCTTTATTTCTATTTTCTTGGTCTCTCAATATAAATATATTGTGGATGTTTTGAGTAATACTTAACTACACTACAAGAAGGTTTTCTCTACATACCTACAATTTGAAGGGGGTATTTGTATAAATGTACTACTCCGAAGGATGACTAATAATATCAACCACATCCAATGCTTTATTCTTTATTTCATTACTTATTCCATCCATCTCCTCCTCCTCCTCACTAGTGATGTAAACCACTTGTTTATGTATTGTTTAAAATTTAGGCTTCGATGTCTTTATGGATTTCATATTTTCTCCTTTTTGAATGGGATTAATAGTTGTCTAACTATCATGGGTCCTTTTCTTTTCTATTTGCTTGGTTGTAACCATTTGAAAAAACTGAATAAAATCTATGAAGTATTCTATTACCTCCTTTTAAGAATAATTTTGTATCATCCCTAGAATAATCATATGTATTTTAATCTCTTATTGTACAAGTGGGTCAACTAGATGATCCCACTACTTATGAGGACTTTGAAACTCCTTAATTGATCATAGTTATTATATTTCTATCGGGTTAATTATTCCATTTATGTGACCCATGAACTAGTCTAATAGGTAGTTGATAGTCATAATTTTTTTTTGAATAAGGGTGTTATTTGAAATTGAGCAACAATGGTGCCTTCACAATTTTGACACCAAGCCATTTAATAATTTCTTTGTGAATATTCTCAACAGTAGTGATAATAAAAGGGAATTCTTACAGATCAAGTTATTAGCCTATTCTCATCATGATAACATCACAATAGGAGTTGTTGCAAGTCACTTCAAAGCTCACCCATTGTTTATAGTAAATGATGAATTTGATAGGGAAACATAACCTTGTGGCTATTGGAGTGAGCATATTTTCATGCCAATTCACAAATGAATCTTAACTTGATACATTTATTCTCTCTAAAATGATGGACTAAACACTTGAATTACCACATCTCCAAAATTTATTAGGATGACTTCCCTTCTGTATGGTCATGGTTACAATTTCTTCTTTACAAAAGAAACTAGGAATTAACATTCATAGATAAAATCATGATTCACCTTGTCATGTGAATCCTTCCTTATACCCACATAGAAATTCATTGATCCCTTTCCATTACTTTTTTCTATTCGTTTTACTTTTGTTACCATCATGAAAATATATTTTCTAAACTTCCAGATCCATTGATT
The DNA here is from genome assembly GCA_027924585.1 of Larix kaempferi. Lineage (NCBI taxonomy): Eukaryota > Viridiplantae > Streptophyta > Pinopsida > Pinales > Pinaceae > Larix > Larix kaempferi. The sequence goes on from BSBM01002036.1 coordinate 149,471, forward strand.
GACCTTACTATTCCTAAAATTGCAATTAAAAAGGTAGTCATATGCTTCCTTTTGTTAAAGAGATGGATCTTCCTCTAAAGCGAAAAAGGCCAACTCAGTTTTTCCCTATTTCCTTTTGGTCAATTTGCAAGAAAAACCATAGAAGGTACAAAAAAATTATCTATAAATTTGAGGAGAATCTAAAGCCAAAGGAAAAATTACCTTCTCCTAATTTTCGGTTTCAACACTTCACCTTCTTCAAATTTGTGATACCAAATTTTATCTTCTCCCAATTTGTGATCTCAACAAATGAATTGTTTTTTGTCTTGATTGTTACAAAGAGAACAAATTTTTCTATCTCTAAGCATTGGTCATTCATAAAAAAAACTGTGAAAAAAGTGAACAATGGGTCAGTGCAAGCTAATGACGGTCACTTTTGGCACGTTAGATGCAATAGAAAACTGAAAAAGCAGGCATCCCTCAACTTACTTGGATTTTTTGATTTACTTACGGAAAATATCTTGCATTGAGTAAAAAAGATGAAATGTAGGAAATTGAATCACGTTTCTGAATATATAACTTTTATGTATTGAAAATTTGCATAGCTATGTCAAGTTTCAGTTTTCCTAACAGACACTTTTTATTTTTCAGGCAAATGATAAGGTATATGTTTTTGTGGGTAGAGCCTTTGAGGGCCTAAATGATGGAATCAAGCTACAAAAATCGGCATGCATGTAGAACACATAACACTTGTGCGCCATTATTTTTCGAAAATTAAATTAGTAATTTTATAATTTTTTTATAATTGTCTAAGTGATCAAACCTCAAAAATAGTACATCTTTTGTGGGTAGAGCCTTTGAAGGTCTTAATGCAAAATTCTTGAAATGGGTTTTTCATAGAACGTGGAGGTTAGTGTCCTCTTGTGCACCATACAATTTTTTTTTGAAATGATTGAGAATTGAAAAAGTTATGGAAGAAACACTAACAATGTGTTTCACGAGTTAAGGAGGTAGGACAGAAAAGAAATTGAAAGAAAATAGGAAAAATTAATATTTCAAAATAAAAGTTACATATTTGGAATCTGCAGAAAAAATGCTATTTGTGTCTAAGATTTCGTCAAAAATGACTCTGTGTAGCATATTGTAACGAGTGGCTAAGCACAGGCTTCTCCAGAAACTGGAAGAAATACCCAATTAGCTTTGGTTTTTCATTAACATAGCACAGGTTTGGAATTACCGAAGCAAACTCCAAAGCATACACATAGGATTATTGTTGACATGTGAGCATGTGACTTGGCCTGTTTAAATTCAAAAATATTGCCGCGCTTTTAGATTTAAATAACGCGTACGCGTTATATAACTAAATAACGCGTGCGCGTTATATCAATAATTAACGCGTACGCGTTATATAACTACATAACACGTACGCGTTATATAGTTACAAAACGCGCTCGCGTTATGCAAATCATAAAATACATGTTTAATACTTGAGAAAGAGGGGGTGTAGAAGTCAAGGGAAATTTTGTTTAATATTTGAGAAGGGGTGGGGAAGGGTCAAGGGAATCTATGGTTAATATTTAATAGGGGTGGGAAAGGGTCAAGGGCTTAGAAGGATGTTGGAAGCTTGAGTGGGGAGAGATGAAGGGAATGAGAACATGATGGGCTACAGGGGGTGAAGGGAAGTGGAGCTTGAGAGAACTATTAGGAGTAGAATAGGTTCTGAAGAGGTATAGGGTTAGAAGTTGAAAGTGAGACTTGAGTGACAAGGGGGAATGGATGGAGGCAAGGGGGATGTGAGAGAGAAATAAAGAATACAAGGGGGGGAGAGACATAGAGCGAGGGAGGGAGAGGGACAATGGGGAGGAATGGATTTGGAGGGAGTGAGAGATAGATGGGGATAGAACGAAATAAGAGATAGGAAGGGAGGGACAGAAAGTGTTGGTGGGAGACATGCAGAGAGTGGTGGCGATGGAGAGGGAGGGAGTGATGGAGAGATTGGGATAGGTTGAGGGAAAGATGAGGGAGGGATAGAAGGTGAGAGACAGGCGATGAGAGAGGGAGGGAGAGAAGGTAGGGTGAGGGATGGAGGGAGAAAGTTGGAGATAGATATGGATGGAGGGGGTATGGGTTTGAGAATGGAAAGTGACATAATGTGTGTGTATGTGTGTGTGTTTGAGAGAGAGAGAGAGACAGAGAGAGAGAGAGAGAGAGAGAGATTGATGGTTGGGGAGAGAGAGACTAGAGGGAGTTGTGAGCATCATATTCTCCATCAGCATCATATTCTTCATCATCATCATCTTCATGACCATCATCGTCATCATCAACATCTTCATCATCATCACCATCATCATCATCATCATCATATTCCTCATCAAATCAAAATCTCCATCATCATTATCATCATCATGATCATCATCTAAACATCACCATCACCATCATCATCAACATCTTCATCATCATCACCATCACCATCATCATCAAAATCTTCATCGTCATCACCATCACCATCACCATCACCATATTCATCATCATTGTCATCTCTAGGTTCCCCATCAACATCAACATCTCCATCATCATCATCTTCTTCATCATCATCATCTTCATCACCATCATCATCATCATCAACATCTTCATCATCATCACCATCATCATCATCATCATTATCTTCCTTGAATCAGATCAACATATCCATCATGTCACCATCATCTTCTGAACATCATCATCTAAACATCACCATCACCATCACCATCATCATCATCATCTTCATCATCATTACCATCACCATCATCATCAACATCTTCATTGTCATCACCATCATCATCATCATCATCATTGGCATTTGTAGGTTCCTCATCAACATCTCCATCATTATCATCTTCTCCATCATCATCATCTTCATCACCATCATCATCAGCATCAACATCTTCATCATCATCACCATAATCATCATCTTCATCGTCATCAGGTCAAAATCTCCATCATCATCATCTTCTTCATCATCTTCACCATCATCATCATCATCATCATCTTCATCGCCATCTCCATCATCTCCATCATCTCCATCATCATCACCATCATCATCATCTTCATGGCCATAAACATCTTCATCATCATTGTCATCTCCCCCTTCCTCATCAACATCTCCATCATCATCATCATCATCATCATCATCACCATCTGAACATCACCATCACCATCATCGTCAACATCTTCATCATCATCATCATCATCATCAGCATCATCATCAGCATCAGCATCATCATCAAAATCTTCATCGTCATCACCATCACCATCTTCATCATCATTGTCATCTCTAGGTTCCCCATCAACACATCTCCATCATCGTCATCTTCTTCATCATCATCATCTTCATCACCATCATCATCGTCATCTTCTTCATCATCATCATCTTCATCACCATCATCATCGTCATCAACATCTTCATCATCATCACCACCATCATCATCATCATCTTCCTCATCAGATCAACATCTCCATCATGTCACCATCATCTTCATCTTCATCATCATCATCATCATCATCATCATTACCAACACCATCATCATCAACATCTTCATCGTCATCACCATCATCATTGGCATCTGTAGGTTCCTCATCAACATCTCCATCATCGTCATCATTGGCATCTACAGGTTCCTCATCAACATATCCATCATCGTCATTTTCTCCATCATCATCACCATCATCACCATCATGATCTTCTGAACATCATCATGATCATCATCTAAACATCACCATCACCATCATCGTCAACATCTTCATCATCATCGCCATCAGCATCATCATCAAAATCTTCATCGTCATCACCGTCACCATCTTCATCATCATTGTCATCTCTAGGTTCCCCATCAACACATCTCCATCATCATCATCTTCTTCATCATCATCATATTCATCACCATCATCATCGTCATCAACATCTTCATCATCATCATCATCATCATCATCATCATCTTCCTCATCAGATCAACATCTCCATCATGTCACCATCATCTTCATCATCATCATCATCATCATCATTACCAGCACCATCATCATCAACATCTTCATCGTCATCACCATCATCATTGGCATCTGTAGGTTCCTCATCAACATCTCCATCATCATCATCATTGGCATCTGCAGGTTCCTCATCAACATATCCATCATTGTCATTTTCTCCATCATCATCACCATCATCACCATCATGATCTTCTGAACATCATCATGATCATCATCTCAACATCACCATCACCATCATCGTCAACATCTTCATCATCATCGCCATCAGCATCATCATCAAAATCTTCATCGTCATCACCATCACCATCACCATCACCATCACCATCTTCATCATCATTGTCATCTCTAGGTTCCCCATCAACACAACATCTCCATCATCATCATCTTCTTCATCATCATCATCTTCATCTCCATCATCGTCCTCATCAACATCTTCATCATCATCACCATCATCACCATCATCATCATCATCTTCCTCATCAGATCAACATCTCCATCATGTCACCATCATCTTCATCACCATCACCATCACCATCATCATCAACATCTTCATCACCATCATCATCAACATCTTCATCATCATCACCATCATCTTCATCAACATTATCATCTTTATCATCTTCATCTGCATCATGATCATCTTCATTGTCATCACCCTCCTCCTCCTCATCATCTTTATCATCTTCATCTACATCATGATCATCTTCATTGTCATCACCCTCCTCCTCCTCATCATCTTGTGCACTTATGCACTTAGGGATTAATATTTAGAAGAGGGTCTAAAGGCCTTTATGGGGGAGGGGCTCTAGGAACAAGGTAAGACAGAGAGGGCAGGGGGGAGGGATAAAGGCGTAGAGGGTTAGTGATTAAGGGAGAAGAAGGGAGAGAGTGCTATAGGGAGGGATAATGACGAAGATAAAGAGAAGGTGGAGAGATGGAGAGTGGGGTGGTAGAGACATGGCTGAAGGGAGAGAAAGAAACATGAAAGAAACATGTAGGGAGAATGAGGGACAGATATTTAGAAAGAGATAGGGGGTATCTAGGGATTATTGGGAGAGAGCTAGGGGGTATTAAACCATACAAAACATTTGTTTTGTATGCAATCATATAAATTATTAGTGATCTTTGATTTTGTTCGTTGCCCTAGCCGTCCACCTAACCTATTTATTGTGCTTGACTATATCGCGTTCGCGTTTTTTCACTACATATCGCGCACGCGTTTTATATTTATATAACGCGTACGCGTTTTGTAACTCCAGAAATAATGGACTGTTGCTGTCCGAGAGCAACTTCACTCTGTCCGAACGAAAGCAACAATCCCGCGATTTTTCGAACAGCACGAGCCCGCGTCTGAAAATTTTCACATTCTACACCAACTCCATCATTTTTTTTTATGCAGGTGCAGCATTGAGGACATCTTTCATGGTTGCTCACTGTGGTGTTGGGTTATATGGCCATATTTGAAGAAAATAATTAGCAAGCTTGAAGAATCTCCAATTGAAGAACACCAAAGATAAGGCCTTTGAAAGATTCATTTTGCCTATATTTGAGGAGCACACAAGGTAAGATATCAAGCTTCAAGACCAACAAGGAAGAACTTCCATTTGCTTATTATTGAAGAGCTTGTAATTGAGGAGCAACAAAAACAAACTATATTGAATTGATCATTGTGGTGATGGGGAATGCACGTAACCGAGTAAACAAATCAACAAGGAAGAAGAGACCTCAAGAAGTCATTGAAGAAGAGAAAGAAAAGAAAAGAATATACATGATGAATCGGAGGCTTTCTTTGGAAACTAATCCAAATCCAATTGTAGAGGATACCATGGTTCATCCTATTAATCCACGACAAGAGGGACCTTCAATTTCCACAATAGTTGTTGAACAAGCACCCCATGGAAGTAATCAAGAAGCAAAACGTAGGTGCTCATTAGGGGATGTTTCAATTCCCACTTCAAGTCAAAGTGATAAGTTACCATCTCAAGATGAAGCTCACGAAGAAACACTCAATTTGCTATCCGGATGTGGTTATACAAGCGATGAAGTCAGAGAGGCGTTGGACATTTTGCCTACTGTTGAAGAAGAGAATGTTATCCACACCATCGATGAGGATGTTGGACTTCCACAAGGGGATGTTGGACTTCCACAGACCATGGATGAGGATGTTGGACTTCCACCATCCAACTACCAGGAAGAGAATGAAGGACACCAAGCTACTACTGAAACGCCAGAGCGTCTTGGTGATGCGCTACATGGTACAATTCCAACCCCCTTACCTCCATTAGCAAGCACACGTCGAAGAACTCCGAAGCGTATACAAGTTGATGAAAGACTTATGAATTCCATTGAAGGTACGCTATCTAAACGTAGTATTGCTTATCAAACTCAACAGATACTTGATAAATATTTTGTTTCTAAATGTGATGGAGATAAATGTAGATTATTTTTATCATTGTTAAAATCTAGGAGCATGAATGTTGTTAGGAAAAAGTTAGGGATAAAGATGATAAAGAATTCTGAACCAAGTTCTCATATAGTTAAAAGCCTAGTAGATGCATTTGGTAAAATTGGTAAGAACACACGTTCAAAGGACCGCAATGCTGCTCGTCGTGTGTTGTCACAATCAATTGCAGATAAGAACACCAGGGCCCTTCGTATTCTCAGGCCTACATCGAAACTAGTTAATTTGAATGTAAAAACCCTCCGTAGGTATTCTATTAGAAGAGAACATCTTGACACAACCGATCAGACAGATTTTTGGGCCTTTGTTGGTCGGTTGCCACGTCGTGACATGAAGCTAGTTGATGCAGTAAAGGGACTAGTGCATAGTTTTTGGCATGATCACACAAGGCCTTCTTCAAACCGAAAGGATGTACTAAAACTAAGAAGGGGTTCAAAGGATCGTGAGCCACATACTAAGCATCTTCTTGATATAACACAGACAGAGCTTTACGAAAAATTTAAGATTGAGCATAGACAATTGAACTTGGGGCAAAGATCTTTTGAGAAATGTAAGCCATGGTATGTTAGAATAAATACTCTTCGTAACACTTGTTGTTGTAGATACCATGTAGAATATGAATATTACTATGAAACATTTTTGTACATTCGTCGTGTGTTGCATACTAACATTGTGCAGGATTGCTCCATGACAATACCACCGACTTCATCAAGAGAATTCATTCATAGCATCATGTGCAATAGGCCCGAGGGGCAAACATACTATGCAAAATCTTGTTTGGATGGAACATGCTCCAACTGTGCTGGAATGGCATTATTGAGCCAATGTATGCACGAGAATGGAGACAGTGAATTTGGGGAAATGGTTACAGACATGAAAAGTTTCAAATATATCAACTATGAAATAGTCCCAGGGAAAGAAAGCAAAAAAATACAATTGGTGACATCTCAGGTATGCATTTATATCTATAAAATTATGTTGTAACGGTTACATTTCAATCCTTACTTACAACAAAAAACTGACATTGAGATCATTTTGTGTCACCAGGTACAAGTTAGTGACTTCATCAAGGAATTTATTGAAAAGACACATCAATATGTTCAGCATGTCCACGTGGCACGATGGCAGGATGAGAAGTTTAGAATATGCAGAGATACATTTCCCCTTGGTACTATACTTTCAGTTGTTGATTTTGCCGAGAACTACACTCTGCAACCTCAAAATGAGATCCAAAGTCAGTATTATCACTCTGAGCAGGTTTCCTTGATGGTCCATATCACATACAGGCATGGCCCAAATAGCACTGAAGAGCAAAGAGAAATTCTGAAGGAATATCACTTCTACATAAGTGATGATAGGTGCCACGACTTCCACTATGTACGTCATTGCTTCATCATGTTCTATGATCACTTGAAGGGAAGGAACATACAGATGGACCGACACTGGATTTGGTCTGATGGGTGTGCTGGTCAGTTCAAAAATGCACGCATATTTTAGTGGTTGTGTTCATTGCATAAAAACTACAAAGTGCCACATATGTGGAACTATTTTGAGACTGGGCATGGTAAAGGAGAGCATGATGGAGCCGAAGCATGTGTCAAAATAGCCCTACGAAGAGAGGAATTGAAAGTATCTACAGAATCTACTATTCTAAATGCTCAATCTATAGTCAGGTGGTGCACGTCAGTAATGGGAGAGGAATCAACTATGCGAGTAGAATCCACAAGAAAGAGACATGTGGAGAGATTTTTTTGGGAGGTGGTAGACATAGATCGTTCACATGCATGGGAATGCAAGACTGTGCCTGGGACTCGTGGCTTTCATTCGGTTCGAAGCTCTGATAACCCAGTATTTGAAATTTGGACCAGAAAACTTGCTTGTTTTTGCCCGCCTTGTTGTGATGGTGACTGGGATGGGTGTGAATCATTGGATTGGGTTGATGGATGGGATCGCATATCACTTCCACTTGATCAGCGTGCAATTGTTGAGTTAACTCCGTTGGAAGAAGACCAATCATCTATTTCTGCAGATTTTGATCATGTCTCAGACCTTGTACAACCCGGTATGATGCATTTCCTTAACATTTTTTGTTTGTTTACGTAGTCTTCAAATGCACATTAATGGCCTTGTATCGCACGAAAAATATTTTGATCATATACCTACAATCATATAATGCAGGGCACATATACGCAGTGGTTGCCTCAAAAGATACTGAATGGGGTGATGAATACTGGTTGGCACGCTGTATAGATGGAAAGCAAACCCTCATTGTGTCCATGACTGACGATGAAAACAACCACTTTCCAACTGGTTCTATGGTTGTTAAAGGTGAATACTTGACACGGGACAACAATGGAAGAAAGAAGGGTGGATATGTTTACAGGGATTACAAACCAGGTGCAAGTGTATATCACTTTACCAACTTAATCATTGGCACAAACCTTCAGGTACGAACAATGCCTAGTCGAAATACATCGAAGGTACACTACTTCTTACCGGATATAGAGCACGAGAGACTAATGGAGACCATCAGTATAAGAGATAATCCGGAGGGCTTGGTTGTATGATAATAGGTGGGATCTAGCATGATGAGGTACGTTACATACTTTTAATACTATACTATTTTCACTATTTCTAATTGAATATTGATATATGCTCAATTTTCACATGTATGTTTCATATGAATATGTCAATTTTGCGTTCTTGATATGCCAAATTTACAAGAGATGGATTAAAATTATATTATGTTCATATGATCAGTAAACCATATATTAATCATGTTTGAGAGGTTGCTTAGTTAACTTTAAGGGCATTTAAGCTCTATGTTAAGCCCAACTAAATCCTTATGAATCACTAGACAATCGAATTGGTTCCTTGAGTAATTCAAATTTCTTTATGTAAAACCATTTTTCATTCATTTTAGTATGAAATCAAGTTTTTAGTATTTTTTTCTCTTTACTGGCTCTATTCTAGTTTCCTTTGAAAAATTGCTCAAAGTATTGTTGTTCTTAGTTTTATGAACCTATTTGTGATCTCTTTCATGTGATCATAAGATTTTACACATCACTGCCGTAACCACTAGACAATTGTACACTATACAACTATGAAAGTCTCTCTTAATCTAGCGACAACCACCTTTTACCCATTTCTATAGAATTTATTTTCTTTAATAATTTTCTAATCCAAATTTTAATAGCTATTACATTTTCACTATACAACTATGAAAGTCTCTAGTGACAACCACCTTTTACCCATTTTTATTATACATCTCTAAGTTATCCACACAAAAACACACACATATATATATATAATAATTATTGTGTATTCATAGTCAAAACTAAAAAATATATGGATTAAAGTGGATAAACATTAAACTAAAATTATAATAATTGTGTTTTTTAATCCATTTTTTACATATGATCAGTAAACCCTAAAATTATATTATGTTCATCATGTTGGTTATTGGCTTCACCCAACAAAATTAATTCAATTCATGCTCACTATATTAAACAATACACTTATATTAAATTTAATTCGTGTCTTGTTAAATATTTCATAATGAATTAGCTAGTTGAGAGCACCACCTTAGACCAAGCCATCATCATCAACATCTTCATCATCATCATGGACCTGCAAAACCCTAGTTTCCAAAGTGTCTAGGCAGGTTCGGGCTAGGAACACTAGCCATACCCGCCCGGTGGATGATTTTCCAAAGTTGACCCCCGTGTGCAAAAATTGCACACTCCCACACTGAGCAAAACCCTAGTTTCAAAGATGGACCTGCAAGGTGACACATGGGCCACCGGTTAGGAGGGGAGGGGCACCCCTGGCACTATCCCGGTGTGCTGAATCCAACGGAGTCGACGGTTCGTCGATCCGAGCCACGGTCTTCATTCTATGGCTCGTCCCGTCTCACTACCAGAAGGCCTTCAGGGACACCTGCTGGATACCTACCGGGGGCATAGAACTCCAACCATGCAACAAAACCGGGTTCCGGGGAGACCTGCAGGTGTGTCTAGACAGGTTCGGGCTAGGAACACTAGCCATACTTGCCCGGTGGATGATTTTCCAAAGTTGACCCCCGTGTGCAAAAATTGCACACTCCCACACTGAGCAAAACCCTAGTTTCCAAGATGGACCTGCAAGGTGACACATGGGCCACCGGGTAGGAGGGGAGGGGCATCCCTGGCACTATCTCGGTGTGCTGAATCCAACAGAGTCGACGGTTCGTCGATCTGAGCCACGGTCTTCATTCTATGGCTCGTCCCGTCTCACTACCAGAAGGCCTTCAGGGACACCTGCTGGATACCTACCGGGGGCATAGAACTCCAACCATGCAACAAAACCGGGTTCTGGGGAGTCCTGCAGGTGTGTCTAGATAGGTTCGGGCTAGGAACACTAGCCATACTTGCCCGGTGGATGATTTTCCAAAGTTGACCCCTGTGTGCAAAAATTGCACACTCCCACACTGAGCAAAACCCTAGTTTACGAAATGAATGCACAATGAAGCCACTGGGCCATGGGGAGACGAGGGAGAGGGCCCCCTAGAGGTAATCGCACGCCAGGAGACCAATGGAGTCGACGGTTCGTCGGTCCGACGTCCGGTTTCCGAGTTATGTCGAGTTGCAAGTCGCATGAAAATGCCGTTCAGGGACACTTGGTGAATTTCCGTCCGGGAGCCAAAAAGAAAACGGAGCAGGAAAATTGCGTGCCGTTGGCTCCCGCAAGTGTGTGTGGGCAATGCCGACGTGGGAACACTGCCGGGAGCTATAAATCCATGATAGTAAATTAATTCATGACAAAAAAAACTGAATTATTCCTTTCAATGGATGTGGTTTTCAATTTCCTATGTTGTTAGGTCAATTTGGCACATTCATTGAAAGAAATTGTAGACTTTAATGATGATCACAACAAGTGTGTTTGTTAAAACCTTGTGAAATAGAGCATCAAAAGACCTACATTGTAGGCCATATAATTGTGTTTGTTTACCTTTTGTTTGATGGACCATGCACAATAAGTAATAAAATAATTTTTGAAGTAGGTCATTTCATTTTTCTGATTTTTTCTTTGGTGGTGTTGAAAAAGACCATTGTTCTTATTGATGGGATTTCATGTGCTTATGATTCTTTGGATAATCTGGACACATACAAGGACACCATTATTAGACTAATTCATTATAAACAATTTAATATGAGTAATCTACATAAATGAATTGAAAAATTAACAAAAATAACAAACAACCCATATACCTTGGAATATAACACAAGAGTGACCATGTTAGGCAATCTTACTTATCTACTTACCTATGGTCATCTAAGTAGACCATTTGGATCATGTCTATTACTAATGATCTCCATTAACTTTTCATGTTCACAATGAGGCTTGAAGTATCATACCTTTGATGGGTGCTTCCTTGGCATTGTTTGTAGTTTGAGGTTTGTATCGAAAACTAAGTTTGTAAAGTGGTATATAGAGTCACCTAGTCTAATCTTGAAATACATAACCAACCTTCTTCCATGTTTGGTCATCCAGTGTTAGATATTATCCTTTAATAACCATCAAACTGATTACAAGTTGATCACCATTGTCATCTATTAGTGAGACATGAGGGTTTGGTTCGCCTTTAAGGAACATGCCAACAAATAGTGAGTGCCCCATTAATTATCTTTCAGGGAAACCATTGCATATATGTTCATTTTAAAAAACATCAGTTCCAACGTGTGAGTCCACTAAATAGACAAAATGTAATGTATTCATGCTAGTTGATAAGATTTAATCTCATATTCAGAAAACTTGGTTGTACTTTGAGACATGATCATAATGTGGTGAAATGGTTGATTAGTCCTCATCCAACTAGGATAATTCAATATTTATACCTAGAATAATGGCGAGTGATAGAATTTTCTTGTTCATATTTCTACTATAACATTGTTTGAGTTTCAAACTAAATGAAATCCACAAATTCCATGCATTATTCTATGTGATTGATCTACATCAACCACCTCCCAAAAATATCTCGTCTTCTTGTTCCATCTACAATTATTGAAGAACACCATTCAACAATAGATTTTGTGTAACTAATGAGAGAATTTCTCGTAAACTTCCATTTTTACCTGCAGAATATAATGTTTACCTACACAACATCTCGATCATGATCCCCTTTCCCACACTCAGTTTCAAAAGTGCTGTAAAGGCAACCTTTACATTTACATTTGCATTAACATGACAACCAAGTCTCAAAAATGAGATTGATGGTGTTTATTCTCATGCAATGTATACAGTTAGGATTAAGACAACTGTATAAATCTATGGAATTATAAATGGAGATATTAATCCAAAAGGAAGCCAATGTTGGCCTTGCCAATCTTTTCTTCCAAATGCAAACGAAATATTAGATTCCATTTTGCTATGTTTCCATGTAAAATATATTTGAAAAAAAACATATATTTGGATTATATGGAAATCCTTCTTACCTTTGACATTGTTTGGGATCTGCAGGATGGGAATGAAGTATTTTTTAGGGATTAAGAGGAGTATTCAATTACGCAAACTTATGAATGCCTATTGTGACAAGCAATCCATTGATTTCAACTCCATCAAATTTCTGTTTGATGGATGATGTTTGCAAGGTGAGCAAGTTTAACCCACCAATGCGAGATTGCATGCAATTACACTGAGCAAAACCCTAGTTTACGAAATGAATGCACAATGAAGCCACTGGGCCATGGGGAGACGAGGGAGAGGGCCCCCTAGAGGTAATCGCATGCCAGGAGACCAACGGAGTCGACGGTTCGTCGGTCCGACGTCCGGTTTCCGAGTTATGTCGAGTTGCAAGTCGCATGAAAATGCCGTTCAGGGACACTTGGTGAATTTCCGTCCGGGAGCCAAAAAGCAAACGGAGCAGGAAGATTGCGTGCCGTTGGCTCCCGCAAGTGTGTGTGGGCAATGCCGACGTGGGAACACTGCCAACACTGGCTCGGGGGAGGTTTTTGCAGAGTTTACCTACCAATGCGAGATTGCATGCAATTACACTGAGCAAAACCCTAGTTTACGAAATGAATGCACAATGAAGCCACTGGGCCATGGGGAGACGAGGGAGAGGGCCCCCTAGAGGTAATCGCACGCCAGGAGACCAACGGAGTCGACGGTTCGTCGGTCCGACGTCCGGTTTTCGAGTTATGTCGAGTTGCAAGTCGCATGAAAATGCCGTTCAGGGACACTTGGTGAATTTCCGTCCGGGAGCCAAAAAGCAAACGGAGCAAGAAGATTGCGTGCCGTTGGCTCCCGCAAGTGTGTGTGGGAAATGCCGACATGGGAACACTGTCAACACTGGCTCGGGGGAGGTTTTTGCAGAGTTGACCCACCAATGCGAGATTGCATGCAATTAAATTGAGCAAAACCCTAGTTTACGAAATGAATGCACAATGAAGCCACTGGGCCATGGGGAGACGAGGGAGAGGGCCCCCTAGAGGTAATCGCATGCCAGGAGACCAACGGAATCGACGGTTCGTCGGTCCGACGTCCGGTTTCCGAGTTATGTCGAGTTGCAAGTCGCATGAAAATGTCGTTCAGGGACACTTGGTGAATTTCCGTCCGGGAGCCAAAAAGCAAACGGAGCAAGAAGATTGCGTGCCGTTGGCTCCCGCAAGTGTGTGTGGGAAATGCCGACGTGGGAACACTGCCAACACTGGCTCGGGGGAGGTTTTTGCAGAGTTGACCCACCAATGCGAGATTGCATGCAATTACACTGAGCAAAACCCTAGTTTACGAAATGAATGCACAATGAAGCCACTGGGCCATGGGGAGACGAGGGAGAGGGCCCCCTAGAGGTAATCGCACGCCAGGAGACCAACGGAGTCGACGGTTCGTCGGTCCGACGTCCGGTTTCCGAGTTATGTCGAGTTGCAAGTCGCATGAAAATGCCGTTCAGGGACACTTGGTGAATTTCCGTCCGGGAGCCAAAAAGCAAATGGAGCAAGAAGATTGCGTGCCGTTGGCTCCCGCAAGTGTGTGTGGGCAATGCCGACGTGGGAACACTGCCAACACTGGCTCGGGGGAGGTTTTTGCAGAGTTGACCCACCAATGCGAGATTGCATGCAATTACACTGAGCAAAACCCTAGTTTACGAAATGAATGCACAATGAAGCCACTGGGCCATGGGGAGACGAGGGAGAGGGCCCCCTAGAGGTAATCGCATGCCAGGAGACCAACGGAGTCGACGGTTCGTCGGTCCGACGTCCAGTTTCCGAGTTATGTCGAGTTGCAAGTCGCATGAAAATGCCGTTCAGGGACACTTGGTGAATTTCCGCCCATTTTATAATTTAAGCCACTTTTAAATATTTGAACTTCCATATTATTTTTGAAAGAGTATAATATTTCAAAACTCCTAAAGAGACAAAAACACATGATCAAAACTCCTAAGGCTGTAATTTAGAGTAGTAATAATGGGGGGTGATGGAGTTGAATTTGATCCTATGGAAGATAATGATACTAATATTATTGAGAATAAAGGGATAATAGGTTGATCCATGACACCTTTGTTTGCATGGATGAGGATGCACCTATGTATGAAACCTATGATAATATTCATGATGTACATCTTATTGATAAGGCACACAAAGGCCTATACAAGAGATCAAAGATGGGTCACTTTGTCTACTAATTTGATGTTGATAAAATTGAAGGTATTGAATGACATTTCAAACAATGGTATGACAAAGATCCTAATGTATACACAAGGTTAATATATAAGGTGCCCCATAAGGTTCTTTGACATATCCCTATAATTCTAGGTTTTTGATGATTGTTTAGGTTAAAAAACATAGCACATTATATGGATTATCATGTACAAAGATAAGTGAAGATGGTATTATATGAGTGGCTACAAATGGTTCTCAATTTACGATCATCAAGGAAATATTACCCATTTTTTAAGAAGAACCTCATAATGTTAGACTTTCATTGGTAGTTGATGGCAATGGGTGTGCATGAGTGAGTTCGTTGAAACCTTGAAAACATTGTATTGCATTTAGTTTGATTAAATTACACGAGCAAGAACTTTGACATAACTTGTAATGATCATCCAAAATCACAAATTTTAATTAGATACCAATTAGTGCATGCATGTAGTGAATTCGTTGAAACCTTTGAATATAATAGTTTGTTCTTTTGACATAGTGCATTCATGAGTAATAGATAATCCACACAAATCAACACATTAGAATGACACAAGTACATGTATCCAAAAGTACATATATATCCAAAAGTGCATGTCTCCAAAAGTACATGTATATCCAAAAGTCTCCAAAAGTGCATGTCTCCAAAAGTACATGTATATCCAAAAGTATCGAAAAGTACATGTATCCAATGAAGTCAATGTACATGTCTCCAAAAGTACATGCACAATAAAGTCAATGTACATGTCTCCAAAACTGAATGTATCGAAAAGTACATATATATACAAAAGTATCCAAAAGCACATGTGTCCAAAACTATCCAAAACTATCAAAACTCAAGCTTTCTCTTGTTCTTTCCCGACGTTGATCCTCTAGGCACATCCCTAGGATCAATGTGCATCCCTGGATCCTGCAAATTAAATATCAATTGTTAAATTCAACTAACTATGTACACTAATACATTATCTCAACAATTATCAACTGGTGCATGGAAAGTGCATGAAACACTTGGTCACTGAAGGACATCTCACCTCAACTGACAAAGGAGATTGTGTTGCTTGTGTAGCAGATGGAGCCGTCGGTTGAACATCCAGGATGGTTGAACCAGGGGGGCCAGGCACTGCTCCTGCTGGTGGTGGCTACAATGAAAAAATGTTGAAATAGTTAGAAATGCATGAATAAACAATAGGTCCAACAATAATAAACTATGTAAAGATAATGTTGAAATAGTTACATACCTGTGTGTGATCAGTCGCCACTGCAGATGCGGCACTAACTGCTGCATCAACCATCGATGCAAGGTTCTCAGCAGACAACTCGGGTTCCTGTTGCAGTAAACATGCAATTCAAACATTAACAAAAACGATTTATGCACTGGATTTCAAGTTAAACAACAAATATCATCGAAGGATATACATTACCGTGGTTTGAGTAAGCCCATGGTCGTGGGCAGCTGGAGTCTTTCTCGGAGTAGAACGCCTCACATACACACGACCCTTGTTCACGAATGGCCTGGAGGGAGATGCAAATACAGGCAATGGGCCAGATGTGTCGGATGGTGCCTACAGTCAGCAAGTGTTCATGTAGTTAGACATGCATGATTCAACAAACAAACATGTATTTAAAAAATGTCATTTTTAATTGTTTACCTGGAGCCCAGACGTTTCAGGGGACGGTATGACCATGGGCACTACCTCCACATTACCTTGCCCCTGTGAAGGATCTGCCATCTGCAAGTTTAATAATTGTAAATATTAGACCGTATATAGCATTAATGAACTAAAATGTAAAGTATGTGGAAATTAACAAATTAACAAGTATTAAAAAACTGAAATTTTAAAATGTTTACCTCGGTGTGAGATACGGCAATAGGTGGTATATAAGATGGGCCTGCCGAATGGGTAGCATCATGCCCCCCTGTCGAGTCTGGAACATCCGGCTCTGGGGCATCACTGCCGGTAATCATCATCAACTGCAAGTTCACAAAATTAATATATTAGCTCAAACTATATATATGTGTACAAAGACGAAAATAAATGAAGAATTTATTACAATTAACCATCAAGATACCTCTCTCAAAAAGCCACTGAAGGCAACATCTGATGCAATACCATAGCAGGGACGACCACATGACGTGCACTCGTGAGGATCAGTACTAGGATGGGGAATAGCTGATGGTCCTCCACTAGTGGATGGTCCTGATGGTCCTGCAGTAGTGGATGGTCCTGATGGTCCTGCAGTAGCTGATGGTCCTGCATGGTGACGAGCTGGTGTATGTACCACACCAGGGACAGATGTCCCTTCCTCACCCATATGTTGAACCATCCTGCCATGGCGAACAACCGTCCGTGCCAAACTCAAAAATGCATCCCGTGTCTGCGGAATAATGCGATGTGCTGGTGGGACATCTGGCCCAGGAAACTGCCTGCGAGGTGCAGGGATAGGGCGATCCTGGTCTCGAAGCCTGGCATTGGGTCGGTTTTGGGGCATCCCCCCACCGATCCCCTGGAACTGTAAGATGTCAAAATAGTTAACGTGTTTATGCAACACGAACTCTGCATACATCTTTCGAAGGAAATATAAGGGAATTTCCCTGTTGTTGTGTGGTGGCATATCAAAAACCATGTACCATCTGTCCATCCAGTTATCAACAAATGGTTGAAACGTGCACCACTCAATGGAGATATGCGGCTTGCTTGCATTAGGGATTTCCCCCGTCCGAGGGTCCCTAAACAATGCAAATATAACCTCTTTGGATATTTTTAGCTTTTTTACTGCATTGTAATCTAGTCCATCAGCATATTGTTGTCTTTTTCTTTCTCTGTAAGATGCAATATCATACAGGACATTCGTAGATTGTGAAATTGTGTCCACAATTGCATCCAAGGTTGATGCAAGTGAACGGCGAATCCTGTCGCCACCACTAAAAGCTTCACTTATGCCCCTCAATTGGGAAAGCTCAATCAATATTTCGGCATTGGCATCCATAGCCGCAACTGCAATAAAGACATTAATACGAAAATCATTAGAAACATATACATGGTATATAATGACGTCTCTTCAAAATTGAACATGTATTAAATCAAACTCACATAAGCAATTTAATGGCATTTACTTACATACATTTAAAACTTAAAATTAAACATTTGACAATTAAAAAGTAAGTTAGTCAGATTGGCAGAGAGGAGGAGGAGGAGGATCAAGGCAGTGATGAGTTTGTTGATTCAGGCATGGAGGAGGAGGATCAAGGCAGTGATGAGTTTGCATCTATGTGTCTCAATGTCTCATTGTGTTTTGTGATTGTGAATGACAAATGTGTTGTGATTTGTGAATGATCTAATTTCTATTGAATATTTCATATTTGTAATTGTAAATGTAATTTCTATTGAATATTTGTAATTGTAAATGTTAAATTTTATTGGATGATCTATATGTCTATATTTTTAAATTTTAATATATTTTAAAAATATATTAATTCCGGGGGTCACCGTGTCCTACGTGTCATAATTCCGGGGGTCACCGTGTCTAGTGGGGACCAGGGATCAAATTTGAAGGGTGGGGTCCCATTTCACTATGAAGGGCTATGAGATATTGAACACTATTGAAGGGCTATGAGAAATTTATTAATATTTATTCTATGTGTATATATGGATGTGTTCATGTTGTATGGATTGGATTCTAGGTTAACCGAGGCCTTTTTAGAGCAAAGAATGGGGTAATTACTATTTGGGAACAAGTTTTTTATCAAATGTAAATTGCGGTGATGGAAGATATTGAGGGTGCCACATGTTGTGGAGAAAGTAGTATTGATTCCTATGACGTAATAGGGAGTTCAAAAAGTCTGGTTTCAAGTATTGTCATGCGTAGCTCGATTGATTTTTCTCGCGCTAGGGTTGTAGCAACTGTTATGGCCATTACTGTTAAAAGGATTGATGGGGTGGAATCCCGTGAAATGATGAGTTCTTTTGTTAAGACGTAGATTCAGTGAAATTTGGTGGGAGTCTTATGTTCATTTTATGCACAAAATTCGATTACTTGATTTTGTTGCATTGTTAACTCTCCTCCTAGTCATAGCTACAATCTCTTATATAATTGTGAAGGTTATCAATCCACTCAATATATTAAAGTTGTAGTAGGCCAAAATCATCCACATATTTATTGTACTCACAAATGTTGACATTCCAATTTCTATGTAGAGCGCCCATTAACATTAGATTGTATGGGACATGTTTTTGAGGCATGATGTCATTATCTCATAACAACAAGCTTTTTATCCATAAATATGTCATCTACAAGCCAACGGAATTGTTCCTAATCCTTTATAAAACTTTGTCATAATTATATCAATACCAACATCCCTACCTATTGACTTAGCTTCGAAGATATTACACCTTCGGATAACCAAACCTCATTCCAAGGTTGGTAATCATAAACGTAAAAGCATCATCATAAGGAAATAGCATGTTGTGTTGAGGAAATTCCTTTTTTTCCATTTCCTTCTCAGTATAATATTTGGTTGTGGATCATTTAAAATGTCTAATTTATTTTAATATAATTGGGAAGCTAAATTCAAATTCATTAATATATTAATATGATTTGATTTTTTTATTAATAATAAGTTATTCTTTTCATTTGAAAATGTAATAGTACATCAAAATTTCAATGTTTACTAATGTAGTAAAGTTGAGAGGCTTTATTTTTCAGTGGATATAGCAGACCTGTAAATTCATAGGATGTCAAAAATCTAGTCAGCCTTGAAGTTGAGCTCCTCAAAGAAAACGAATTTCTTTAAATATGTTTATGGCAGGCTGGCATTGCCAGCTTCGCTCCGCAAACTATCCTGGAGGACTGGAGGAGATAGGGTAGGTGGAACTTGGAAGTAGCTCAACCACAGTGGAATAGGGGTATAAGAAAAAGCTTGTTTCTATTCATGCAATATGGTCGGAGCCATGGAAGCATGGAATTCCAGCATTGACTTGATACAACAAAGAAAACAAAAGATGGAACTTGGGAGCTGCAGGATTGACTTGATACAACAAAGAAAACACAGGGTGTGAGGCTGGGAGCCGTAGATGGTAGGATTAACTTGATACAACAAAGAAAACACAGGTCTATAGGTAGGGGCCACGGGCAGGAGCAACAACCTGCAACATTACAAGAAGTTTATGGATTGTGGATTTTGTCTGAAATGCCAAATTCGCGTGGGCATATTAACATAATATATTATACATTGAATACTCAATTAACTCACGGAGTCAGCATTCACGAATTGGTATGTGATAACTTGTAACTTGGTAAGCCCGCTAGCAACAACACGTATGAGCCACCTTCCAGGTTTAATAATTTTGTTGATGCCATTAAATGTGTTAAACACGTAAGCGCTCGCTACAAACACGAGAACTTCGAAGCGTTCAAGCCATGGGCTACTCAGTGTAAGCCCGTCCACGTAAGTTGCTCAATGATATTATTAGAGGCCCAATGGTCCATGATCCATGGATGATCGAACACGTGGATATTGGAGAGTAAGCGAGTCCCACTCCCAAGTCACCTAGCTAGTAGCCGCATTCCCAATTTCCCACTAAAAATTGTTGATGGGTGAAATTTGAAGCTACCCTTCTGTTGCAATTTTAAACAGTAGTGGTTAATTTAATTATTGAAGGGCTTACCATGAAATTAAATTTTTTTTGCATGGTAAAATTTGAAGTGGCCTTCTATGACGTGTGGGTAAAATTTGAAGTGGCCTGAAGGCTTCAAATTTGAAGCCTGGTGGGGACACTCGTGTCCCGTGTCCTCGTGTCGGGTGACTTAGATGAATACATTGTAGAAAGGGGGGAGTTTTAATTTTTTCAATTTTTGGTTTGATTATGAAGTTTTGAGTTTTTTGAAAAGGGTTTCATTTTGAGGTGTGAATTTAATTACAAATTGGGTTATTCCCAATTTGATCAATATTACAAAACTAGGTTAAACAATAAAAAAATAGTAATTGGGATTAAAAAATCACAAAAAAATTGTTTGGGTGAATAAATTACCTGACTAGATGAGAATGCACCGGTGAATTTGTCTCCTCTCCAGCTAAATCGAGCAACACGAATAGTTGAGTGGGCCACAAAGCGTCCTCGTCCAGGGTCAATTTCGCCTCTATTCGCGTTTCTGATGCGTGAGTGTCGCGGGTGGTCGGCAATCGGCCGACTGTGTTTTTAAATTCATTTTTAGTTTTACATATTGCGTACGCGATTTGTAAATACATAACGCGTACGCGTTTTTTAACTACATAACGCGTACGCGTTATTGTTACCTAGCCTACATGTCCAATGACATGTTAGGCTCGGGTCTTACCATGGCAGGTGGTAAATATCATAAACGCGTTATGTTTTAGGTATCAGGAACGAGATTTGAAAAAAGTAGCATTGCATCTAAAGTGACCCTCATCTTCTTGCACACACCCCAATGCTTAAGCAACGCCCAGGCTCCACATGAGATTTTAATCTTAAGCAATGTTAATGCTTCACACAAAAATATAACATTGCTTAAGTGGTGTTCCAAGAAAAAATGTCGATTGGTCATCGAATTTTGTGCCCAATAAACATCATTTCACCTTGCAAAGGTTTATTGAGGACGGAACATCAGTTGAACCGTCAAATTAAGACCCATTTGAGAAATACTTAGATTATATTTAGAAGGCCATATTTAAAATCACACCCATTCAAAGATTTGAACTCGAGTATCCATGCTAATACAAGGTCGATCACCTCGCTACTTGGAGATAAAGCACATTGTTGTCTAGATTATTTTCTTTTACTATTTAGTGTTTTGGTTATTTAAAAAAAAGTAAAGTGTAAGTTCATTAGGTACACATAGTCAAAGCACCCATACCACATAATGAGAAGCCAAAGAAAACATAAATTCATATTTTAAGGAAACAAAATCATGGGTTACATGTTCACCAAGTGGCCTCATCCTCTACTTTTTCTTTGTGCATCGTTTTGGTTCAAATCGAAAAGTTGAAATGGAAATAATTATAAAATTGTTATGTTATAAAATCAAACCTAGGGTTTATATAGTTTTCATATTTTCTGTCATTGTGTAACAATGAATCACATCTTCAAAAGTAGTTTAATTGCTTCTTAAAACAATGGACAAAACAAATTGAAGATTTTTCAGGGGTCAAATTACAACAAAAGTTATGAGAAATGAGGTATTTTAGTTAATAGTTACACAACTACTTGTATTAGCACATCTCCATTGGTGAAGGATGGATGATGCAGATAGGTATTGTCATCCAATTTGGATATACCACCCTTTCTTTGTTTGCCACACTTTTCTAACGAATGAGATATTGTCCTTAACATTGTGTAATTTAAAGATATTATTTGGATGCATATTTCAATGTGATGCATAACATAGAGTACTTCTTATGAGATCCATTAGTTTGGATTTCCAAAGGTGATTTATGATGATAGTTTGGAATTGCAAGTCAAATTCGAGCAATATTAATGTAGAAATGACATCTATGTTTGATGATTGCAATGTCATTTTCATATAATTTTCAAGCAATTAATTTAGATGTTTGTATTCATAAAAACAAATTATAGGAATTTAATTTTGGATTAGTGGTTATGAAGGTCATGTATTTTGTGGTTGTAGGTAAATCAAGAATGCAGTTCAACAGTAGGTTGCATTTTAGCATTCTTGTTTGGTTATCTATTCACATCACCTATTAAAGAGTTCATGATAAATTATAAATGAATGATTAGGTTTTAGCAAATGAGACTAGCATCAACAAGAAGTTAAAATTCCCCCTGGCTTTGGAAACACTAGGGACCAACCCTAAGCCTTCCGATACCCGCTGCCACACCCAAGGCGCTACCCACTTTCCAAGGCTTTAGCAACACTAGGCACTAGCCCTAAGTCGAGACCCACTACCACACCCAAGGCGCCACACACTTCTAGTGCTCATTCCACTTAAGCTCCTACTATTGTTCCATTGCCTTCAAACTCATCCTTGCCACCGTCAAAGGGCCCCACCAAGTCGCCACCCAAAGCTTCACATGTAAGTGTACCCAGAAAAATTAGTCCTTCTAGAAAACAAAAACCACAAATTTCAACCGTTAACAACCAAGCAACTCCATTGTAAAACGATGTCGATTAAAAAATTAATTCTAAAGTATCGTCATAACAATGCCAATGGGCGTTAGACATCACTGTGGTCACCTTTAGAGGGGATGGCTTGAGAAAAGTAGCCGACTCGTCACCCCATGTCCCAAACCATTCCCATCCTTATTAATATAAATATGAATATAAATAACCTTACAACAACAAATTTATATTTGGTATCATGTGATTTGTTTTTGGGTTGAATGTCCATCTGAAAAAGGTTCCCGCGAGATCGAATATTTTGGAGCCGTATAATCAGAACTGTCGAGGAGCATTTTATTACAACTTTTTGGAGGTATTGTATTTTATCTTTCACGGGAAAATTTAGGGAAGAAATGATATCTGGTTTCAGGTTGTAAGTGTTTTGTTGTCTGTCTTTTTGGTTTAATCGGTTGTGCATGGTATTGTTTTGCGTGCAGCTGTTACAACATAATGACGCCCGCTAATTCAATATTGAGAAATGAAATCAATATGGAAATGGTTCCAGAGAAATATATGGATGTCATTACCTGCGAGTTTGCTTACGATCCCGTGAGATTACCTGTTAACCAAGATCCGACTCAAAGTCTCTACGATAGAAAAACTATAGAGACCATTTGGGAAACAAAATGTCAAGCAGAAAACCCTTTTACTAAACAATGGTTCAACGCGAAAAGTGTCATTCCCCAAACAGAATTGAGGCGGGAAATGGAAGACTACATTAGGCTTCAGAAATCTTCTGCGTCTAGAGGTGCAGAGCTAGAAGTAATTGACGAGTATACAAAAGTTCTGGAAGCCGGACCGATGAAGGAATATTTGGACATATTGTTTAAACCTTTCTCAGAACATATGACAATAAAAAAACAGTGTTCCACAATGTGGAAGAAAATTAATCTACTGCGCCTGTATTGTCTTTTTGATTCTGAGAACGTAGAAACGTTCCGATCTTTACATGGCTTCAGATATTTGAACGAACTTATTCATCAAATGATTGTAATTCTGAGGGACGATTCAATAGAAAAGGACACTAAAGAAGCTGCATGGGATGTCTGTAAGGAAATCGCCAGGGCGATTGATGTTATAGGCCTGAAACCATTGGACTTACATTATGCAGACAAACCAAATGAAATTGTCGTGATTTTGGGGTATTACAAAATGATCGACGGTATTTTTGAAGATAACGAAACTTATATGAAAGTCCAATCCCTTATGTTACGAATGTTTTGTAAATTTTTTCTTGAAATGAGTGCTGAAGTTGAAGATATACTTGGAAAAGAATTTTACGAAAATATTGTGGAAGTTAGGGGTACTATGATTGTTATAAGGAAATTGTCTGAGACGAATGTAAAGGATATCAGCAGTGAAGATCTGTATTATGGGATTTCCATTCTGCAAAGAAGCTGGATCAAAACGTCATCTTTCTGTCAACTTGACTCACAAACGGTGGTTAATGCTGTAAATATCTGCATCGCTCGAGAAATAGAGACATCAGATAAGATCACAAATCTTAGCAATCTTTGCGAGGAGCAATTCCGTGAAGCCGAAACACAGGCGCGGCATAATTGTGAGGCTCTTGAAATGGGTCTTTGTCTTATCAAAGATATACTGGTCACGGAAGGCCCATCAGCTGCTAATATTCTACAAGGAGGTTTGGATATAGTGGAAGAGATTGTTCGAATGTTTGAACATTTTAGTAGTCAAGCTGAGAATGAGGATGCAACCAATCATCATGGTGCGAAGGAGGATGATACCAGTGGTGCAATGTTTTGTAGGAAGAAAGGATGCAAAATATTCGATTGTATTCACTCTCGAATTGCACAACTTGGATTGGATATCAACAAAACTATCTCGACAAGTGGGCGAGGACCTCCTTTCGATACTAATGTTCTCCTTGAATTTGTCAAATCTTGAGATACCGTTTCGGCGGAGTTGAGATTAACATTCTTCTTTAACATTTTACATTCACTTATTTCTGACTTACTATTCAAACATATTATTTTATCAGTGTTTTCTAAAAACAGTCATATTATTTTATTTATTTTATTAGTCTTTATTATATATCATATTAAAATAAAAAGAGAATTATCCATTATATATATATATATATGTTTATTTTCAATAATTATAAAATCAATTTAGACAATTTACTTTTTTTATTCTTGTATAATCATCAAACTGAGATCAACCTATATGACACTAACAGTTTTGTTTTATTTTTGTAAAACTTATTATAATATTTCAATATTTTCAAAAATACCTTAATATTTTTTTAATTGTATATCATTAAAAAAACCATAAAAAAAACTTTCTAAAGAAGATAATGAATATAAAATTAATTAATCTTTTAAATCTTTGTAAACCATCATCACTCCTAGGCTCAAGAAACATCATTATAAAATCATAATAAGAACTTTTAAGTAATATTTTTTCAGACCATTATCATTTACTCTTGATAATTCATCTTTGGAAGATATGAAAAAAGATATCCAAAACATTGTTGTAGCATCTAGGGTGAAACAATAAAGTCCCTAGTTTCTTTGCATGCACTGCCCATTCCCATCATTCACTTTTGACGATTCATCTTTGGAAGACATGAAAAAAGATATCCAAAACATTGTTGTAGCCTCTGACACTTTCTAACAACAAAAGGGTGAAACAATAAAGGTCCCAAGTTCTTTGCATGCAATTCCCATTCCCAACTAGATATGGATAGACATATCTATGGATTTCAATATAGGGCTTTGTATTATAGGAAATAAAACAATCATTATGGTGGTATTGTCTTACAAAAGAAGCCAACTTTTGTTCCTTACCACAATATTTAACCCCCTCCTTGGTGGCACAATTCTTTGTGGATTAGATTTTTAAGCTTCAATATGGCATGACAACTTCTATTGTAATTGATCAAGATCCTACCATCCACCACGTTTTGGAATGAACTATTTAAACTTCAAGGAACCCAATTGAATCTTAGCAAGCTTATCACCCCCAAATAGATGGAAAAATAAAAGCACTCAACAAATACTTGGGAGCCTTCTTGTGATGCTTTGTGTTGATTATGCTGCACCATTGGGCTCAATGGATTCCTTTGGTTGAGTGGTGGTACAATACTGCTTATCATGGTTACATCAAATGACACCATATGAAGAAGTGAATATCAACACAACTATCTTGAGAAGTGGAGGACCTCATTTTGATATTAATGTTCTCCTTAAATTCATCAAATCTTGATGTATCATTTCATTTTCTACCACAACAAATTCGATCTGCACATATTTAAATCCTCTATATTGAATAAATTCAAATAATATTTATTCGCCTATTGAGACTAAATAATTCAAGGTTTCTTCTCATTTTGATTTGATGAATGATTCAACACATATCACAAAAAATGCAGTTAGGAGCATTTATGATGAAGCTCTAATTTGACCACTGATCTATTTGTGATGGGCTACTACTATATTTCCCATATAAAAAATATCAATGCTGAGTCATATGGATCTTATTGGTTAACTAAGACTAATTTGGGCTTCTCTGGTGAGTTATCCTCTGAATCAGTGTCTTTCACTGCAGAGTTACAACATTTGGGAATTAGATTGAACATTTTGAGCACTATTTTAAAGACCTGGGGTTACCCAATATAAGTTCTTAGCTCCAGACTCTATTGAGGTAGCAATTTGGCTTTAGGAGGTATCTCAGGTACTTGAGGCTTTTGTTTAGAGATTCCACATGCAGGGGATGTAATTCAGAATCTATCTAAGCTCAAGATCATCAATATCGATATGAAAAATACAAGTTTTCTGTAGGATCATCTCCATCCCTGAGGTTGTACAAAATATTTTGAGACCAAAGGTCACACCGTATAACAAATCTAAAACTAAACTGAGGAAAGAGGGAAAACACAATGGGAAGAAAGCCCCCCTCTCCAGATAGACTATGGCAGGATAATCAATCGTGTACATCACTCACCCCAAGAAGAGATCTAAGGTAAGTGTACTTATTCACCAAGAAGGTCTTAGTGAAGATATCTACAATCTGCTCTTCCACCAGAAGGTAGATCAATGTGATGGTCCGATCATGCACCAATCCTCGGATGTAATGCATGTGTATCTCAATGTGTTTGGTTCTTTGTCTTGGAACCGGATCTATAGAAATCCTGATAGCACTCTGATTGTAACAATAGATGACTGGTGGAGTAGTGAATCAATTCCCAAACTCTGACAAGATTCCCTGCAACCATATGCACTATGTGTTTGAATTGAACGCACCTCTATAATCGGCCTCAGCTGTCTCCATCCCAATCCGAGTCAGTATACCCAACTAGGTTCAAAGGAGACCCAGATGCATAGTGAAGACCATAGGTCTAAGTCCCTTGCAAGTAATGCAAGATCCTCTTTGTTGCTGTCATGTCCCAAATTTGGAATTTGGTCACAATGGCCTAATCACATTAGCCATATTCATTAGAGTTTGTAAAATTGATGTTAAGGGTCAAATAATTGCCAAGGAGGAAAATTACTAGTTTCCTAGGTTTGGGGTGGAAGCTTTGGGATTTGGAATAATGGAGATAATAAATGATGTTTGAACATTAGAATGGAATAAATATTTAATAAAGGACCTAAATAAATATATACAAGTGAAAATCAAAGTGGCATTTGATCATGAAGACACATGGAGGAAGTGGGACCCACATATGGCTAGATTTTCCCACTACATTTGGCCTCATTCTCTCACCAATTCGAATTCAAGGTGAATGGTAACATACTTGGGGGAGTCCAAAAGGTATTATTAATGGCATGACTCATCCAAGGTCGAAATATAGAGGAAGAGTAACTCCCATGGAAGAGGAAGAGGCAATTTGGAGCTAGTGAGACACTTGGGCTAGATTCTCTAGCTCTATGACAACAATGATGAAGATGCTATGACACCTATGACACAAATCAGACCTGAAGGCTGACATATGACATATATGACATGTCATGGATAAAAATAGACTCCAATAGGGCGCTCAAGGGTGTTAGGGAAGCTAAGATGCTTCCACATGTGATTTGGTGGAAGTGGGAGACTAGGAATTGTTGTACAAGTGGCGTTCTTTGGAATCTCTTCCCAACTTGAGTTGGCATGAGTCTCTTGGAAGGAATTCGACCCATGGAGGCCATTAGAACTTTATAAATGTCAATAACAAAGAATGAAAGCAGCTTTTGATCATTTTTAGAATTTGCAATTGCATTTGTGAAGAGGGAGAGCTAGTGGATGACTAGTTTCTTGCCTTAGCCAATTTCGAGGGTGAAAGATTCCCATCCAAGTTGGTAATTGGAAAGGCCATTCAGACCCTTCATTTGGAGCTTTAATGGAGTCTTTATTTGTAGGTGTAAGCTACAGGGCAGCTCATGGTTTCTTCTATTGCAGCTCACTCCTTCAACCATTTCCAGTTTTGATGGCATATTCTTGATCCTTGAGGGAGGGCGTTTTTGGTGAGCTATTGTACTCTTTGGGGAAGCTCTTAATGCCCCATTTCTTTTGTAATATGAAGTAAATACTCTGTTCTTCATCTCCAAAAATTTTCAGGTCGAAATTCCAAGTAGAAATGTATAAATCTCATTTTTAATGGAAGAACAATGCCATTTCCCCACTACCTTGTTGTGAGCCAATGTATTGATGATGATTTCGAATGAATGGATGATTCTCTGATATATTTGTGATCAATATACTGCCATGGATGTATTCTACAAGTTTCATGTACTGTACTTGAGCATTTGAAGCATTTTTACTCAGTTTAGTTGTATTGGGAGGTGAAATAGTGCCATTTCCCCAAGGGTCGAATTGGGGATTTTTGCAGTTGAATGGGAGAGGGTGAGAACAGTTGTAATAATCCATTAATGGTGCATATGAGACTTTAATAAAATACTTAACACATTACATACCTCTGTTCATAAATTTGAGTGGGTTTGGAGGCATTTGGGAAGCCATTTTCAGTGCTTACCCTAGGGGGATTTGAACCCCAAATTACTAGTAAAATTGCATAATTGGTTCAGAATATTAAGAGAGTTTGCAGAGGTATTTTGGTGGACATATGTCATCCATAAACATCATATTAAATTTATAATATCATTCATACACCTTCCTTGAAGATTTGAAGGCATTTGGAGTCAATTTGAGACCTAGAGACCAATACTAGTCAAAGGAAAATCACTAGTAAAGTTACCTACATTGATCAGAATTGAAAGAGGATTTGCAGAAGTATTTTAAAGGTCCAAAGGCATTCCTAAAACACATATTTATGTTCTAATACCATTCATATACCTTCTCAGAATATTTGGGATCATTTGGGGCAAAATTGGGACCTAGAGATCAAAACTAGTCAAAGGTCTAACTAGGAAAAAAAGTGAAAAATTGCCATTTTAATAAAATTCCTAACAAGGAACATTACAGTGGCATCAGAGCATGGTCCTTGCACCTGTGGATTAGGAACATACATTCAAGAATAATTGGCAGCCATGTCTTACTATTATGATGAATCCTATGAGTACAATTCTTATGAGGAATATGCAGATGCTTATTAGCAATATGAAGCAGAATGTGAATGGTACGAGGAAGAGATGCCATCATGCAATAATTCTTACAATTTCAAGAGAAATGAAGATTATTCTTATGACTTTAAATCTGATGAATATGAGTGTGTCACACCAACCAAAGATAATTCTATGACTGAGTTCCAAAGATGGAGAGCAAAATATAAAACCTTGCCCCAACAATATCAAAAATATCAAGAATATTTGGCTTTTAGCAAAAATACACAAAATGACATGTCTTTTGAGTACTTTGCTGAACATGTTTTTGAAAATAGGCCCAAACATGAAGATGTGGAGTTAGTAAAGAAAGGTTTATGCCCTTCTTGTAAAGAACCTTGGAGTGAGTATCATACATGTGTGCATGAAATTATGTCCCACTTGAGGAGAGCTTTTGGGAATTTTTCAAAAAAAGATTCCAAAGATATTGATCATAAGGAAAACAAGGGGAAAAATGCATCATCTTGCTTGAAGGATAAAAATGAAGAGACATCACAAGAGCATGAAGAAGATTCTATTGAAAATATGGAAGATCATTTCGAGACACCTTCTAGCTTAGACATGAACCAAAGAGCATCTACTGATGGATGCTTAAACTATGAAGGAGTACCTACTGATGGGTGCTCACACCTCTATGTTGGTGACATAGAGATCACTTTTGAAATTGTTGCTGCAAGCCCAAGTTCCATTAAGCATGATAATGAAGACCTTGTAGCAGTTGAAGAAGAACCAAGATCAACTTCCCCATCACCACTTGAGCTTCATGAAGTTGGTCCAAGCAAAATTGAAGAAGATGAAGAGGTTCATTTGCAAGAGCCTCATTTTCTTGAAGGGTCCTTAAAGATGAATGAAAATAAGATCCAAGAGTCCCTCAGCATTCTCCATGACACTCAAGCATTGGTGTCAAATTCTTGTTGGAGAGCTACTTCATTGGAGGAAACATCCTTCCTTGAAGACATGGAGAAGATTCAAAGAGCAATGTGCCACATCAAAGGTAATTTCATGTCTTTGCTTTTTGATAGAAACCATTTGTTTGAGCTTAATGAATTGTTACATGATGCATACTTGAAGAATAATGAGGATATTCATAAGCTCACAATTCAAAATGAGCAACTTCTTGAAAAGTTGCAAGATACTTGTTTTTCCTCCTATGTTTCAGATTGTCAAATGGTAGATTGTTTGGAGGATTCTCATGACATGGTGGATCATGAGAAATGTGAAAATTTGAATGTTCTTGATGTGTTTGAAGATGAACTTGAAGAGATCCAAACACTTGATGTGGTGGAAGAGGAATTTGAATTGCCTCTTGATGAAGGTTATGCAATTTTTAAAGAAGAGCATGATTCCTCTACATTGGAACCAAACTATGACAAAGAGTTCACACTTTTGAAGGAGCTGCATGATACTACCCATATGGATCCTTCCCATGATGAAACTTCTGTACTTTTTGATCATTTGGGTGAGTTAGTACATTCTCCTACATCCTACAATTCCATGTTTTGCAGTATTAGTCTCAATGAAGTATGGGTGAAAGGGTTCTTTTTTATGGTGCCACATGAGGAGTATGGAACTCCTAGATTTAACTTTTATGATGACATGGTTGGAGCACATTCTTATTCACATTTGCAGCAGCATAATTTGTCACTTTATGATGATTCACATCTACATGGATGCACCTATGATATGGATTTGAGTCACTTGAATACTCGTGGTTTTTCTTGCTCAACACTGGGTTCATTTGATGTTAGAGGAACTTCATCCAACACTTGGATGAATAGATTTATGATGGGAGAACATTTTTGTTGGCAGCCACATACTTTGTTACATCTTTATGATTCTCACATTCATGGATGTATGGGTGAGACTTCTTTGAGTCATTTGAAGTCTCCTTGTTTTTTCTGCTCATTATTTGGTTCAGATTCTAGTGGAGATTCTTCATTCACTTCTTGGATGAAAGAATACATGGCTGAATATTTTGATGCATATCACATCCTTTTGGAGCAGCATTATAGGACATGGGATCCTCACCTATGTCATTGGAGCAGATTTGATTGGTCACTCGAAGCTTGTATGCACTTGGAAAATGGTGGTCTACTTGCTTGGAGGTATAAGCACTTTCATGACTCTTTGATGAAGCATATCCTTGATGTACATTTTCATTATGTTGTTATGTACTTTGATGATATATATTTGGTACTCATGATGTTTGGAAGAATGCATACAAGAAAATGGGATCCAGGAATCCTCTTATCTAATGGTGTAGGTTGGAGAGCACTCTTAATTGTTGGGGTGCAATACAAGCAATGGGACCCTGGAATAATTTTTGTCTCATTGGTTTCATTTTTTTGGGGAAAGCAAGCAGTATGGGAGATGGATTCCCCACTTAATAAAGTTATTTTAATCAGAGTAGTGCAGCAGCAAGCATGGTGGTTCCTCTCTAAAATATTCAAGGAAACTCAAAGACTCAAGGTTTGGCAATTCAATGGCAACTTCAAAGAATTATACAGAAAGCAGGTTCTTCAACACCCATGTTTGAAATTGCTTGAGGACAAGCAATATTGGGAAGGGAGGATTTGTCATGTCCCAAATTTGGAATTTGGTCACAATGGCCTAATCACATTAGCCATATTCATTAGAGTTTGTAAAATTGATGTTAAGGGTCAAATAATTGCCAAGGAGGAAAATTACTAGTTTCCTAGGTTTGGGGTGGAAGCTTTGGGATTTGGAATAATGGAGATAATAAATGATGTTTGAACATTAGAATGGAATAAATATTTAATAAAGGACCTAAATAAATATATACAAGTGAAAATCAAAGTGGCATTTGATCATGAAGACACATGGAGGAAGTGGGACCCACATATGGCTAGATTTCCCCACTACATTTGGCCTCATTCTCTCACCAATTCGAATTCAAGGTGAATGGTAACATACTTGGGGGAGTCAAAAAGGTATTATTAATGGCATGACTCATCCAAGGTCGAAATATAGAGGAAGAGTAACTCCCATGGAAGAGGAAGAGGCAATTTGGAGCTAGTGAGACACTTGGGCTAGATTCTCTAGCTCTATGACAACAATGATGAAGATGCTATGACACCTATGACACAAATCAGACCTGAAGGCTGACATATGACATATATGACATGTCATGGATAAAAATAGACTCCAATAGGGCGCTCAAGGGTGTTAGGGCAGCTAAGATGCTTCCACATGTGATTTGGTGGAAGTGGGAGACTAGGAATTGTTGTACAAGTGGCGTTCTTTGGAATCTCTTCCCAACTTGAGTTGGCATGAGTCTCTTGGAAGGAATTCGACCCATGGAGGCCATTAGAACTTTATAAATGTCAATAACAAAGAATGAAATCAGATTTTGATCATTTTTAGAATTTGCAATTGCATTTGTGAAGAGGGAGAGCTAGTGGATGACTAGTTTCTTGCCTTAGCCAATTTCGAGGGTGAAAGATTCCCATCCAAGTTGGTAATTGGAAAGGCCATTCAGACCCTTCATTTGGAGCTTTAATGGAGTCTTTATTTGTAGGTGTAAGCTACAGGGCAGCTCATGGTTTCTTCTATTGCAGCTCACTCCTTCAACCATTTCCAGTTTTGATGGCATATTCTTGATCCTTGAGGGAGGGCGTTTTTGGTGAGCTATTGTACTCTTTGGGGAAGCTCTTAATGCCCCATTTCTTTTGTAATATGAAGTAAATACTCTTTTCTTCATCTCCAAAAAGTTTCAGGTCGAAATTCCAAGTAGAAATGTATAAATCTCATTTTTAATGGAAGAACAATGCCATTTCCCCACTACCTTGTTGTGAGCCAATGTATTGATGATGATTTCGAATGAATGGATGATTCTCTGATATATTTGTGATCAATATAATTCCATGGATGTATTCTACAAGTTTCATGTACTGTACTTGAGCATTTGAAGCATTGTTACTCAGTTTAGTTGTATTGGGAGGTGAAATAGTGCCATTTCCCCAAGGGTCGAATTGGGGATTTTTGCAGTTGAATGGGAGAGGGTGAGAATAGTTGTAATAATCCATTAATGGTGCATATGAGACTTTAATAAAATACTTAACACATTACATACCTCTGTTCATAAATTTGAGTGGGTTTGGAGGCATTTGGGAAGCCATTTTCAGTGCTTACCCCAGGGGGATTTGAACCCCAAATTACTAGTAAAATTGCATAATTGGTTCAGAATATTAAGAGAGTTTGCAGAGGTATTTTGGTGGACATATGTCATCCATAAAAATCATATTAAATTTATAATATCATTCATACACCTTCCTTGAAGATTTGAAGGCATTTTGAGTCAATTTGAGACCTAGAGACCAATACTAGTCAAAGGAAAATCACTAGTAAAGTTACCTACATTGATCAGAATTGAAAGAGGATTTGCAGAAGTATTTTAAAGGTCCAAAGGCATTCCTAAAACACATATTTATGTTCTAATACCATTCATATACCTTCTCAGAATATTTGGGATCATTTGGGGCAAAATTGGGACCTAGAGATCAAAACTAGTCAAAGGTCTAACTAGGAAAAAAAGTGAAAAATTGCCATTTTAATAAAATTCCTAACAAGGAACATTACAGTTGCCTTCCACTAAAGCTCATGAGGCTCTTGCATGTATCTGGAGACAGCACTGACTGCATAGGAAATATTAGGTGTAGTGTGTGTAAGAAACAATAGACTGCCAATCAACTGCTGATATAGTGTACTATCCACCAGAGGTGTGGAAGAACCATCCTCAAGGATGATCCCTGAAAGAAAAGGAAATACTGTTGGTTTTCATTCGCTCATATGGAACTTGTCAAGCATATCTGAAGCATACTTGGACTGTTCAACCTTGATTTGTGAATCACTTTGAGTGACTTCAAGACCAAGAAACTGCTTCAGCAGTCCAAGATATGACATATAGAAGGAGTTGTGCAAAGTTGTTTTTATAGATATGATGCATGAATATTTTCTCCCTGTAATCAATAGATCATCAACATATATAAAAATCAGGAGTAGAGAGTCACCATCATGTCTCATATAGAAATTAAAATCAAATTTGCACCTCTTGAAATCTTGTGACAGAAGGAAAGATTCCATCTTTTCATTGCAAGCTCGGGGAGCTTGCTTGAGTCCATACAAGGACTTCCTCAATCTGCACACCAATGAAGAGTCTTCAACATACCCCTCAGGTTTCTTAATGTAGATGTCCTCCTCTAGATATCCATGAATTAATGCACTCTTGACATCCATATGATGCACTTCCTAGTGCTTGGATGCAGCAAGAGAAATAACAAGACGGATGTAATCCATCTTAGCATGAGCAGTCAATCCCATGGACTTGGGAGAAACCCTTTACAACTAATAGAGCCTTGTATTTGCTAGTGACCCCATAAGAGTCCATCTTAGTTCGGTAAACCCACTTGCATTGAACAAGCTTCCTCCCAGGAGGGAGTGAAACAAGTTCCCAAGTTTCATTTCTTTGAAGAGACTCATACTCTTCATCCATAGCTGCTACCCATCTTGGATATTGGGACGATTCAAATAATGTCTTTGGATCTGATCCAATCATAAGAAATCATCTCTCTGCAAGAAATGGATCTGTGTGAGAGAGAAGGTCAGATCTGGTTGTTCTTGAAGATAGTGGATCTCCAACAATATCACTGGTTGATGAAACAGTAGTGGTGGCCCATTTTGCAATAGGAGTTGGAACCTTAGGTGCTAGATATTCAGGTGTGAATATGGATCTAGCATTCTCTCTTCTCTGTGAATCTTCTTTTTCTCAACCTTTTTTGTTGGATCTTTGCCATTCAAGCAACCTTTGCAGGTGCCTTGGGAAAACTTGAGATTGGGTAGACCTTCAACTACCTTTTGAGTTTGCATGTCTTGCAAGTGCTTGTAGTTGAGATGCCAAAATATTTCATGGCATAGCCTACTCTCTTATTTTTAATGAGTGTGAAGAGAAGACTATTTAGAGAGAGGTATAAAGTGGGAGAACTCATAGAGTTTTGAATTGTGGTTTGCAAGAGCTTTTACAATGGAAGATCCTAATACCATGTCTTGGATTTTGACCTCATTTGGAGAGATCACCCTCTTGGGATATTCAGTGTGGGCCATCTGGTAGAATGAAAGTAGATTAGCAGTGAGTGTAGGGACATAGGGCACATCTTAGAAGTACCCATGATCAAGTTTGATTCTTCCAATCCCCTCAGAGGAGACCTCAGAATCATTCCCCAACATGATGGAAGGTCCAATAGTGGATCTAAAACCATTAAATAGATCTTTGAAGGAAGATATGTGTCTTGATTCTCCTAAATCTATGATGAAGGAGGATTTTGTTGATGCACTTGCCATGAGAGCATGGCATCTCTCTTTTTCCTCATATCTTGATGGTTCACCTTCTTTCTTCCTAGCACATGTAGGTACTGGAAGGTTATTATTTTCAAGAAGTGAAGCCATGAGATCTATGGTCGTCTTCATACATGAACTCTTGGGATGAAATACTCTATTGCAATAAGTAGATTTGGATTTCACCTTATGAGTTTGCTTGTCATTCTTGGAGTTAAAAACTCCTTCTGACTGGTTTGGAGCCTCCTTTTACTTCTGCTCATTCGACTTTCTCTCAAAAAAAATTTGCTTGCCCTTGCCATTCGCTCTCTTCATTTCAGTAGCAACAAGTGTTGAATCCAACTTGGGTTTTATCATTCCCATATGAACTAACTTATCCTCCTCAAGTGTGAGTGATTGGATGAAGTCTTCAAGTGTGGGAAACTTCCATTTTGGGATGGAAAGCTTCGTTGACTACAAGGTAGAGACAAATACTGAGTAGTCAGGGCCTAGTTTTGATAGTATGGCAAGGATGAGTTGCTTCTCTTCTTTCTCAATCCCATATCTCTTCAACTGTGAAATCAGATTTTTGAACTTGTTTAGAAACTCAGTGATGGAGTCAAAACTGCAAGGGCTCAATGAGATGAGCTCATTTTCCAGCTTGTGACCTTTCAAGTCATATTTCTGACCAAGAAGAGATTTGATCTTGTCCCAAACTTATTTTGGAGTATTTAGATCTATGACATGAAAATGGAGGTCTTCATAAATGTTGAAGAGCAGCAGTCCTACTGCTTCATCAAGTTTATCCAAGTACTTAGATTTCTCAACAGCACCAGTGGGTTCAACTGCAATGCCATTCAATACTCTAGAAAGGCTTTTGGAATTCATAAAGATGTCCATCTTGGCTTTCCATTTGAAATAATTGAAGGAGTTCAGTTTTAGATCCATTGATACTGCTAAATTCAAATTGAAGAAGGAGATAACTTGCAAAACAAATAAGATTGTTGATGGAGATTTGATGCAAATTTGAATGAACATTTCATTAGGACAATGAGCACATGTGACTGGATCCTTCACAGTTGGCTAGACATCATTGGATTACTCCAATGAATTCAAGACAATTGCACCAATAATTGTTGTGGAAATCCAGAGGCTTCTGGTGCTCAATGAAAGATAGCTGCTCAATGAATTGTTGCAACTGTTACAATTCGAATAGTTGACTCCAGATCTGATACCATGTGATATTTTATAGGATAGATTAGATAGCTAGAGTAAACCTCACAAATCTCACTCATGAATTGCAGAGAAGAAGAAGAATTGAATCAAATATCACTCATTAACTCAAGAAATGACAAAAACTGTTGTAATATTGTTCCTCAGTTGTAAGCCAGCAAAAATGTGAGAGTACAATGGAATGAATTAGAATTACCTAGGTAGTTTCGAATTCTCCTCAGTAGCATGGCTTCACTGCATTGGAACCATGACCAAACTAGTGGTAGTGACCAGAATAGTCAAAGGTCAGTCAAAGGTGAGTCTAACTGAGTCTAATTGGTGCACGTGGCACAAATCTAGGGAATGAGACTCCAATGTGGATGCATAAGGAGCTGTCAGTAGTTAGTAGAGCTGAACTAGTGTCTATAAGTGTCTGTCTAAGTGCTTCAGTCAGTTAACTGAGCAGATATTCCTCAAATCAAGGAACTGATACACTAATCAGGGAACTGACGGATGTAACTCCTAAATAGGTGCAAGAGGGCGCATTTGTACTCCAGTGATGGAAACAAGGGTGCATATGTGGCTAGGAGGGCTAGAACTGAGAAGAAACAGGCTCCCAGGGGTGAAAAACTAGGGACTAGGTGCTGGGAGACTACCATACTAATGATTGGATGCATGTCTGTAGAATGCATGCAAATATATAATTGATGGTGAGAATATTCCAACAGTAGTGACCTTTATACCCTTAATCTGATGAATTTGTTTGGATTTATAAATCATTTTGTTATGTCCCTCTATTATCCAAATAAGTAACAAAGGGGACAGGGGGCACCCCTATCATAGATCCCGAGAGATCCTAAATATTTTAGTAGTAAACCCATTAACCAGCACAAGAAATATAGATAAGGAGATGCAAGCCATAATCTACTTGACACACTTTAGTGGAAGCCCAACCTATAACAGAACTAACCTCAGAAATAGAAAATCCATATGGTCATAAGATTTTATGAGGTACATTCTGAGTATCAATGCCTTCAATATCTCTAGTTTGATAGGAGGATCTCTTGAGCAAATCCAATGGCATCCATGATTTTATGATTGGAGAGGAACCAAACATTTTCCACCGAGATACAATTAGAAGGTATGGGTTTGATCCTTTTTGAAATGATCTTAGTGATAATCTTGTATATCAAATTACATAAGGCGATAGGCCATATATCATGAAATGATTTTAGGATTGAACTTTTGGGAATGATTGCAATATACATTGAATTTAAAGAACCCAAAACATACCCTCTTATTCGATATTCCTCCACCATATCTAAGAGATCTTGCCCCTCTAACTCGAAGAATTTGTGGAATAATTCCACTAACCAGCCATCAGGTCACAGACTCTTGTCCTTGGCCACCTTTCTTAGAACTTTTTCAATTTCAGTCAAGAAACCTCCCTTCCCACGTGTGCACCATCCTCCTCTGTGAAGGATATGGGATATTGTTGAAGAAAATCCACCTGAGAGCTTGTATTGGATAACCCTGGGTCTTTAAAATAGTGCTCAAAATGCATGATAGCCTCTTTTTCCAGGTCATCCTACATGCTTATAACTGAACCACCTGAATCTTTCAAATCCCATATGGATTTCACCATCATTCGCTAGCTGGAAAATTTATGAAAAAAATTTAATTGCAATCCCCTTACCTTGTACAAATTGTTGAAATATTGTAACTTCTCAGAATATTATATTTGTACTTTATTATTCCAGAGATGTTTCATTCCTCTGTGAAGATCTTATTGTATATCCAAAGATGTTTATTCCTCCGTCGGAATGTGGTAACTTGGGTTATTAGACTTCCCTAGTGGGGGTCGGCCCTGTATGTGTTATGTGGGTCAAAGGGTTATTAGACCACCCTAGAGGGGTCGGCCCAGTCAGTTGTAATGGGGTGTTTAACCCAGTAATTAAGTTGGGGCCAACCTAGCGTGTGTAAAAGTCAGTCGGGAAACAAGTATAAGTAGAGGAGGATGTTCCTCACTTATCTCACTCATTCATTCACTTGTGAGTGGTGCACTTGTGTGAGAGAGGTCTGCTATGGAGGAGAACGAGCTCATGGTTTTGGTTTGCATCTTTGTATTTGTTGTTCATCTATATTGAGGAAGCTTTGCTGGGTTTTCTACCCCATGAGGGTTTCCCAGGATAAATCTGTGTCTCTTGTGTTTATGTTGTGCTTGTTGTTTCTTCAGTGAGCCTGTATATGCTATTGTTGTGAAATGAAATGTGATGCTGATATTTTATGTCTTAGCATATTGAATATTAACACAAATCACCCTACTCTTCAAAGGCTAAGATTCTGCTTCAATCTTAAAAATATTAATCTTTTTGTCCTATAAGGATTGGGTAAGCTCTTTGTCCTGTATAGTGAAAAATGGATCAGGATAGCTATTTTGAAAAAAATATGATAAATATTCTTCAATATCTAGTAGTTCTTGCACTAGTACAAAATGAGAGATAAGTGACCAAGCGACCAAAAAAATTGGTCACCACGGCTTTTTCAAGGGATAAATGACCAAAATTGAGAAATTTTAAGTGAACTGACTAAAAATGACCAAGATAAATGACCAATTTGGTCACAAGATAAGAACTAAACTAAAAATGACCAAGATAAATGATCAATTTGGTCACGAGATAATAACTAAGATAAAATTGACCACATAACAATTGGTCATTTATGTGGTCAGTTTTAGTTGTGTCATTCTGAAAATGGAAAATTATAATTTTGATAATGATTTTGTACGATTTACTAAATAATTTACTAAATTTTAACACTGCAGATGGATTCGGAGATGGAGACCCCTTTATAAGGGGTCTCCATCTCCGAATCCATCTGCAGTGTTAAAATTTAGTAAATTGTAACATTAATAGTTACCACAACTTGGATTATTTTTCAATACATGTCTTCTAGGGGATCATTTATTTGAGGCCATCCTGATGCCTATATTTGTGTTAGATGATAGGAGAATCATTGAGATCCTCATTTAGGGTTTTCTCTAATAATTACTGCCTTGTGTGTGGTGAGTTGATATCTAGATAATACATCATGTCTTGCATGTAGTTTATCAAGTGATAGATAAGTTCTTCTACATGTGGTTGAGTCGAGTCTTAGTGATATTTGTCAACTTTCCTTTTCGAATTTTCATGTCATAAAGTTAGTGTCACTCTGTTCAGCTTGTTGTACTGGTT
The DNA here is from genome assembly GCA_027924585.1 of Larix kaempferi. Taxonomy (NCBI): domain Eukaryota; kingdom Viridiplantae; phylum Streptophyta; class Pinopsida; order Pinales; family Pinaceae; genus Larix; species Larix kaempferi. The sequence goes on from BSBM01002036.1 coordinate 190,083, forward strand.
GTGTTCATATTTTGTTTGAACAAAACCATCACCATTTGACCACCTCGACAGTCTGTTAAAGTTTTGACAAATTCATGTATTTTGTTTCATGTTAGCTAAAAATCGTAAATTTCACAACCTCCATTAATTATCCATATGCATTCATTCACCATGGTTCTCTTTGCACCCGAGTTCAAAAATATTTAAAGTCCGCCTGGGTCCCTCTTTACAAGAAACAACCAATATCCTCCATTTTGAAGAAAAAATAATTCCTCCCTTTTTGTAAAATTCCCTTTGTTCCCATTTCCTTGAATAATAATAATAATAATAATACCCCATAATGGCACCTAACCCCTTGTCCATTCACATATAAAATAAATAGATTATCAAAAACCTTTTTTTTCTGTGTATCTTTTCACCCATATATAATATTAATATATTGTATAGTTATTATATATATTTATATAATTAATATATGTAGCTAGTATTAACAAATTAATAAAAAGAAGAATATAAACAAAACAAATGTAACAGATAGAGGGAAACTCAAAAAAAATGAAAAGTCAATGAGCGGTGAATTAGAAAATAGATTGAGAGGGAAAATAAAAGAAAATAGGGCCTCGAATAGATCTGATCTCCATGAATTGCTAAGAGAAAGCAAAGTTCTCCATATGGTTGCAAGCATCTCCATGTGATTTGCACGAATTGCGCACATGAAGCAAAGTTCTCCATATGTTTGCAAGGATCTCTATGTGATAGGCTTCTTGATTTTGGTTCAGATCATCCATTCGCCATCAATTTTTTCAACAATATTTGGGGTAGGTTTGAAACCCTAGCTCAACTATTTCAGCATAATCATGCTTCAGGTAACAATTCCTACCCTTAGCTCTTCGGTTCCATTGTATTTATGGACTTTCTTTAATCTTTGAATTCATGGTTTAATGGTCTCAATACACTATTAACATAAATAGAACTCTATGCAAAGCAGAAAGGTGACTAAGGTATTATATCAGGATACACTTATTGTAACTATCTGGGCAAAAGATTTGTTTTGAAAGGAACAATTAAGACCCACCTGTTTTTATATCGATTATGTTTCTTGTTAATTCCACAAAAGTTATTTAATTTTGGGGTTTGTGATGGAAAGGAGGCCAAATTGTTTAGGAATTGAATACTGGAATACTAGGACAAATAACAGGGTCAACTGTAGGAGAAATCCTTCTGAGGAGAGAAAAAGAGATGTATATTCTGGCTTGACTCCCCAAACAGGGGCCATGGTTCCCTATGAAACAATCTACTCGAATGAGGCATTCGATTCTAGTGCTACTTTGGATACTTTAATGGTTGTGCAGACTGATTGTGAATATTTGAATAAGCAATCGCCCCATATAGAATGCTTATTCTTGTCAATAATTATATTAAATTATCTCATCTCAGACTGAGGCATAGCTAATCATACAAATAAATAAACTAAAATGATCAGAGATTGGATCCATAGATGAATCTCAATACCTATTTCTCCTCCAAGAATTTCATGAATGCTCTTTTGTCCATTGAAGAGCCGAGACGAGCCCTTTTTAGCAGTTGGCGATGTGGGTGTTTCCATATTACCATTGGCACAATTCTTCGACATTGTCTAGTTTTTAAACTAGGGATACCATCAATATGGGTAGTAATGATTTGAAAGAAGTATCGGTGTTTCATTCATATCCGATGGAATTACTATGCGAATCTGCAAATCTGAAATAGAATTTGCAAATCAGAAATAGTACATACCTTATAAATATCAGTCTTTCCCTCTGGTAGACAAGTCAAGTTGAACTGGGTACCTTGACAATCAGATCTCTCATAGGAATTGCTCGGTTTATACTTCAAATGGGAACAATTTTGATTGTTGATCGCTCGAATATTATGCATCTCCTCTTTTATCAAAAAGTTGCAATACTATGTTTTTCCTTTTCCTTTTCTTTTTTCTTTTCTAAAATATATGTGAAATCGATTGTGCCAAACAAGAATAAAAGGTAAAGGGAATGTGAGGAAATATTAGAATCATGGTAACTCATTTTTTAAAAATAATTTTACAAAAAGGGAGGATTTTGGTAACTTTTTTTAAAAAAGAATTTTACAAAAAGGGATTTTTTTTTCTTTTCAAAATGGAGGATATTGGCGATTTTTTGTAGGGAAGAGACCCAAGGGGAACTTTATAATTTTTTGAACTCAGGTGCAAGGAGAACCATGATGAATGGATGCATATGGAGAATTAATGGAGGTTGTGAAATTGACAATTTTAGCTAACATAATGACGCAAAATACATGAACTTGTCAAAAATTTAAGAGACTACTGAGAGGGTCAAACGACGTGTTAAATTTTCTGAATTTACTTCAATATGATCTAGGATCTTAACTGATAGAACAACATGTACAGCATATCTACAGCATATCAATCATGGAGACAATAATGCAAGCACACAAGAGACACAAAGATTTACTTGGGGAAAACCATAAAGGTGAAAAACCCCAATAACTTCCTCAGAGATAGATAGAGCAATGATACAACCAACCAAGAGAGATAGCCATAACCTAGCAACAGATCCTCCTCCTCCATAAGTGCGCCACTCCTCCTTGAGTGCATGTGTGAGAAGTGAGTGTGTAAATAGAGTGCCTCCCACACTCTATTTATACTTGACTTGACTTTCCTTTTTACCTAACTCATGTAGGCTCGAACTTAACCACATAACATAATGCTGAGTGGGCCGACCCCCAATAGGGTGGTCTAATAACCCTTTGACCCACATGGCTGACCCCCAATAGGGTGGTCTAATAACCCTTTGACCCACATGGCCGACCCCCAATAGGGTGGTCTAATAACCCTTTGACCCACATGACTTATACAGGGCCGACCCCAAATAAGGTGGTCTAATAACCCATCAAGTATAAGTTACGACACTTACAATATAAATGACGACACTTCCTTATAGAGGAATAATACCATCTCTATAGGAATACAATATACATATATGTGAAATACATTCCGAAGTTACATATACATCAACACTCCCTCTTAACTAGGAAGGTATTTCTCAGCACAGTTCTTCTAGCACAAGTCATCTTCTCTGGATCATCGTCACTAGATAATCGTCATCGAGTCATAATCATCGTCACTGCTGCTGCTATCTCAATCAATCTCGGAATCTACTCGTCATAGGAAGTTCTACAGAGCCAGTCCTTTTTCATATTGGATGTAGGCCCACCACCTGCAGGTCTTCGTCATCACTGGCCATACTGTGGAATCCTCAGGACTTATTACGTGTGTCACAAAACCTCGAAAGAGCATCCCAGGATGTTACGAGCACACAGCTCTACCTATAGGATCTCCTAGGGAAACGAATTACATGTGACCTCACCACAAAACCTCACAAGAGCATCCCAGGCTGTTACGAGCACACAGCTCTACCTATAGGATCTCCCAAGGCAACGAATTACATGTGGTCATGGAAAAACCTCGCAAGAGCATCCCAGGACTGATTACGGGCACACAGCCCAACCTATCGGATCTCCCAGGGAAACGAATTACATGCCATAGGACAAAACCTCGCAAGAGCATCTGCCAGATATCCCAGGGCGCTATTATATGCCATAGGCAAAACCTCGAAAGACTGTCTGCAGATCTCCCAGGGAAACGAATTACATGTCCTCCCAGAGAAAAACCTCGAAAGAGCATTTGCCAGATGTCCCAGGGCACCGAATTACATGCCATAGGCAAAACCTCGAAAGACCATCTGCAAATCTCCCAGGGCACCGGATTACATGCTCATCTGCACAACCTGATCCACGGCCACAGAGTATCAACCTGATACTCTCCATACATCACCTGATGTACTCATGATCATCCTGATCATCATCACTGCAACTTCCTGCTGCATGTCATCTGGAGCAACATCTTGAAGCTCGTCATCTATGATCATCCTGATCATCACTGCAACATCCTGCTGCATGTCATCTAGAGCAACATCCTGAAGCTCGTCATCTATGATCATCCTGATCATCACTGCAACATCCTGCTGCATGTCATCTGGAGCAACATACTGAAGCTCGTCATCTATGATCATCCTGATCATCACTGCAACATCCTGCTGCATGTCATCATACCTGATCCACCGAATCATCAATGCATCTACCTGATGCATACCAAGTATCTACCTGATACATATCATCATACATGATCCTCCTGATCATACAATGTATCCACCTGATAAAAATATGATACATATCACCATACATGATCCACCTAATCATACAATGTATCCACCTGATACATATATAGATACATGGTCCAAGCATCCAACATGATGCATATACAAAATACATACACATGATCCAACTGATCATATCCAGCATCAACATGATGCGTACATACATAAAAATGATCCAACTGATCATATCCAGCATCCAACATGATGCGTACATACATACATAAAAATGATCCAACTGATCATATTCAGCATCCAACATGATGCGTACATACATACATAAAAATGATCCAACTGATCATATCTAAGCAGAAACCAGAACATCATCCTGATGCTCATCATCCAGCGCTTACATCCACAGCCATGTGAAGGATCCTACTTCCAACATGCTTGGAATGGCTTCAGAAAATGTGTCCATCACTTCTTCCTCGAAGTGTCCTCGATCTGAAGAATGCCAAGCCTCTCTCTGAAGTACTCGAAATTCACCCTGGCTAGTGGCTTTGTCAGCACATCTGCAATCTGCTCATCCGTCGCAACATACAGGAGCTTCACAGCTCCTCTCTGCACCATATCCCTGATATAGTGATATTTGATCTCTATGTGTTTCGACCTGTCATGAAACATTGGGTTCTCGGACAGCTTCACACAACTCTGGTTATCACAGAAGATACCAGTAGCCTCCAACGGGAGATCAAAGAATTCAGACAGTAGCTTCCGTAGCCATACTGCCTCGCAACTAGCTGAGCAGGCTGCAACATACTCTGCCTCAGCTGTACTCAGTGCTATGCAGGACTGCTTCCTGCTAAACCAAGAGATCACACCTAATCCCATACTGAAGCAACACCCAGATGTGCTCTGCAGCACTGCCAGCCCAATCTGAATCAACAAAACCCTGCAGGTTAAACTTTTGATTCACCTCATACCTGAGCCCATAATCCACTGTACCTTTCAGGTACCTCAGAACATGCTTTATAGCAACCAGGTGAACACTCCTCGGATCCGTCAGAATTGGCTCAATGTGTTCACAGCAAAGCAAATGTCTGGTCTCGTGTTCGTCAGGTACATCAAGGACCCAATCATCTGACGATACATAGTGATATCAACCGGCTCAGATGAAGCATCACATAGAAGCTTCAGATTCGATGCCATAGGTGTGGCCATGGCCTTGCAATCCATCATCCCAAATCTCTTCAGGATATCTACTGTGTACTTCCCTTGACCAAGGAAGATTCCATCTGTACTCTGCCACACCTCCATGCCAAAAACAAATAGTGCATCATCCTGAACCTCTTCAGGATCTCGAACTCGGCAGGAAGCTTCCGCTGCGTGTCGGCAATCAATCTATCTTTACCATACCAAGTACTGCACATATATGATTTCCTATCATGTGTCTCAGAACCAAGTGGCTGCTCTATATACACTTCTTCTTCAACTACACCATTCAAGGAAGCTGTCTTGAATCCATCTGGTGTATCTTCTATTTCATCACTTTTATATTTCTCAATGCTGCCATCTGCAACATGCTTGATCTGATAGTTCCATTTGGAAGTCATAGCAAACTTCCCTTCATGTCTTGGGATTACATCCCAAACATCATTCTTCATGATCGACGGATCATGGCATTTCATTTCTTCATCCCAGATCCTGGGAACTTCAATATCTTCAATATCTTCCATAGATATCTTTGTTGCTGGAACAAATGTTGTAGTTCTTCTTTTGTAGGAGATGGCATACGATCTTTCCTACACAACAAGTTAAATTGTATGATTAGAAAACATCTCATAGTTTTCAGAACAAATTCTTACACATAAAGAAATATGCCATACAGTCATGCAATTATCTTAGCCAATGCTTCAATACAACATTTATCCATATTCCGTAACTTTCTAGATGCCTTCCAATCTCTACCAGAACATTGTTAAGAGTGTGCACAACTCCCACCATGTCAGCAAAGAGGTTTCATTCTAGATAAGTAGCAATGGAATGTTGTACAGTGCCATAGGCCACTTACCCATGTATATTAGTAGTATACTGTTCATCAATGCAACTATTCTAATATGCATAATACACAACCTAATTCTAGGAACATCAGTATATACATTATTGAACAGTATTATTTAAACAAACAAATATGCAAGAAATGATGATTAAAATACTTATCTTTCTTTGTTCGTTGGGTGGACTCCCTCTGAGTCTTTGCTTCCTTGCAGGAGCTGCTGGAATCCTAATCTGAAGTAGCTTCTTCTACACCTTTCTGTTGTGGAGAGTAGAGAGATGGTCAACTCCCTCTGAATATCTGCATCCTTGCATAAACCACTGGAGTGTACTCCCTCTTGATCTTTGCTTCCTAAATTACCTGTTCTTGAACTCATATTCATCCTTGCATGCTTATTAGTATCATCATTGTGTTATCCTCTAGGTCTCATACAAAATCATACATTCATTAGTATACTATTAAAACACAATAATCTCAAGCGTGTATAGTCATGATCATTTCAAACAAAAATAATAAGCATTAGCATTCAAGGTTTATGTAGGATTCTTATGGTTATTCAAATCATAAGAGACATAACATGTAATTACTCAAACCCATGACTCTTTGGGTTAGTTGAATCATCAATTAAGATAAGAGATATAAAGTGCATAAAACCTGTTATTATTCAAACCTATACCTTCATGATTCTTCTGGTTAGTCATATCATCAATTATGGTAAGAAACATAATATGCATACAACCATGATTATTCAAACCTATGACTTCATCAATAATCATTATCAACAATAGTATAAAATCCTAACCCAAGGTAGGATTCTGTCTTGATATAGGAAAAACATACCTGGATTAGCATGCTAGCTATTTATGTCTAACATACTCACATGATATCTTCTTGTTCTTTTTCAATGACTTGTGCTAGTAACCTGTATAACTCATAGGTTAACCATTACAAAACCAAGTTATACATACCTCATAAATGGATCTTCTATGAGATCCATGATAATGGATGAGTCTTTATTCTCATGTCATCATGATTATATGTTCTCGAACTGGAACATGATTTGTCTTCCTTGGTGTACCTTTCATGTTAGTAGACAACATAAACCTCATACAACACCATAATGCATTAGTACAATCATAAGTGTCAACACCCTAACCAATGAATATCTTCTATCATGCATTCATAATTTTGTTAAGGTGATACAACAAATCTAAAATCAAAATTGTACTAACCGTAATAACATGAAGACAAACATACCATAAACTTAATCATGGACAAATATCGAAACATACCTCGATGAGTCATACCTGTCGAGATCGCTTGTAATCTTCTTATGTAAGGCCTTAGCCTTATCTCCCTCTGAAACAGGAACTCCTTCACTTATGCAGGTGACCAATCCATCTTCTTCTAGGATTAACCCAATCCACTTGATTTGCAAGAACTGGACTTTGAGCTGGATATGGGTTTGTCAGAGAAACCCCAAAAATTCAAACTTTGAATTTCAACCTTCTGACAGGATAGAAATATGTGTCTTGATGAGCTGATCAAGCTGGTATATTCAAAATTTGAAAACTGCAAAGTTTCACTCCTCAATTTTGCCTTTGAAACTTCCGGATTCACTGGACGTGACCCTGAACTGGGGTTTGATGAATCCCACTCTTTTTCCCGATCAAAAGTTTTGATCCAAAGCTCTAAGCTTCTATTTTTCTGAGGAGCTTTCAGCCGTGGTCTCAGATTTCAAAAATTCCCATTTTTACAGAAGCCCTAATTTTCCACTTTCCTTATCAAAGTCCTGAACTAGGGTCTGATCAAGCCCGGCCTTCTGCCCAACCAAAAATTCTGATTTTGGTCACTAAATTTTTATTTTGATGAGTAGTATTCAGCCGTGGTCTCCGATTACAAAAATTCCAACTTTCTCCAAAGCCCTAAATTCCGGAAGCCATGAATGAAGGTACCAAAAAATAATTCTGTTTTGATAGAAATATGTACCTGATTGTTTCTGGTGTAACTCCGAAATTTTTGATCCAAAGGGTCTGAAAAAGTTTTCTGAGATAGCCTGACCTGTTATCTTTCCATCCTGATAGGTCTGACCTCATTTGGATTCTCTGAGAGAGAGTTATGCCAAATGTCGCAACGTGACCTGTTTTGGGATAAAACAGGAGAGCGAACTTGTACGGCGTGCCACGTGTCACTGTTTTAACTTCGGCCTCTGAAAAATTTTCCTGAGATATCTCGGCCTGTTGCCTTTCCATCCTGATAGGTCTGACCTCAATTGGACTATCTAAGAGAGAGTTATTCCAAATGTCGCAACATGACCTGTTTATGGGATAATACAGTAGAGTGCACTTGTACGGAGTGCCACGTGTCACTGGTTCAACTTCGGCCTCTAAAAACGTTTTCTGAGATATTACAGTCTGTTTACTACCTGTCACTTTTCATGAAATTTCATTTGGAGCTTCCTAGACCAAGTTATGACCTTTTTCCCAAGGTCACCTGATTTTGACTCAGATCTGGAAGAGGCAGAAACCCTATATTGTACAGATCATAAATCACAAAGTACAACGAATTAGAGGTTGTCCTTTGGACAAAAGATACCTGGAGATCTTAGCTTCGGCCTGTAACAATTTTAGATCCGAAAACTTCGCCAAAACGGATTTATAGTGAAAGTGCTACGATGACTGGTTTTTGCTATATCAAGCCCTAGCATCGTAAGTGCAACAAGTGTCATACATGCCATATCATGCCTTCTTTCAGGCTAGCTCTGATACCATGTTAAATTTTCTGAATTTACTTCAATATGATCTAGGATCTTAACTGAGAGAACAACATGTACAGCATATCTACAGCATATCAATCATGGAGACAATAATGCAAGCACACAAGAGACACAAAGATTTACTTGGGGAAAACCATAAAGGTGAAAAACCCCAATAACTTCCTCAGAGATAGATAGAGCAATGATACAACCAACCAAGAGAGATAGCCATAACCTAGCAACAGATCCTCCTCCTCCATAAGTGCGCCACTCCTCCTTGAGTGCATGTGTGAGAAGTGAGTGTGTAAATAGAGTGCCTCCCGCACTCTATTTATACTTGACTTGACTTGCCTTTTTACCTAACTCATGTAGGCTCGAACTTAACCACATAACATAATGCTGAGTGGGCCGACCCCCAATAGGGTGGTCTAATAACCCTTTGACCCACATGGCCGACCCCCAATAGGGTGGTCTAATAACCCTTTGACCCACATGACTTATACAGGGCCGACCCCAAATAAGGTGGTCTAATAACCCATCAAGTATAAGTTACGACACTTACAATATAAATGACGACACTTCCTTATAGAGGAATAATACCATCTCTATAGGAATACAATATACATATATGTGAAATACATTCCGAAGTTACATATACATCAACACGACGATGGTTTTGTTCAATTAAAATATGAATTTGGCCAGTATGACAAGCCAAACATGTGACACCAAATTCATGACATGATAATGCATAAAGGGAAATATAGTAAATTAATACCCGAGACTCGACTCAAGCACACTATTCCAATGATGCAAATGATGCAACTTAGTGGATCTATCGAAGGGATAATAAGAAAGAAAAAATGGTGAAATAAGATATGGACATGATAAGCACATCGAGTTGGATGTGACAGTATAGATGATACAATATTGCAAAAAAGTTCAGTAGGTTCGCCATTGGTATCATGTTTCGACACTAGCTCGTGTCTTTGAATCCATCTACAGTGTTACAATTTAGTAAATTGTACAAATTCATTTTCAAAATTTTAATTTTCCATTATCGGAGTGACACAACTAAAAATGACCAAATAAATGACCAATTGTTATGTGGTCATTTTTATTTTAGGTTTGTGGTACTTGTGATATCTTGTCTTGGGGTGGTTTTTATTAATGGATGTACCACAGATGTATTGAAAATTAATTATGATACCTTAGGAAGGATATAAATCTTATAAGCAAATTGCTTTTGCTCCAAGAATATAAGACTATGTATAAGGTCGTTAATGTAAGTGGCACAAATATTCTTCATGCATTAATGCTGAGATGTGACACATGAAGGAGTCTACAATTTACTAAGTTCTAACCGTGCAGATGGATTTAGAGATCCCTTTTCTAACACAACAAATGGATTCAGAGACCCCCTAGCTGGAGTGTTAGAATTTATCAAATTGTACAAATTCATTGTTAAAAATTGCAATTAAAAACCATCATCGGAGTAACACAAATAACAATGACCAAATAAATGACCAATTCACATTCTTAATTTTATTGTTATGTTATCATATTAAGTTTAGTTACTTGTTATCTGGTCATATATTTTATCACGTGACCCAATTGGTCATTCCTCTAGTAATTTTTAGTGGGCTCACTCAAGTTTGTTTATTTATACCTTGAAAAAACTGTGGTGACCAAATTGTTTGGTTTCTTGGTCATTTATCTCTCATTTTCTACTAGTGGGAGGCCATCATACTTATAGCTTCAAAAGATAAAATCGAAGTTCCTTACTGTAGAGAATTCTCATTGTCTCCCTCTATCCTATGATGGAATTATATTTGCATGTTGTAAAAAGGTGTACAGTCTAACAAAATTTGAAGCTCATGCTGGGAGAAAGAATCACAGGCTTTTTGCAAATCTCATTTTGGAATATTGCAGATCTTTACTACAATGCCAGATGCAGGTACTAGACAATAAAAACAAGTTAAAGGGGTGTAGAGCTTCGTCAAGAGAAAGAAGGAAGAACAAAACTCCTCCATTTGAAAGTGATGATGTGTGCAACATCTGTCACGTTGGTGGAACATTCATATTGTGTGATGATTGCCCATCTTCATTCCATTTAGAGTGCATTCAAATGAAGGTATGTTCTGCTGCCTGTAGTAACTTTAATATATCTTCCCTATATATTTTGGATTGATAATTGATTTTTACTATCAATCACATTGTACTGCATGGAACTATTCCTTAGGCTGTGCATTTCTACAGCTCATTATTTTTTGTTGATGCATTATATTTTCTTGAAAGGACCATACTATGATGTTTGTTGCTGCATGACATATTGAAGTTCTAGGTCTATGTATTTGTTTGTCAGTTTTGAAATGGACTTATGTATTGTCAGTTTGATTACTGTGAAAGTGGGAGATATGTAGAAGTTGACACAGAAGACCACATACATCCCTCAGAACACTCTTTGATGGTTCTGAAGATAAACTACTTTTGAACTCTTAAAATGATGGAATATTAATTTTATATCCTGGCTTGTCCTTTTTCAATGTAGATATATGCTATTTTAAAAATAGTGGTTTGTTGTTAAATTCTTGGACTGATTGAATGCATAATTTCTTTGTTATTGGAGAAGTACTATGCTGTTAAGACAAATTAAATATAATCATCAATGCATATTTTCATAGGATTTAATGATTTCTTTGTAGATATTTGGAATATACTTTGTGAAGGATGGAGGAGAGGCATCCTTGAGTGATGTTCTCAAACTAGGAAATAACATGTTTTCAACAGGTTATTGCATATATGGGAGCTCCTGCACAGTAGTAAAAATCCTCTTGAAGACACAGTTACCCTCCATCTATATATTTTGATGGAATCAATATTTTATTTAAGGAATTTGGTTGGTTAGTGTAAGAATTATCTCAAATAAAAAGAGGGTTTATATATAGGTAGTTATTGGTTGGAAAGTAAATATAGATGTTTGTTTGACTTTCTTCTTTTCTGAAATTGGTTCCTAGGACTTTCTTCTTATTCTCCTCCTCTTGTATTCTAACTTCATTTTTTCTTAGATTGATCACTATATTTGCAACTGATTTGATATAAGGATTCTTGCTTTATCCTTGTTATACAATTCTAAGTATGAACATTGGTATAGTTAGTTTTACTGTCATTAAATTATTCATAGTGACAGCTAGTTTCTGGTGTGTATCTTGTGTTGAGCATTGGCGATGGTGGTGGTTTAAATGGATTTACACTAGACCTCTCCCTCGAGGAATTCATTTTGACTCATCCTGACATAAAGGTGTTGTGAGGAAAATGCACCTATAGTTCAGGGGAGAAACTACCAACTTCAGGTATGAAAGATAAACCTACAAATGTTCTGCAAGCACAACAAATAAGTGAAGAGATGGAGTTAGAGATATGTGCACCTTATTCAGAAGGTTGATCCTAGCCTCCTCTTTCTTGCTATTCAATGCCATCCAGTAGCGCAATTCCCACACCTGCAAAACAACTTGATACCTTTCTCAAATACATTTGAATACATATATAAGACTGATATCCATTACATAATAAGACATCAAACTATAATCAAACAGTAATCAAATCTAAGACACACATAAATAGGTCATCTTTGGAAATGAAAGAACGTCTGATCTTTATTAATGAATGAAGCAAGTACATCAAATTATGCCTTCCTTCAAGCTTGGCACTTCACGAAACCTAGATTCAAGGTCTCCTGCTTCTGTTCTCCAAGGATCCCAGCCTCTAATCAGCTATGCTAGGGTTTATCAAAAACTGAGGCACAAGAGAGGGGGATGAGGGTCTCCATTCCTCCAGCATAGCATTGTTATAGGCTTGGTCCCCTCACATGGCCCTTCTACCTTCCTTATATAGTCAATGAAGGAGAGGAAAAGTAGTTATAACCGATAAAGAGGTTGCCAAACCAACTCATTTCAACCAAAATTTGAGATTTTGACTAGTTTAGGAAAGTGCCCTACTCTTCCTACTGCAAACCATCGCATTTCTCAAGGTGTGTGCTACTTTATTAAAGTAGAGTTGCATATTTCTAAGGGTGTGCACTACTTTATTAAAGTGGAGTTACATATTTTCCAAGATGTGCGCTACTCTATAGGAATAAGATTCATGCACACATCCTAGTATGCCCTACTCTAAGCATAGGAAACCAGTTTTTTTGGAGAAAAATGGCCAAAAACAGAGTTTTCTGATGATTTTCAGGAGATGGTTTGGTTTGGAAAAATGTTCCTAAGGGTTATAACCATAAAATGGTCAAAGAGTGAGGTAATTTCAACCATTTTTAATGTCCCAAATGACCCTTCAATTCACAAGTGTCCTGTTGTGTTACTAAACTTGATCTCAAGAAGCGTCGTCATGCGACCAAGTGATACAAGTGTCATCACGGACGGAGAAGTGTCATTTTAAGCTATAACAGATGCCCCCTAATGTATGAGGTTAGAGGGAGTGAGGGAAACGATCTCTGAAATACATTATAAATAACAAAGATTTGAATCATGGAGGAACCGAAGAAACCAAGAATCATAGGCTCAATTGAAGTACCTGAAAGCAAAGGTAATGTCAGACAAACTTATCCTTGGGGTAACTGTCCATGTTCAAATAGTGGAACATGACCTCCAAGAGGATACAATAATGATCCAAATACCGATGGATATATCATGGCCACTAAAATACAAGCATGGATCCATGAGGAACATAAGTGTAAACATAGCCACATAAATACAAGGTGGATCTATGTCAAAACTGGAGAACATAGCCATAGAGAACAAGTTGGATATATGTCTCATCAAGAGCCAAAAAGAGTGTGGCTCATTCTTGTGCAACTTGGGCGATAACATAAATGAGGTGATGCTATCGAGGATCCCAAGGTCTTCATCCAAAAACAACCCAAGGTACAAACCTATCCATGTGAATAAAATGAGTTGATGTCGAACATGGGAGGTATCATTTGATTACTGGTCATTGATGTATACCGTTAACAAATGCGAGGGTGTCCACCAATGATGAAAATGGAACCCAAGGTACCTAGTACATTCAAGCAAGTGCGAATAAATGGTCTTGCCATCGAACACTTGAAGAATCCATTGGATAGGAGACATTGATGTATTCCCATCTATCCAATAGTGAGGGAAACTCCCACTAATGACTGCGATCCCCAAGGTACTAACCGAAACTCTAAACTTCATTCCCATAGCAAAATGAGTTGAATTCTATGGGAATAAGTCCATTGGAAGGGAGGCCTTAAGGCATCCTCCATCATCCAACACGAGGAACACTCAACAAGTATGAGATGATTTGGAGTAGGAATGAACACATGATGAAACATACTGACACCAAGGAATGGCCAACGCATGAGGTCAAGGCAACTACAGAATGGCCGACACAGGTTATATCCTTGAATAGTGAGCATGACACAAGAGTGACTCAGGAAGCTTTGAACACAAAGAGACCATGATGCAAATCTGCAATGTAGGAGACATTAACGGATTCTCCATATGATTGGAAGACTAACTAAACAGAGGAGTAAGAAATCTGAGATCAGGTTTATCCTAAGGCCAACACTAGAACCCAACTTGTTTGATAGACTCAAAAAATGTGCTTTGTTCAAGGAGGTAGTTGAATTGTTGCCATCATATTGAAAGATATTTTAACATTCTTCCCTTCCCTTACCTTTTTCATTTTTTAACGAGATTGACAAAGAACTAAAGCATTCTCGACAGTATTTTCATATTTAAGGAGTCTGAAAAACCTAGAAGAAAACTCCATACACCTATCCATGGATTTTATATCGAGCCTGGATTGGTCTGTGCTCGGCGGTGTTTCTTTGCTTATAGAGTTGAAAAACATAAACAGTCCTCTATCAACCATCTCATGGATTTCACATCGAGCTCGAGTAGGTGAATGCTCGCTTGGTGTTTTCACATTTCGAGAGTTTGAAAACTCTGAAGACGACTCCAAAGGTCCTTTTTCATAAAGTTAGTCTCATTCCCCGAAAAAGTGTAAAATAATGGAAGAAGAACTCTTCTAGTGCATACCAGAGTATACCTAGAGTATAGATTTTCTGTAAATTATCCACCAAGGCCCGGAAAAGGGGTAATTCTATACCTAAGTGGATTTTGGTTCAGTTATTTTAACGAGCCCAAAAAGACAACTAAGCTCGGCAAACTTTTCCTATTTAAGGAGTCTGAAAAGGGCTTAAAAGAACTCCATAGGGATCTTTTCCGTAAAGGTTTAACAAGCCCAAAAAAGTAAACTCGTGACCTCCTTACTGTTTTTAACGAGCTCAAAGGAGATACAGAAAAATGCTCATAACTTCCTTACTATTTTTAATGAGCTCGAAGTGAAGATGAAAGAAATGCTCATAGCCTCCTTACTATTTTTAATGAGCTCGAAGGGAAGGTGGAAGACTGCTCGTAACCTACTTACTGTTTTTAATGAGCTCGAAGTAAAGGTAGAAGAATGCTCGAAACCTACTAATTGTTTTTAACGAGCTCAAAGTAGAGGTAGAAGAATGCTCGAAATATGGGAGGAGACGAGTGTCAGGGACATGCGAAACTAGCTCCAAGCGCATGGAACAAACCTATGCCTAATGCAAGGAACACAAGCAAGATAAGGACACTCAAGGTGTGTCTCCTCTAGGTAAAAGGTGTCAAATTACGAAGGCAAAATGATACAGGGCTTAGAGAAAATAAGATTAGAGATGGAGGTTTATACAACGAGCTAAAAGCGTGGAAGCTGGCATCAGGCTCATTAGCGCAAGCGGGATCATAACAGATGCATATGCAACTTGAACATGAAGATGGGAGCCTTATCAGGGATGGCCAGAAATATAAGAGGAAGAAATATATGAGGCTTCTTCTCAAAATCATGGTAAATCTAAAAAGGCTCTCGAGCCTATGAGAAAAACTCAGCATGGGCACCAAAATGGCATAAGGATGCTGACTAGGGTGACCCATGTTAGGTAGGCTCTGCTGTCGGACCGGTGCATAATGCATAAAGAGATGGATAGCACACCAATATCCAATAGGTTCGACCCTATGGTGAATTTGGATGGCAAAAGGTTCAAATGCAACATAACAGCAGGGAAGCCTAAACCTATATGCAAGGTTCCGAATATACCTGACATGCTCACACAAGGTGTCGAAAAGGACCAGTAAGAAAGTATAAATACAGCTAAGAATCATGTCTCCATGAAACACTAGTACCAGGATCATATCTAAAACATATGTAAAGAATGACCCAACACAAGTCACTGTAGTAGAAATACTTTCAACTTCACTATCATCAACAACAGGCATAAACAAGCGAGATTTTTCAAATGAAGACTCTATGGTACCCAAGCCTGCAAACTTACAATCAACAAGATTGACTTCAGGATGAAGATCAAAGTTGAAGGACATGATGGAATCTGCAGAAACAAGTTCATCATCACAAGAGTTGAAAATTCTAGAAGCAGAATCAAACTTAGCAGGAACATCGATTTGCAGATCTATAGGAGAGTCCAAAGACTCAACAGTAGGAAGATTAGACTTTAAGGTCAAACCGGGGCTGGAAAAAACTGTGACTGGATCAACATCCAAATGAATGGCAGACTGTACTATGGACTCTAGGAAAACTTCATCAGGAGGAAGTATATCATTCCAGATAGAACACATATCTAAACATTCAGATGGAGGTGTCACTTGGTCAAAAGATAGGACTAAATCTCGAGAAGGTAAGCATGAACTCAGAGACTTCTTCTCAGTAGCAGTTGAACTCAAGGAACAATATGCCACATAAGTCCCATGTGACATAGTGGTGCCTAATGACGAGGGATCAGACTGGTCTACAGTTGGGTAATAAGGCGGATCAATGAATGCAAGCTGGTCAATAGTGACGATGCTTTCATTATGAGGAAAATACATCACACGAAAGAGCGTAGACACCACAACATGCATAACATAAACGTAATCACGCCCGAGGATCATATCAAAGTCCATAGGGTCCTTTAAGACCATAAAATCAACTAAGATTGTTTTTCCACCAAAAGTAACAAGTACCTGACGGAGGAATCCGATCAGTTCACTAGGTCCTCTATCGAAGGTCAACGACCAATTAACAGCTGGAATAACATTATGGAAACCCAAATCTCTCCAAGCATAAGCGGATAAGATAATAATAGAAGCTCCTTCATCTACAATGCATCGAGCAACCGTATGGTTCCTGATATCAACCTTTATCTCGAAAGGTGTTGAAGAAGGAAGATGAGGCTCGACTAGACTATTCCAATCAAAGGAAACGATCCTAGGGCTTGGTAGGGGTTCACATGGCACAGATGAAGTACCCCCTTTTTCAGGAACATCCAAAATGGTAATGCAGAAGACTTCAAGGACAGGTGCATTAGTCTCCAAAGGACTAATGGGATCGGTCGAAGATTGCATCGATTTGATCACTTCACTCTCCGAAGGAAGAGTGGGGTTGACCAAATATTGCATTGGTTCAACCACTTTATCAACCAAAGGTTGATCTCACTGGAGGGAATCTATAGACAACTCAGGAACAGAGGTTCCTTCAAACATGGACCACACTCTTCGTGCGTCTGGAATGGAAAGGCATCGGTGAGTAAGGTGATATCCCTTACAAAGTTTACAAGGGAACTTTGGTTTCCGTCCTATAGGTCGAGACTCCTTTATAATGTCAGTACTCTTAGCATGACTAGCATTGGCTGACAGCTTTCCCCCAGCATGACTTGCAGTGGCTGATTGCTCAGAAGCAGAAGAATTTTGAACTAAGGACCACACTTTTTGCACTTCTGGAAGTACAGGGCACAAGTAAGTAAGGTGGTCTCCCTCACAAAACTTGCAAGGGAACTTATACTTTTGTTTATTGGGTTTGTCGACAATGTCAACTCCCTCAGCATGACTTGCAGTGGATGATCTGGTGTCTCCAGTATGACTCACAGGAACTGATGATTTGTCATTAATATGACTAGCAATGATCAATGACATGTCCCCAACATGACTGACAGTGGTTGAAGATAAACTTTCCATGTGATTTTCAGTGACTAAAATTTTTGTCCCAGCATGATCTCCAGAGGCTGGGTAGGTGCCCCCTGCATGATTTGCAGAGGCAGGGTGCTTGCCCCCAGCATGACTTGCAGAGATTGGGTTGCTTCCCCCTTGTTTTGGCATCTTCTTCCTATTCTTCCTCCATCTATTCCTTTTAGACTGCTGGTTACTAGTATTGCTACTTTCGCCACATGAGGTAGAAGGAGGAGGAGAAGATGTTACTGGCAAAGAATGCACAGGGTTCTGATGCTCTTGATTTGAGGTGCTTACAGAAGAAGCATCAGGAGCATGCAAGCCATTCGGAGTGGAGAACAACCAAACCGACAGCCCTATAGTGAATCCAGGAAGATTCAGAGTAGCCATTAAGGGAGTACCAATGTTTCCAATTAATGGAATAGCACAAGGATCCCCTGGAACATGGGTACCTTGATTGGCACTCGCTGGAACACTAGACATAGTTTCCTGCTCAAATGAGCAAGAAGTTCTTTAAGGCAAACTAATACAAGTAGCACAAAGAGCACACCACTAAAAAAGGTCCTAGGTAAATCAAACCAGGAAAATAGATGCCTTCCGGAGAAGAGTCTGGGATGATGAGGGCCTAGAACAGATCAACAAAGGAATAAGGATAGTTATCCGGGGTCCACAATACAATGACTAAGGGTGCAAGCATTGGAATCACCCAACAACCCTCCCAAAGACCTGCAAGGGATTTCCTCCCATGTCTGTCCTAGGTACAACAGATATAACCCTTCGTCGTCACCTGTGTATTATCCTATGGTCAGATACTAAGGATACCACCACACCGAAAACTATTGGGGGAATAGTCTCTGGTCAAATCAGAAGGTGTGGGAAGGGTAACTAAGCCCGAAACTCAAAAGAGTCCCCAAACGCGATCCAATCCTGGTATATGCTCGAAACAGAAAGTAGGAGGTTTATTCCCAACAATCTTATCTCACAAGACCTACTGCATAGATCCAAGGCAAGCTTTGAATGAGGTGGGTTTACCTGTGATAGTCGAACTACGATTTTTGCGTAATGTGTGATCTCAGGTGGTTTAAGGTGTTTTAAACCCAAGATCCTAACCAAAACTAATTGGTGAAAAGTGTAACCTAGAAAAGAAAATGTTACTAGTACATTTTATTAGGGTTCATTTTAAAGGTTACTTGCTTACTCAAAAAGGTAGTGAGTGTGTGAGAGTGGTTATAATAGAGATAGAATACTGAAATGATATGATTACCACTAAACAAATCTTTTCTTTTCAATGCAAGTCTTAAATATACAATCTAGAATGCATATGCAAATGCAATTTTTAGTCTTTTCGAATGCAAAAAGATAAAAATAAAGTCTAAATGTACAAAATTAAACTCAAAACCTAAGGATGCAGCTACTCAAACAAATAAGTATGCAAAAGAAAATTTCTTCTTTTTGATGCAAAGCACTCTTAAATCCTTTAAGCCACTTGCAAGGTACTCTACTCAGAAAATAAATCAAAATTTTTTTTATGCTTTTCAAAGGTAAGAAACAAAACTGAAATTGAAAGTAACCTACTATCAAAGCAAAAGCAAAGAACTGTTAGGTTTCCTTATTGAAACAGTAAAAGCAACCAATACGACTTTCAGATTCTTATTGATGTAAGCATGCCAACATCAAAAACTACTTTTAGACCCAAACAAAGAAAATGACCTACAAAGAAGTATGGTTTGGTAAAGTCAGGTCTGCACATAAACAGTGCAGTCAAGGTCCTGAACAACAGCAAAGACACTTGAGCTTTCACTACAAAAAGAAAACTAAAAGCATAAGGGAGGATAAGAAACCAATATATAGAGAAATTTCACTCAAATAGATACCAATAGGGTCAAGTAGACTCAATAGGTTTCAAATCCAGTGGAAATGGAGCAAGTAGATTTAGACAGACTCAAATCAAGGTACAAAACACCAAACTGGTCCACAACCCCCCAACTTGGATCAACAAGCCCCAAAACTTTCCAAACAAGCCCAAATTGATCAAAAGAGGTCCAATTCATGAACATAGAATCAGTACAAGGATAGGATACCACTTACATCAGTTTAACTCAGACCTAGGGTCATCGGGGACCCCAAAAAATGCAACCACACCCCCCCTAAATAGGTCAAAATCACCAAAAAATCAAACCCAGGATGTGTGCGCTACTGTGTATGAGGAAGACCAGCACCCAAAATAGGGGAATGCACTATTGTGCTTCACAACAGTAGCGCACATGTGTGAAAAGTTGAAAAAATGGGGTTAAATCCCCCACACCTGAGCCAGTAAGGGTCTGTAAGAGCTGGGAAGGGTCTGTAAGATCCAAGGAGGGTCAAACGGAGCCAAGGAACTGATTCTAATCAATAAATTGAACAAATACCATCAAACAAAACTGAAGAAATGACCTTGGATACCCCTAAGCAGACAGGCTTTCCCAAGTGGAGTTGCCATTCTGTTGTGAGGAAAATGCACCTATAGTTCAGTGGAGAAACTACCAACTTTAGGTATGAAAGATAGACCTACAAATGTTCTGCAAGCACAACAAATAAGTGAAGAGATGTAGTGAGAAATATGTGCACCTTATTCAAAAGGTTGATCCTAGCCTCCTCTTCCTTGCTCTTTAATGCCATCTAGTATCGCAATGCCCACACCTGCAAAACAACTTGATACTTTTCTCAAATACATTTGACTACTTATATAAGACTGATATCCATGACATAATAAGACATCAAACTATAATCTAATAGTAATCAAATCTAAGACACACATAAATAGGTCATCTTTGGAAAGGAAAGAACGTCTGATCTTTATTCATGAATGAAGTAAGTAAATAAAATTATACCTTCCTTCAAGCTTGGCACTTCACGAAACCTAGATTCAAGGTCTCCTACTTCTGTTCTCCGAGGATCCTAGCCTCTAATCAGCTGTTCTAGGGTTTATAAAAAACTGAGGCACAAGAGAGGGGGATGAGGGTCTCCATTCCTCCAGCATAACATTGTTATAGGCTTGGTCCCCTCACATGGCCCTTCTACCTTCCTTATATAGTCAATGAAGGAGAGGAAAAGTAGTTATAACCGATCAGGAGGTTGCCAAACCAACTCATTTCACCCAAAATTTGATATTTTGACTAGTTCAAGAAAGTGCCCTACTCTTCCTACTGCAAACCATCGCATTTCTCAAGGTGTGCGCTACTTTATTGAAGCAGAGTTGCATATTTCTGAGGGTGTGTGCTACTTTATTGAAGTGGAGTTGCATATTTTCCAAGGTGTGCACTACTCTATAGGCATAAGAGTCGCACACACATCCTAGTATGCCCTACTCTATGCATAGGAAACCAACGTTTTTTGAGAAAAATGGCCAAAACAGGGTTTTCTGATGTTTTTCGGGAGATGGTTTGGTCTGGAAAAATGTTCCTAAGGGTTATAACCATCAAATGGGCCAAGAGTGAGGTAATTTCAACCATTTTTGATGTCCCAAACGACCCTTCAATCCACAAGTGTCCTGTTGTGTGACTAAACTTGATCTCAAGAAGTGTTGTCATGCAACCAAGCGATACAAGTGTCGTCACGGACGGAGAAGTGCCATTTTAAGCTATAACAAAAGGTAATGCAATTCTAATTTTAATTTGGTTTTGAAAATGAAAAATGAATTCAAAAGAAACATGGCTTTATCACTTATCTAATTGGGACATTTTACATGGATCTGAGTGCATTGTTGAGTACTTCTTCAGATACCAAAGAAAGGGAAAATATGCTCGGTGAAAGAAGGCAATGCAAAGAATTGGGATGAGCCAACTACGAAATAAGCATGCATGATGATTCATGGAGTTAGGTTTTATTTCTGGACAAAATTCACTTACAATTTTTTCCAATACCCACCATTGTTTGCAGGTACGTTGAGAGATGCAAATTTCCCCAAGACAGATAATCTCCCAAGTCTCTTAGATATATTTGGAGGTGCTTTATTAATTTTAATATTCCTTCCTGATAGTTTTGACAACTTTGTTTCTAATAATTCCATGTTTTCTTATCAGTAAATATTAGAGGACATGACTTCCTGCATAAATCCTAAGAACCATGATTTGGAATTCAATATATTTTTCTGTCATAGCCTAAATCCGTGGCTTCGTTGTTTTCTTATACGCAACATGGTAGTTGATGTGCACAGAACCCTAATCTATTGTGGTATTTTCATGTACCATGGAGATAAGAAGAGTCCCAATGGAAAATTGTGGTATGAATTCATATTAAATTTAGATGTGATGGAATTATGTGTGCATGTTGTACAAAGGTGTACAATCTAACAAAATTTGAAGCTCATGATGGGAGAAAAAATCACCGGTCTTCTGCAAACCTCATTTTGGAAGATGGAAAATCTTTACTGCAATGCCATATGCAAGTACCAGACAATAAAAACAAGTTAAAGGGGCATAGAGCTTCGTCAAGAGAAAGTAGGAAGAAAAAACCTCCTCCATTTGAAAGTGATGATGTTTGCAACATCTGTCATGTTGGCGAAACATTGATATTGTGTGATCATTTCCCATCTTCATTCCATTTAGAGTGCATTCAAATGAAGGTATGTTATACTTCCTGTAGTAACTTTAATATCTTCCCTATATCTATTGGATTGATAATTTCTTTTTACTATCAATCACATTGTACTGCATGGAACTATTCCTTAGGCTGTGTATTTATACAGTTCATTGTTTTTTGTTGATGCATTATATTTTCTTGAAAGGACCATACTACGTTGTTTGTTGTTGAATGACATATTGAGGTTCTAGGTCTATGTATTTGTTTGCTAGTTTTGAAATGGACGTATTTATTGTCAGTTTGTTTACTGTGAAAGTGGGAGATATGTAGAAGTTGACATAGAAGACCACATACATCCCTCATAACACTCTTCGATGGTTCTGAAGAGAAACTACTTTTGAAATCTTAAAATGATGGAATATTAATTTTATATCCTGTCTTGTCCTTTTTCGATGTAGATATATGCTATGTTAAAAATAGTGGTTCGTTCTTACATTTAAATATTTATTTTACTATGATGGAAAATCATTGAAGGAATTTTAAATCCTGAGTTGCATGTTATGATAAGTTAAGAGAAGATAATTTTGTTATTTTTCAACGAATGACCATAAAAATAGGTCAATGGGACTAACATGTATAATGTGTACAATGATGACATCACTAGTAGTTGACAAGGGGCACAAAATTGTCTCAAATCCCTAGAAAAAATCAACTACGCACTGCAATCATGCTGACCCTACATGGAAACAAAAGGATCTAGTCCTTGGCCCAAAATGGAATTTTTTAACCCACTACATACTCTATGTGTGTGTAAAATTACAATAGGTAACACCATGACATGAAACATGGAGTTGTATACTAAGATATTCTGAAAACTCCCGGAAGGAGCATACAAATTAACAAAAATAGTATTTGTTATCATAATTCACATCATTTGAGGAAGATATAAATCTCAATGCTTCGGCTTTCAAAATTGAGGAATGGTATTTAAACAATTGAAATAAACATGGATGTAGAATCAATTGGGAGGAATTTAAGCTCACACACAATCAATGTGGATGATATAATATAATAATATCCATGGGTCCTATTGCAATTTCCATGGGTTTGGAGAAATACACTACATCATACCTTGCATGAAGCAAGCCTCATCTCTAATAGGATAAATTATCAAGAGAGTGCAGTTATTGCTCTGTTAAAGGTTCCAAGTGCAACATAGAACTTGAAGCAGGATTTTAAAGTTCAAACACACTTTAAAGTATTGAAAAATACTTTAAACATGACAGAGAGAGAGTGCTATAGCCATTTCATTTCATTTCTCATCGTAGGGGGCTTCTTGTGCCCCATTTTTTTTTGCATGGGATTCTTATGATGGATGCAATCTCCGGACCCTTTGACTTAGTTTAGTATGTAGTGGACAACATAATTTTCGTCATTTAACATTTCCATATAAGAATTGTGAAGCTCATATTCATCTTCAACAGAATCAAGGGCTATGGAGACAACTTCTAATATTACTATAGATGGAGGTCTTGTGGAAGTATTGACAGAAGCCTTGCTTGCTTCTTTGCAGGATTCTGATGCTGCAACTCTTTCTATTGGTTACATGGTCATTTTTCTTTTTGTTTTATGTTATCTTGACTTAATAGCCTTTATACATTACAACATAGGTGAACCTCTGACAGTGGAAAGGATCTATGGTATAGCTTCTGTGGAAGAGGTTGCTCCTTCCCTTGCAAGGTCATTACTGTCTGGAGTAAAATATTTTTTCACCATGGTGAAGGTTGCTTTTCTTTTACTAGTGAAGATTGGATTTTAACCTTTATTATGTGGTTGGTGGCTGGCTGGATGTATGCACCATTAGCATGCTTGTAACAACATTGTCTCAGAGGGTGGGATTTTTATGGGAGTCACCTTTAACAAGTTCATTCCTTCAGTGGCTTGTTGGGATTGTGTATATGTTACAAATAAGCATCTTTGTCAGCCTTCTTTGAGAGGTTTGTTCTTTCTTTCAAAGGAAATTGTGCCCATGATGTGTGTAATTTCTGTAGTACATGTTGAAGTTCTTTAATTTTATGTAGATGACTTTTCAATCTGGAAAAATACTTTATGTGATGCATGTCCATTTGCATTATCTGATTAATAGAGTATCAAATAACATGCATGTATGATTTTTTAATAAGAAGGTACTTCATCCTCGTGTCCTGTACTTTCTCAGAGATCTTGCTAATCCAAATTATTATCCATCCCAAGACCTCATTGATGATCCCATACATAAGCATGCACGAACAATATTTTTGTCTGTTGTGGTTTATGGAAGCTTGATTGTCTTGCTGGTATTCTTACCAGTAAAACTCACAATGTTTTTGGCACCTTCGCTACACCCTTTGGATACATCGTATGTTGATATCTAAACTTAAAATTTGTTTTTGGTAGTTAGTATTATCCGACTTTGGCTAATGTGAGTTTATTTTGTAAATATAGTTGACTTGCTGATTTTTAATTTGCTGCAGGATGTGAGATCCATTTACAGAGATCCCAAGAGACATGCTTTTGTTTCATATATGTATTCCATTTTTCATTGAGCACTTCAACCCCTGGGAAACTTTTAACACTATTCTTTTCCATTGGTTTTCTATTATTGGTTGGATGCTTCGATTGTCCGACTTCCTCTTACCAAACCATGAGGATGGAAATGGTCAACAAAGATTGTGGCCTCATCTGCACAAAATATTGTGTTAGCATAAGGTGCGAGCCTGCTAAGTTTTGAAGCTGGGTAATAAATAGCACGTTGCTTACAAATCCTCTAGAATTCTGCATGGGAACCATCATAAGTCTTTTACCCTTTCTGGTAATCTAATTAGTGGCTTTTATTTCTCTACACCTAAATCAATGCACTTATTCAACAAATCAAATATTTGATTTTCCAAATGGTCTACTCCTTGTTACTGATCTTCAAAATAATGTATCTTCCTTTATGCCTTGAACTTTGAAATTGGTTGTTAAATTCCCTGCCACCTGGAGATATAGATTTGAGGATTGTTTTCTATAGAACTTAAAAAACTTAAATTCCCATAATTGGTGGTGCTAATTGAGAGATCTCTCATCCTGGGGCCTAGCAGCATAGTTTCAGGATGTTTTAAAAATTTATTTCACAACTTGATCAGTACATGGTTGGGGAAATGGATTATGATGTGCAATAGATTTGGTAGAAATGACCTTTCCTTGTGGGTTGTCTTGATAGATGCTATAGGAAGTGAGGCTAATACATTAATGATTACCTCATATCCTAATTAAATCCTATCCAGTCTTTAGGCTCCTAAGTAAGTATCCAAATTAACTCCTCCCCATTCCTTCGGTTCCTAAGTAAGTTTATTTAGTCAAGTATTTCTCCATCATGTGGTATACTCTTCAAGAATACAAAATTGGAGATATAATGGCATCAATATCCCCTAGAGAACTTGTATTTATACAGAAATAAAATCTTAGGTCTGGCCTGTTGTATCAATTGTAGTTTTGATGCCCCATTTATTTTTTTGAATGCTATTGGATCCCTCTCTTGCATGTCTCTATGTTCTTTTCCTTGCTATCTCCTTGATTTGAGGAGACGAATCATGACCCCTCCCCCCCCAAAAAAAAATCCTACTCCAATGACATAGTATTTCTTTCTTCCTTTCTTGTTTGTATGCACTCTCGAGTTGCAGCTTCGCTGCAAGATTTCGTAGTTTTTCCCTAGCATTATTCTAGGTTGATTATAGTGGTTGAGTTGAAATATATAAATAAAGGGATGGTTCAGGATGTTGATGTTGCATTTTGTCGGCTGATGTTATCCTTTATTCACCTTGGCATCGTGATATATTTATTACTAGACAGAACACTTTATTTGAGACATGAGAAGTCAACCATGTTCCAGTGCAGGGACTTTTGACATTCTTTCAGTGTGCTCCTAACCCCTTAATTTTAATTGGTCTATTTTATCAAGTAAACTAAATATCATATATGATGAATGTTCGCAGATGTCTTCTTTATGTAGTGACTATTAATGAATATCAAGAGATCTTCAAACACATTGGCATTATTAGATATCTACACCTTCTAATATCTAGAGGCATGTTAGTGTTATTGTTAGCTTATTTACTATAACAAGCTATAAAAGAAAGCTATAATTTTTCCTTCCACTCTAATTATTTTTGGATGGTTCAATTGGTATCCTTTCTAATACATCCCTATTCTTGTCAAATTCGATTATAGATTATATGTCATAAATTGTGTAGTTCTTCTTAACCTCAAATTATTTTGAATGAATTCATACATGCTTTTTTATAAAAATGAAATGGTATCTCCAATGGATGATGTTTCAAATTTTAAACAGTGATGGTTATAGAATAACCTTTTTTACCTTGTCATGAATGGCCTTGTTGAATATCTTTTCCTTGTTCATCATTTCCGTTGCATGGGGCTAGAGATACTTTTTTTTAGATATGTAAATATCTCAGTTGTTAATATGTTTCTATAAAATGCACATGATGCATATGATGTTGTTTCAGGGGTGTTAGGGAGTTTAACCAGTTACCACATTTTGGTATCATCTTAATTTCTCGATGGACAAATATATGTTTAATGCTAGTCATTAAATGATCATATAATGACCTGAATCCTAGACTCTCAATCTCTCTCAAGTATTTTACTAGTTATCCATTTGAGATGCTAAAACCCATACTTTTACATTTTAGGTTTCTGTTGTTACATTATGGATATCTGCAGTGATGATCAAATCAAATGATGTTCTTCGCAAACAAATTGCATTGAAGGTAATATTTGACGTTCTTCCTTGAAGTTAACATAGATCATGTCTTTCTTTCAAAATGTTTAAGAAAATATAGTTTTCATGTTATTATTTCTTGTATGCTAACTGATATCCATGCACATAATCTATAACAAACATGATGATCTGAAGCATTAGTGAAGAGGTTTGTTGCCACATGTTTCTTATTTATCTCGTTTATGTTATCATCCCTTTTTGTATTAGATGCTCTCCACATGCATAATTTCAGTTTAACTGGTACTGATACTACCCTCCATGGCTTGTTTTATTTCGAATCATTTTTGTATCAAGTCTTTTATTTTTCTTAATGAGAAAAATTATTTTAATCAATACTTGTAGGAATTACAAGGAGTGCGGTTAAACCTAGAGGTCGATTAGAACCTGAATTTAAAATACGTCTTCCAGAACATATTTGGACTTTTGGAATTATAGGACTAGGTTTGTAACTTTTAAATTAAAACTAGACCTTATTCCTACTACATATCTGCTAGCATTTAAGTAAAACAAAGTGGAAGAATATTCAAAGAATTTTTTTACTAACTTTCCAAGAAAGATTTTGAAATAAAAAAAACCAAATACTGTATTAGGAGGAGGTTCTGCCAATATTTGACTTACCTTCATCCCAGACTTGGTTGAAGGTTACCATACTGGACACATATCCCTTCCATTTTAGTGTTCATCCTACTTATCAACATGGGAGCTGTATTGATAACTGAGCTTTTGGATAATTCCTCTAACTTAGCAATCTTTTAGTTCTTTGTTTGCTTCATTCCATATACTTTAGGAAATATAATTCTGGGTCTATGACTTTTAAAACAAAGATAGAACTTATTCCTGCTATGTATCTAATAATATTATGTCAAACAAACAGGAAAAGTATTAAAAGCATTTTTGTTTTCTAGCTGTCTAAGATACATTTCAGAAATAGCAAAAAACTAGAAACTATGATAAGAGGAGGTTCTTCTTAGAGTTGTTGAAAGTGACTATATTGGAATTGCATGCCATTTGTTTTAGTGTCGATCCTTCTCATTGGCAAGGATCTATATTGATAACTAATTTTTTGGATCATTCCTTCAACTTGGCAATATTATTGTTCTTTGTTTGCTTCATTCCATATAAACATATGCTGTGGGAAGGTTTTCCATCGTCATTCCAACTTCCATCTTATTAAGGTGCCTTCCTGATGGTGAATTGCTTCATTTTTTGTAGTATCAACTGTAGCTTCCCTTGATCTGCAGGGAAGAGAATGAAAAAAAATTGATCATTATTACATGCATATTTTCACCATTCACTTGACCTTAGTGTTTTTCCCTTTGGCTTCAAGGATCAGTAGTATAATGAGCATTGTGAAGGAGTTCATAGGAAATATGTAGGCCTTTTAGGATGGATGTTGCTTCTGCAATGGTAACAGATGCAAGGCCCAATATCCATGCAAATTTGTAGAGGAGGCCACCAAGGGTGAAGATGATACCTCCAACATCCAGAGCTCTTGGTTTTTTTTTTGAGGTTCCATTGAAAATTATCAAGGAGCAAGATTTTCTACATTACTCAATATCACCTTCAAGAAGGTCGAGTTGAAGGTGGTTAAGTATGGGTGAGTTTGGTCAAGGTGAAGGTGGCTAATATGATCAAGTCTTGATGCATCCAGCTATGATTATTCCATCTCTCCCTTCTAGTTTTTCTTTTAGAATCTCCCATCCCTTATTCTTTTATAGTGGGACTGTTAGCTCTCCAGGAAACTACCTAGGGTTATAAGCTAGGTATGCCTGGTAACTTAAGAAATTATCCTTTTTGTGTCTTTTGAAAAGGTGGATCAATGGGACAACTCAATCTGAGTATGGCATTCAGACATTCAGCATGATAAACAAATGAAACAGTGCTCTCAAGAGTTGATTAATCAGCATATAACTTCAAAGATGGATGAAGAAAAGGAATGTAACCAAACCAGTACAGAGTAGGGTTTGAGAGACATTCAAGAAACTAATACCAGGCTATGAGCTGAACAATGGAAAAGAAACCATTCAAAGCTAGACAACACAGATAATAGTGAAAGGAAAATGGAAAGCTGACATCAAAACTGAAAGAAACCTGTGATCTGTATTAGCATAAAGAAAACTCAATACAATAGCAGATTACTCTATCCAAAATCGAACCATCAAAATGTCTTGGTTCTTAGACTTTATAGCCTTTACAAAGCAATTTCCAGATCCTAAAAACGTGGATCTGTTTGAGTCAACTAAAACAGTGTCAATGCAAGAGATAGATGTGATTGCTTGAATCAAGGAATGATGAGTGTGATCTCCTCCTTTAGTGCTCGGTGTTTGATGAAGTGAAGTAGCCTCCCAAGGCTCGGTGAACTTCAATTAAGTGCATGTAGATTCGACCTTAGTGATGTGGCACGAGATCTTCAACTTGTCTCCTCAAAAGATGCCAAAAACAAAGCAAAATGACCACTTAACTGAGATCTCGTTTGAAACTCCTTTAGATACTGATAGCATAATTCATAACTCATTTGTTTTGACCGGTCTCCTGTCATTCCAACTAGAAAATCCGCGATCTGGGTGAAAATAGAGAAAACTGGCAAAAAACAGGCTTTCGGCAGTTAACTCTTCTGCTGATTTCGTGCCTTAGCTGCCGAAAGTCAGACCTTTCGGCAGCTAATGAGCTCTGTGGGGCTCGCCTAAGCTGCCGAAAGCTGTAACTGTTTCAAAAATTAAAACCCAAAACGCTGCCTTCTGCTGATTTCGTGCCTTAGCCGCCGGAAGTCAGACCTTTCGGCAGCTAATGAGCTCTGTGGGGCTCGTCTAAGCTGCCGAAATCTGTAGAATTCCTGAAAAAACTGCCTTTGGAAAAAATCGATTTTCTCAACCGTCCGATGTCCGTTTTGCATGTTCGAATAGTCTATTTTGATCTACAGATCATAAGCTATCCATTGGTGCTTTTAGATTTGGATTTGGAGCTCGGGAAGGCCGTCGAAATTGCCCCGCAACATCATGCGATTTCAGCAGAAAATTCCTCTTTGCCGATCTTTGTTGTTCTTCGAAAACACTTGCAGACTTGAAAAACTCGGCCACTTGTGGGAGAGACTTAAGGTACCAGACCCCTTCTAACTCTGTCCTCAGTGGGAGATTTGTTTTCACCATGGAATGATGAACTGTCACTTAATACCTGGAGATGATCTGTGCAACCAGAAGATATGTTTCCTCTGTAAGTTGAGTCACAGGCAGAGTACAACAACTGTTTTATGAGTCACACACTAGCTGGAGTTTAACTCAATGAATGGATAGAGGCAAGGTTTAATCTAACTGATCCTCTCCACAAGACTGGCTGTTCTTCAACTGCAATGATGAATCAGGCTTGCTTGACATTGGAGCGTGCAAAAGCAGGATTTTATTTTTTTGCATATTGAAACATTTTCGGCAACTTATGCTTTGTCTGTTAACCCCCTTAGCTGCGGAAACTAATCCTTTTCGGCCATTAAGCAAACTTCCACAGACTCAGTTAACTCCTGAAAGCTTAAATTTTCGAATTTTGAAACCCAAGACTCACAAAAATAAAAATTTTACCCATTCTACCACCCAAAAAGACGGTGGTCAATTTGGGAGATAACATCTGGCTCCTACTCGGGGATGGAATCCTCCCAGTGAGGTTCCGAAGAATCCCAGAACCAAGTAGTTCCAGTATCCTTTAGCATTGGGCATGGAGTCATTAAGTCTTTAACACTGATCCCTCTGCAAACCTGTCTCCACCTGTAGCTTACATGCAGCCTTCTCTACTTATTCAAAAACAACTGAAAATGATCTACGTGCTCATAAAATGAGCTTATTCATCTATCTACCCCTACACTAACTAAGAGAGGTAGATCCATCAAGTAAAAGCACACTTCCAACACAACCATGTAAGAAATTTATTTGCTGACAAAATTCTTGATCTTGATCCCAAAAATAAAAGAATAAGTAGCCAACAGAGATATGTTCTGGAAAAATGACAGAAACATCCTTTATCTGATAAGAATATCCTGATCTTTCTACTGCTCAATGATTCCAGAAAAGCAGCAATAGGATCAATAAAAAAGTAATGGAATACCTCTTCAAGCTCTTGTTCTGACTGTAAACGAAGATGATGTGGCTGGCTGTCCTCCTTGATCTCAATGATGTGTATAAACTGCTCAAGATCTGCTGGAGAAGGCTGCTCAAAATCTGCTGGAGAAACATACAAAACAAATTGCTGATCTGAACCATTCTGCTGCCCTTCCTTCGAATGTCTGCCGAAATCTATCTTTGTTTGCAAATCTGGAAGGTGTGGGCTGCTCATAACATCTGCTGCTACTACATCAACACATCCGGGATCATGATTCACCTGTTCAAGCTAAAGATTAGACATCCCCTGCAAATCTGGACATGGTAGGCTGTCCTCCTCCTCTGCATTACGTATTTTGTAATCCCCCTGTGTCTGCAAATCAAAAGACTGAAAACTATCCCTATTATCTGTTGCAGATCTGAAGCTATCTTCTTCTAATATATCTATATGCTGAACATCTTTAAAATTTTCAGAAGGAATAATCTGATCCTCATCTTTAAAGGTTTTGAAAGAAACAATCTGATCATCATGACAGTCATTTTTAATGGATGAATTTGATACAGTGTTAAAGGCATCCTCATGGCTATCATAATGTGGATCAGCAATTTCTTGATCATGATGAGAGATATCTCCTGCTGCAACATACATTTCCTGAGTGTTTGGATCCTTATACTGTAAACTAAATTCATGACAACATTCTGGGTAGAGCAGATCAGCTGGAAATATCCTATTGCAAAACACATGGAAGGCAGCATGAAAATCAGCCAAAGAGCTGATACTAGCATTAGGCAAAGACCGATACCAGTCACGGGCAATCCCTTTTAATGAAACACAGAAGAGCCGGATCTGAACATCCTCATCCACTACCTGCAACCGATGCATGTAGTCATGAAAGTCCAGCAAATGTTCAGCTGGCACTTCCCCCTCTTCTCCTCGAAATCTAGGAAGACTGTTGTCCCATTCATCTCTAGCAGGTACTTGATTAGGGAAACCAACAATATTTGAAAAATCACAGAACGCATACCTCTTGGCTAAGATTCTGTTCATGTCATCCCAGTGGAGTCACCAACAGATGTTGAACAATGGAGTCGCCACTGAGTTCGTTATTCATGGAGTCGCCAGATAGATGATTATAACCAGTAAGTGTCTACTCCTTGTCTATCATCAAAGAGTAGATCTATGTCGTCTCCCAGGAAGATCAGCTTCTCACCTCGCTCCCCGGCAGCGGCGCCAATTTGTTAGCTCTCCAGGAAACTACCTAGGGTTATAAGCTAGGTATGCCTGGTAACTTAAGAAATTATCCTTTTTGTGTCTTTTGAAAAGGTGGATCAATGGGACAACTCAATCTGAGTATGGCATTCAGACATTCAGCATGATAAACAAATGAAACAGTTCTCTCAAGAGTTGATTAATCAGCATATAACTTCAAAGATGGATGAAGAAAAGGAATGTAACCAAACCAGTACAGAGTAGGGTTCGAGAGACATTCAAGAAACTAATACCAGGCTATGAGCTGAACAATGGAAAAGAAACCATTCAAAGCTAGACAACACAGATAATAGTGAAAGGAAAATGGAAAGCTGACATCAAAACTGAAAGAAACCTGTGATCTATATTAGCATAAAGAAAACTCAATACAATAGCAGATTACTCTATCCAAAATCGAACCATCAAAATGTCTTGGTTCTCAGACTTTATAGCCTTTACAAAGCAATTTCCAGATCCTAAAAACGTGGATCTGTTTGAGTCAACTAAAACAGTGTCAATGCAAGAGATAGATGTGATTGCTTGAATCAAGGAATGATGAGTGTGATCTCCTCCTTTAGTGCTCGGTGTTTGATGAAGTGAAGTAGCCTCCCAAGGCTCGGTGAACTTCAATTAAGTGCATGTAGATTCGACCTTAGTGATGTGGCACGAGATCTTCAACTTGTCTCCTCAAAAGATGCCAAAAACAAAGCAAAATGACCACTTAACTGAGATCTCGTTTGAAACTCCTTTAGATACTGATAGCATAATTCATAACTCATTTGTTTTGACCGGTCTCCTGTCATTCCAACTAGAAAATCCGTGATCTGGGCGAAAATAGAGAAAACTGGCAAAAAACAGGCTTTCGGCAGTTAACTCTTCTGCTGATTTCGTGCCTTAGCTGCCGGAAGTCAGACCTTTCGGCAACTAATGAGCTCTGTGGGGCTCGCCTAAGCTGCCGAAAGCTGTAACTGTTTCAAAAATTAAAACCCAAAATGCTTCCTTCTGCTGATTTCGTGCCTTAGCCGCCGGAAGTCAGACCTTTCGGCAGCTAATGAGCTCTGTGGGGCTCGTCTAAGCTGCCGAAACCTGTAGAATTCCTGAAAAAACTGCCTTTGGAAAAAATCGATTTTCTCAACCGTCCGATGTCCGTTTTGCATGTTCGAATAGTCGATTTTGATCTACAGATCATAAGCTATCCATTGGTTCTTTTAAATTTGGATTTGGAGCTCAGGAAGGCCGTCGAAATTTCCCCGCAACATCACGCGATTTCAGCAGAAAATTCCTCTTTGCCGATCTTTGTTGTTCTTCTAAAACACTTGCAGACTTGAAAAACTCGGCCACTTGTGGGCGAGACTTAAGGTACCAGACCCCTTCTAACTCTGTCCTCAGTGGGAGATTTGTTTTCACCATGGAATGATGAACTGTCACTTAATACCTGGAGATGATCTGTGCAACCAGAAGATATGTTTCCTCTGTAAGTTGAGTCACAGGCAGAGTACAACAACTGTTTTATGAGTCACACACTAGCTGGAGTTTAACTCAATGAATGGATAGAGGCAAGGTTTAATCTAACTGATCCTCTCCACAAGACTGGCTGTTCTTCAACTGCAATGATGAATCAGGCTTGCTTGACATTGGAGCGTGCAAAAGCAGGATTTTATTTTTTTGCATATTGAAACATTTTCGGCAACTTATGCTTTGTCTGTTAACCCCCTTAGCTGCAGAAACTAATCCTTTTCGGCCATTAAGCAAACTTCCACAGACTCAGTTAACTCCTGAAAGCTTAAATTTTCGAATTTTGAAACCCAAGACTCACAAAAATAAAAATTTTACCCATTCTATCACCCAAAAAGACGGTGGTCAATTTGGGAGATAACAGGGACTAAAATTGAGCATTTTATCATTTTTCCCATATCATTTCCTATTTGGGGATGGATCAAAGTCTCAATCTAATATAAAGGTGCTCCCTATTTATTCTTCATGGACAGACAATTGGAGATGCCCCGCAGGATCTTTATTTCACCAGCTTTTCCCTTTTAGGAGGCATGGCACTTAGTAGGATGCAATATGGGGATATTACTAGGTAACTTCAATTGTTCGAGCTTCCCATTTATTATACTTTCATACTGCTTCTTGCACAAAGGAATATAATGACAAATGAGCTAAATAAGAGACGAAAATAAAAATTTCCCTTCCTTTTTATCCTCCTCTCGTAGTTAAAAGGGTTACCTTTTTTATTTTGAGTCCTTATCCTTTTATTATTTATTACTTTTCCTTTGATCAAGTGTGTTGGTTTTCCAATTGTAAATTGCTAAGAAGAATCCATCATAGGCTACCATGCCAACATTTTTCACTTTATATTGATATTTGTTTAATAATACCTTTGAAGCATAGTGCATGGCTTTTGGGCCCCTCCACTTAGTTGGAACTCCATGTGTGCACTATCATGGATGCTTGGCATGCGATATAAATTTGGTCACGGTCTTGGTGACAGTGCTCTAGCACTCATTTATAGGCCCAACACTTTTTAAATGACTGTAATAAGACTCTTGGGAATATCCTTGGAATTCAGGCCTTTTAAATGAGCGTAATAAGACTCTTGGGCATATCCTTGGCATTTGGGCTTAATTCTTGGTGTTGTAGACTTGGCTCTTAGTCCTTGTGGTGTTTGCAATATGGACTTGGCCATTGGTCTCGGGTGCTCGATGACATATGATATCAAATTGGCCTTAAAGGACATATATTTTTTATAAAAACATTAAAAAATCGATGACATATGATCTCAAATTGGCCTTAAAGGCCATATAGTTTTTATAAAAACATTAAAAACCTCAACATTTAAAGAATAACATATAGCCCGAGAGAAGTAATATCAAAATTTTACAAAAAATCATCAAAATGGGTAGATGCTAACACCTAATGGACCAAGCTTCTAGCACTTTGTCACAGGTTAGATATTGCATCATGATGTGAGAAGAAATTTATGGACTACAAAAATGGCATGCACTGCATAAATCCACTGCAAACTAAAAGGGCTTTCAATGTCTAAATTTCTCGCAGCAAACACTTTTCAATATTTTACTGCCAGAAGCTAAAAATTTTGATAAGGTAGTTTTTTGTACCAATATGAACAATGTAAGAGAAAGTTTCAGTTTGTATGAATTATGTGAAATTTTTGATGTATTTTGTGCAGTATCTCACTTCAATTTTTACCTCTACAGTATTACAGGATGGGGTGCTTATACTTCCTTAATAAATATGAGAAAATGCAGATGCCCAAGATCAGGAACAAACAATTGTGATACTTGATTTGGTACCACTTGGAGAAACATTTCACAATACAACTGCATTCTTGATTTCTGAGAGAGTTTGGCAAAAGAAGGTTATCATTAACATGACCCTTTTTGGTGACTATTGGGTAAACTTTGTTTCTTACCCAGGTATGTGACCCTTTTCTAGAATTTGGAAATATGGTGTTAACTATTGGAAATTTTATTCTCATATCAATCCATAAGGATTTATGTTCAAAGGTGCTAGCTCAATGGTAGAGCACCTGCCTTATAGGCAGGATGTTGGTGGTTCGATTCCTCCATGCCCTATATATATTATGAAACCACTAAAAAGATATAACTGACTAAAACAATGACCAACATTTGCATATAAATGACCACCAGTACAACATGAGAGATAAGTGACCCAAAAAATGACCAAAATATGCATATAAATGGCCACTTTTGAGTTGCCGATCACTGGTAGTAAATTAGCGGTCATTTATCATGTGACAAAAAATGTGGTCATAAATTTAGTCATTGCACCCTGTGAAACGAGGTGCTCTACAGCCCAGTATGGGGGAGATGTTGTAACGTTGTCACGTGATGTAATGTTTATAACAAAATAATTAAAAAAATTCATGCCGGATCATAAAATAACAAATTATGGAAAGTATTTAAAAAAATAAAATCCATGTTGGTTCATAAAATAAAATATTATGAAAAGTAATTAAAAAATAGATGTTCGTTTATAAAATAAAAACTTAAAACTTAAATCCAGATCTATCAATCAAGAGAGATCAAATTTCTTGAGTTTAAATTTAAAAAAATAAATACACCTCAAGAATTTGGATCCCTCTCGGTGCTTGATAGATACGGGTCTAGGATGGATTTATGCTGGTTAATTGGACAATTAATGACCAAATATATGACCAAATTAATGACCAAATATATGACCACAAGATAAGCTATAAATGACCAAGCTAAATATGACCACATTTTTGGTTGTGTGGTAAATGACCACTAATTTGCTACCAGTTGTCACCAACTCAAAAGTGGTCATTTATATGCGTATTTTGGTCTTTTTTTGGTCATTTATCTCTCATTTTGTACTAGTGTTGTTTCAATTTCTTCTTTTTTTCTTTCTCCCATTTTACCACAACCCATCAAGGTTATTTAGCTTCTTAACCAATCCATACATTGTAGTGTCCCCATGGTTTGGAACATTAGTTTTCCAGAACTCTTCTAGCAAGCAATTGTATTACCCATCCTGCAACCACACATGGTTGAATTTGAAGGGGTATCCTTGTTTCTTTTTTCCAAAGTCCAGCTGCAACACAATAAGCATATGATCATATATCCCCAAGCCGAGTGTCTAGGATTGGTATCTAGGAATAAAATATTCCAGGCCTTCTGATGTGAAAAATTGATCCAAACTCTTTGCAATGGCTTCCACATCCACGTACCCATTGCTCTAGGTAGGAGAAACTCGATTAGGGACCACACTATAAGGTCCTCCTCTTGAAAAAACGTACATAGGAAATTGGATATTGGGTATGTTATAGCATTTGATCCCCAAATATCAGTTGCATCCAAGGTAAGCTTTAAATCCCCCCCAATATCAAGTGTGGTTCCATCAAAATCTCACTCTTCTCCATTGATTCCCAAAATTTATGTCTGCTTGCAGAGGGTTCGTAACAATTTAGTAAACTTATTTGGTTTTCTAGTCCCCAGATCCTTCCTTCGAGGAAAATACCAACATCTGTGATAAAAGGGTATCACCTTGCCTCTGTTGGATTCCAAATCATAAGAAGTCCCTTGCATAACCCAACTGTGTCCGAAGCACAAATGTCCTATCTTAGAAATAATTTTTGAAAATTCTCACAAGCCTTAGTAGCAGAACACATGGTTTCTTGGATCATCAATAGATCTAGATGACTAATTTCGAACAATATTTTTAGGGAATTGAATATATGGTCTCCCCCCATGCCCCTAACATTAAAAGAGAGCATTAACATTAGTCCACCACCTCCTTGTCGTTCTTTTCTCTAAGGGGCCAGAAAACTAGAGAAGTCGAGGACTGTCTCGCTGCAACTTTGATTTTGGAAGAGAAAGGGATGTAAGGGTCCTCCTGACTCCAGGTCCCCCCTCCGGATCCCTACAAGGCTCATTTGGAATCCCTTTCTTGCATTTCTTTTTCTGAAGAGTGACATTTTGGAACCTGATGGAATTAGAGTGTGTAACCCTAGGCTTTGATGGCTTATCATAGAAGACAGTTAAAGGTTCCAAGTTCAATATTTAGTTATTCAAAGAATTATAGAATGGTCCTATCATATCTCTAACAAATACTAGAAAACCCTCCTTCTCAAGCGGCTTTGAAATCCCCTATGACAGCACATCCGAAGGAGACATACCCAAATATCCCCACACCAGGTATCCCTACGCTCTGGTCGAGATATAGATTCCAAGGAGGGTTGTAAATATAGCACCATCTTAGTGCCACTTTAGGTTATCAATATATTCCTCTAACCATGGGAGGGTACCCCCAACAATAAAGAGGTGTGAATCCTAGTTCGTCACCCTAGGTACCATTCAGAGACATGAAAAATTGAATGGTTTTAAGCTGAAATATGAGATGCTTTGGGGATAATCTCAGCCATGAAAACAAAATGGAAATCAATGTTGTAAATTTAAAGGGGAGGCACAAGTATTCCAAAGAAAATAAAATTGAAATCAAGGCCCACTTGGGAGCCCTAATCATTGATTAATCCTTGAAAAGAAGCACAACAACCATGAAAAACATTCCAATGAGAGAGCAGTTTCAACTAGCCATTTAAATGCATACATGTCAACTATTAGAACATCACATAGATGAAAAATAAGGTTCTAATCCATGTGAATAGTGTACACAAATGGAGACTTATCTACTGCATTTTAAATTTCATTACATGCCAAATTAAACTGCTATAGATTCGAACACCTGGTAACATCATTGCGAGTCCTAGTCCAAAACTACTCGACAATTTCATTACAATTTATGATAGTGTACAATCAGGGGGGATTACTTCATTGCTACATCCCTAGTGCTTATCATATGTTTTCAAACTTTAGAGAATATTTTCAAATATCTGAATAAAATGAAGAATTGGGAAAGAAAGGAAAGGACAATCTAATGTTGCAGATCCTGATGGTTTCTCTAAGCTCTCAAAACTTGAGAAAATGAATGAACCTCCTGGTGAACCCTTTCAGGTCGATCTTTTAGATGATGTTTGACTATGACTATTCCTTTTATATGCTCCTTTTAGAAAAAGACTTGCAACACTATTATGTTCGCAATGCTCACACCTTTATGTTACTAGTGTAACTTCTTTGGTTAACAGATCACCTGTGACGCTTAGCGGTTCGTACGATTTTTTCCTTTATTCCCTTTTCTTCATATTTACGCATCTTTCCTTTTTAGGAGTCTGAGAGGGGCTTGTTGAGTGTAATATCCCTCCTTGTATCCCTATTAGATCTATAAATGCATATTGTTGCAAAAGAAAATCCATAGTAATACCATTTAGACATCTATTTAGAAAGGACTTTCAAAAGATTCAATTACAATATTTATTGTATACTTGTTAAAAACAAGAAAATTATCTTATCACCACATGTCAAGTTTAATTATTAGAGTATCCCTTGTTTCATCTCATTCATGCGACCATGATGCTGTTTTAATTTTGGGATTGTGGAGCACTCAACCCCGAACCTCTTATCACTCGCTCAGTATGGAGCACGGCACTCATTGACCTCCCACTCGTCATTTTAATGTGCGGAATCAAACTATTTTCATTACAACCTGTTTATGAAGGAACACCTTCTTCTAGATGGATGCCACACGTTCCATTCGGTAAGCCATGTATGAGTGGTGGTGAACCACCGTTAAATAGTTAGTGGATACTCCTTTCTTTATAAAAGAGAGGAGAGTTTTTCTTGCAAAACTCTCGGAGCAGAAGTGGGCTTCCCTTGCATTAATGGCGACCTCGTTTTAATGAGGGAGGTCTTCACAAAAAGGAACATGGCGTTTCCACCTATCCCCACGATCTCTTAAAGAATAAACTGATGAGGTTGACATGCTTTCATCGCACTCATTCCACAGCCTCTTCTTAAACGGATATCTCGTTTCTTTAAACGCTCAATAATTTCATAAGAAGAGGTTCCCCACTTAATGGAATTACTGCTTATAACTGCCACGCCATTTGTCACCCATTTCTTGACCTCGCCGAGGATGGAAATATTTTAAAAGAGATATGTGTGAGAGTTGGAGAATCTGGAGGAAGTTTGTCTCTTCAAGAGAGCACCGAATCACCACTATCTACCACCACCGTCAAGCTGGAAGGGAGATTTAATTATAGTTTTTAATGGGATACCTTTTACTGTTATAGCTTGTCTCCAGAAAGGACGATCTTGGAATTCATCTTAATCGAATTGCCATTTGTCCCACTAAAAGCTTTCACCAAACGGCTACCACCGTCAAACATGGGGGGAACTTTGTTAAGTGCTTGCAGAATCAACGGCAATGGGGAAAAAAAACTGGCAGAGTGCCTGGCAGTACGCATATTTGACATAGATCCTGAAACTTGGCGAAGGAGTGGAGTTAATTGATAATATGCAATTAAAACTGGTATTCAAGGAGGGAAAAAGGGCGGACGAGAGATCGCTGCCTTTTATTTTATTGCCATCGCGATAACAAGGGAAAAAAAAAAAGAAGCTCGGCATCAGTTCTCTGGAGGGAAAAGGCGGGAGAAGGGATTCAACAAAGGGGCTCTGCGTCAGTTGTCATGGAGAGCAGGAATCTCTGTGATTCGCGATTCTGCAAAGAACAGATTCAGATGCTAGATGGGAGATCAGATCTCGGTCTATATGCAGAAAGGAATTGATACCTCTAACGCAGCATAGCTGGTAAGGAAAAGGTTTATGTATTCGTAGGCGAAAAAGGTAAGTCGCTCCTGCATCTATTGTTCGACTGTATTTCTGTCTTGATCTCTGTACAAGTTGCGTGGAAGACGAGTGTTTCTGTTTTGATCTCTGTACAAGTTGCGTGGAAGACGATACCCCATATACTTGTGTTGTATTACTTATAGAGGGCGATTATAGGGTATATTGTCTGTCATATTTCCTTACGGGAGTAAATCGTGTCATGCGACCTCTGCATATGTATTTTTTGAATCGACTCTTGCATAAGTTTAGGTTGCTACTGAGCTGGACTCGATCCCCAAGAAAACGCCTTTTTATTCTATATTCTCTTCATGTTCGAGCGAGGATCGATATCTAAGTGAAGTGTTGGTGCGATTTATAAATTGTTGTGATAATGTTACAGAGCTGGGCTAGACCCAAGCTCACAATCGAATGGTGTATTCAGCCTTTCTTTTGATCTCAAGAGGTGGGGCTCAACCCAAGCTCAAGATTCGATCCTTAACATTAGGGGCGGTCAAAGTATTTGTTATGCTAAGATCTGGAAAATCGAGTTTTTCTTCTTTTTCATTTTTATAACGCATACCCTGCACACATCATACCTTGCACACATCGGTAAAGAATGCCATCCCTGCATCCAGTTACTGATCGAAGTTCAGTTATATTTGCATTTACCTCAGATCGCGACATTATATATAATACAATGCGGATTCGATCTCGACTAGAATGCTGAGGATGGCAGCTCAATCCCTGTATTTGCATTACACTTTACAAACACATCGTTGATTTCAGCTTGAACGTTGAAGATCTCAATTCGTAGGCTGGATCTACTTTATATACTACAATGTGTATTTCGATCTTAGCTTAATCCATGAAGACCGTGGTTTGATTATGGTATATAATCACTCTGTTTATCTCTAAGTTTGATAGACTTAGTAGTTGTGGATTTTCTGCATAATGATAGATTGGGAATGGATAATGAAATCGCAGCACTTGTTTTCTATTCATGAATTAGACTGTCGAAACTTAGATGGTTATCTTTCTGCTACGTTTTTCTTAAATCGTATCCGTAGTGAATACGATTTAAGGCTGAAGTTTGTAATGAGAGTTTCTCTTAAATCTATCTCTGTGGATGAAAGTGCTAAGTGCGTCCTGCATCCTGGATTGTTTCTAAAATCATCTCTATATTGGAAAGGCTAACCTAGGGTACATATGTTAAATGAGTGAAGTTCTTTGTGGAATCATTTTTCTGTGCTACATATGTTTGAGTGCGTAGATTTTCATTCTGGAACCATCCCCGTGCTGCATGTAATGCACGCGTTATTGCATTTGGATTACTTCATATATGCTAGAAAATTTAATATATATAAGTTCTATGTAATTGGTACTTAAAAGAAAGGTGGAGCTTTTCGTATATTTATAGAATGAAATAAATAATCATGAGTATCTTTGTTGAAATGAAGAATGGTCTCACCATCTTAGGGACAAGTGTAAGTCTTATAAACGGGTCTTAGTTCCTTATGATATAAGTAAGTAGGGAATTTTCTACATTAAAAGTGATGATAGAGTGATCCATGTCTCGAAGTGTTAAGTATAGATTTATGACCCTTGTATGATTATTTTAGTACAAGCTTGCTGATGTTTATTTTGGGAAGATGCTCTCGATGAGAGAGGCTTCGAGAAGTATGGAAAGTAATAAATGCAACCAATGCGTTGTAGATTGTAATTCTCTTTTGAATAATAGAAGAAAAGCGATAAGGCCTTGCTTTGTGGACGTAGCCCAAGGTTTCGGGTGAACCACGTCAAAACGGACTTTCTATATGTGTCTCTTGTGTACATCATAGGAATATCTTCTTCTTGAAAATGGTTATGTGTAAATGTGATGGGTTTGTTGTTTCTAAAACTAGTTGTATCTACCCTTGAATAGTTTAAATATGCAGAAGTATTTTAGATCCATTGAATGAGTATTCCATGCATAGTTAATAATACATGCTATTAAGTGAGATAGATGAGATGATTGAATTATATGATTATTCATTTTGAAGCAGATTACTATGGTTACATCTAATTGTTATACTTCTTTTATTTTGTTCCAAGACTAGATAAACTAGATGTTATTTAAATGGAGGAAGACAATTTATGTTGTATAATTGGTCATGCTACTTGAAGATTTTATTCTTAAGATGAGACTCCCATTGATGGTTTATTTGTGGCGAAATCCATATTGTACTTGCCATTATAAGTTTATAAGGAATTTAAAAAATAAAATAA
Organism: Larix kaempferi; assembly: GCA_027924585.1. Lineage (NCBI taxonomy): Eukaryota > Viridiplantae > Streptophyta > Pinopsida > Pinales > Pinaceae > Larix > Larix kaempferi. Next base: position 233,322 of record BSBM01002036.1, read on the forward strand.
ATAAATAAAAGGGGTCAATCAATAGAAAATGTTGGGATGAATTGTTACTTAGTGAAATCCTGCAATGTATTCCATGGGGTTTATTTGTCTTTATTATGAGTTGTGAAAAGAAATTTTGTTCTTCACAAAATCCTAACATCAAATTCAATGGGGATGTTACATTGAGTCACTAGCATAAAACACTTGATGTTTTCCTACTATGTTCTGAGGCTTCGGTTTCTTTCTGACTAAATTTTTTTGTAACAATTGTATGTTCTACCAAGCTCGATCTGGGAAGCCCGATCTGCCATTCAATAGTCTATAATCCTTATCCAATTTAAATTGGGGCATATAATCTAGGTCTCCTAAACCTATGATCATATTTTTCAATAGAAAAAGGAGGCTATTGAGGGCCCTAGCTCTCCATATAATTCACTTAACATGGGAGTATTTTCTCTTCGAGATACTGCTGTCAACTTTGGCAAGTGCTTCTGGGTTTACTGACTGTACACTTCCTTTGAAAATGGCTCCATCTTTTTATCCCATGGAGAAAGAAGCCCATCTTGCATCATATTATAGATGGTTTTAAGGAAGCTAGGGTTAACCAGTGTTGAAGTTTCCTTTCTTTTTCCCCTCAATATTCTCACTAAAGTCACCTTGTGGATACAATTGTCCATATGAATTATAGATTCTATCCTATCATATATTTGCATAGAGAGCATCTTCTCAGGGGTCAAATTATTAATCATTGTCTTGGTCGACCTAGCCACATGACACTCTTTCTAGATATATTCTCTATTCCTTTTCAGGTACTCCTCGTCCTCCATATTCATTTTGTAATAACTTGGGGCAAACTATATATGAGCCCGAATTTTAGATAACTCATCAAAAATTCTTTTCCACAACCATGTTTTGATTTTCTTCAAATTTTCTACCATAAAGGCTTGGGTAAAATCCCCCTCATGCTCTAATTTCTAATCTTCTACTTGCAATTTGAGTTTATCTATTTCTTTATGTAGATCATGGATTTCTTCATTAGCTTTATCTAGCCTTGATCATTGCACTCTAAAAGTTTCATTTTTCTTTTCAACAACCTTTTGCAACATGACAATCTATGATCTAGTATCAGACTCTTGAGCTCTCTGTTTATCCTTCTCTTTCCCACTCTATTCTAATTTCTATCTAAGGTCAAGTAGTTTTTCATTTAGGCCTATTTGTTTGATGATGACATGATAAGCTACTTGTATTTTCTTTTCCTCAATCAAGTTGACCTTATATGAATCCATCTCATGACTTGTCACCTCCTCCAACTTTCATTTTACTTCGCTTTACTTCACCTCTGAACACTGCAACTCTTGTATCCTATCTTCATTCACATTTTGGAGTTAAATTAGGGAATCATTTTCTCCTCTCAAAAATAACAACTCATCTTATATTCTCTAACAGTAGAACATCACATGAAGAGTGGTTGGAAAATTAAGGGTATCATAAGAATGTTCGAATTATTTTATCTTCTAATATTTCTTAGCTAGTAGGGTCAAAAATTCAGTAGAACCTTGTGTACCTTGCCTTGACTTGACTATAGAATCTTGCAGCCTTTAGTTTTCATTTTTTAAATGTTTCACTTCTGTGTTTAGAAATTAATTTCTAATCTTAAGGCCTTTGAATTGTCCCTTATATTTGTCCTATTCAACTGTGGACTTGACATACTTAGTATAAACTACATTATTCCTAGTCATTTCCTTAAGGAATCTTCTTATGTTTTTTCATTTGCATTGTGTGCAAGGGCAATAACATTTACCATTGCTAATTATATCTTGAAAATCAATGGGATGATTTTGATCAGATGATTTATCATGATTTCTAGTTTTTACAAAAGAATCACAATTACTAAGAGAAAGATCTAGATGGGGACCAAATACTTGATCAATATTGGCTAGTATACAAGAATTTCACTCTTCAATGGTACTCCAATTATAAGGGTCAGTAGACACTGTTTTCTATCTCGACAAAATTAAAAAAACTTTCATTGGTTGTACATTCATCAACCAAACACTATTAGAAATGAATATTCAAATGAAGCAAAACATCAAAGTGATTATAATGAAGAGTTTGATAATAATTATGATGAAAATATGGGATAAGATTACTATCCATAAGGAGAAAAATATAGCATTTATAGCCCTTCTATTTATAGCCAAATGTTGCATTTGACTCCACCAATGAAATTATGCGTCAAATTGTGGAACCATTTATTAAATTTAGTTTTTTACCATGTTATTCATTCCTTATTTATGTATAAATCCAAATGCCACTACTATTTGAAAAAAATGAAAGAAAGGGGTTTTGGTTGGTTGAAAAATGTCATTTCAATAGAGGTGGTTGTGGCATGTAGTTTCATTCTACACTTCTCCATTCTGCAATTAGTGGATTGATTCATACCATGATGGCCTATGCGTGATCATTTACTTCAATGTTTCTACTATAAATTAGTTCTCTAGTTAGGCAACATTGGTAGTGTTTCTTGACTAAGATTCTTGCATGCGATCAAGACTAGTGGTGAACACATCTACTTGATAAAATTATTATACTCTAGGGTGAGAAAGAATAATTTTTGTCCACATGAATTCAAAACTATTTCTATAGTTGGATAATGTAATTTCTTAGGTCTCCAAATGGAATTATATAACTATACATTATCTGAATTAGTCTCATCTAATTGTGCATTCAAACTCTATATTAGCAATTGCAAGGATTCCTTCACATTCTCTATTTAAAGCAAGAAAGTGTACAAATAATCAATATATTTTTTATGAATCTAGAACAATATCCTAGTGGTTTGTCTTGAACTTTTCACACTTTAGATTCATGTATAGTATTGTATGCTAGCAAAGGGTATCAATCTTGATAGTAGTCCCTTGTTAAGCATAGTGGTTCCCTATCGATTATGCATGTCTTTCGGTTCTTCTCACTTCTCTATTGGCATGGATGTTTTCAAATATTTTCAAACTTTTTCTAGAACTTCATCCATGGACATATCAAGAATGTCAAAATGATTAAATTCTTCATTTGTACATCTTCTTTATTTATTTATTCTTAATCTCCCAATAGAAATATGTTATGGAGCTTTTGAGTAATTTACTTATCTACACCACAAGCATATTTTCTCTACATTCCTACGATTTTAAGGGGGTATTTGTATCAATGTACTACTACAAAGGATGACTAATAATATCATCCAAATCCAAGGCCTTATTCTTTATCTCATTTCTTCATCCATCCATTTCATCCTCCTCCTCACTATTCACGTCAACCACTTGTTTATCTATGATTTAAAATTTAGGCTTCTTTGTCTTTATAGATTTCATATTTTCACCTCTTTTAATGGGATTAATAGTTGTCTAACTATCATGGGTCATTTTCTTTTCTCGTGGATTGGTGATAACTATTTGAAGCATTTGAATAAAATCTATGAAATATTCTATTACCTCCTGTTAAAAATAATTTCTTATCATCCCTAGAAGAATCATAGGAATTTTAAATTGTTATTATACAAAAGGGTCAACTAGATTGTTGTGGAGGAGAAATACCTTATAGTGGGGAGATGACACTACTGACTTGGGTGGGGTGACAGGTAAATACATTCATTGTCTTGCATTAGTTACTACAAATGGAAATATATCGAGATATCGAAAGATGTACCTTTTTATCAACGGCTGGTCCTAGCTTTTGCTTGATCTTCCGCTATAATGAACCTGCAACACCAAATAAACCTTCCTCTGCGTATGTTGACTATAATAAATATGCTGAAAAAAAAAAAAAAAACATAAAATACAATTAGACATTAAACCAAATGAACATTCAATCCAACCAATAGACATTCAATTTGGGACGGGAACGATATTTTGACCTTTTATTGTCAAAGAAATGTAGATAAGTACAAATATACCTGATCTGTCCAAACACTTTGCAACCAAGTACTGGGATCCTGCTCTTCACAATGACTTGGGAATTCCTCCAGCGTAACAGCAGTTAAAGCATTCCTTCTAGGTCCCTCTCTCATGGAACCTCCTTGCATTTATGGGACAAGGTAGGCAGTTGAAATCGAGAGGTGGTTGAATTGAGAGGTTGGGGAAGTTGCAAAACAAACTTCAACTAATCCCAATTCATAATCTTAATATATTTTTTCACTTCATCTTAAGATGTGCGCAAGTTTCATACAACCAGAGTAGCGCACAGTAAGCAACTTTTACTCTTTACAACAAGCATTTGCAACATTTTAAGGGTGTGCGCTGGTTGTCTTTGAGTAGAGTAGCATTTAGAACGCTAGTTCATTGTGCCAATAGTAGCGCACATGTCATGAAAACTATAGAAAAAATAATTTTTTCAGCTGAAGAGTGTAGTTTTAGCAATAACTCATCCAGGGTCAATCTAGCTCTTCCATCCATAGTGTCCTTTTGTGTGATCAACAGAGCAATGTGATCATGGACGGAGAAGTGCATATTTGACCTATACTGGATTCCCCCTAGTGTGTGAGGTCAGAGAGAAATGATGGCCGAAATACATTATAATTCCAAGTGAGAGGAGGAGCAAGAAACCGCAGAACCAAGTCACAAAAGTACCTAAAAACAACGATCGAGTTCAGCGATCAATCACAATATTGACATCATATAGATGTGTAGCAGGATATAACATGATATCCCATACATAAATAGGAGATCTATATATAGCATGGCCACTGAAATAAAAGCATGGATCCATGTCAAAATGAGAGATCATAGCCATAACAACAAACTGGATCTATGTCTCATGAAGAGGCAATGAGTCAGGCTTAGTCGATAACATAAATATGGTGATGCTATCAGGGTCCCAAGGTCTTCATCTAAACAACCCAAGGTACAAACCCTAACCATGTGAATAAATGAGCTAGAGTCAAACATGGGGGGTATCATTTGATTACTGGTCATTGATGTATACCGTTAACAAACGCGAGGACTTCCATCGATAATGATAATGGGGTCCAAGGTACCTAGTTCATTCCGACAAGTGTGAATAAGTGGACTTGAAGTCGAACACTTGAGGAACCTGTCGAATAAGAGACATTGATGTATTCCCACTATTCAACAGCGAGGGAAAATACCACTAATGATTGCAATCCACAAGGTACTAACCGAAACTCTAAACTTCGTTCCCAAAGCATAATGAGTTGAATTCGATGGAAAGAAATCTGCTGGAAGGGAGGCCTTAATGCATCCTCCATCATCCAACATGAGGAACACTCACAAGTTTGAGCTGATGTGGAGTAGGACAAGTAACAAGATGGAACAAACTGACACTAGGATGGTTGACACATGAAGTCAAGGTAAACTGCAGAATGGCCGACACAGGCTATATCCTTGAACAGTGAGCACGACAGAAAGTGACTTAGGTAGATTTTAACTTGAAGGGTAAGTGATATAAGTATGCAACGTAGGAGACATTAACAGACCCTCCATATGATTGGAAGAATAACCAATCGGGGGGAGTAAAATATTAGAGATCAGGTTCAACCTAAGGACAAAAACTACAACCCAACTGAAATGATAGACTTAAATAGCTGCTATGTTCAAGGATATGACTGACTTAACTTCCTTTGAAACTGAAAAGATGTGATATACCCTTCTCATCCCTTATTCTTTTTGGTAAAAGAATGTCCTTCTTGTTGTTTTAATGAGCCCAAGAAAGAAAACTCAATAAGCCCAACCATGTAAAATTTTAACGATCCCATGGGAGGAGACTCAGGACCTTCTTCATTGTTTACAAAGTTCAAAGAAGAGATAGAAGAATACTCTATAATACTGATCTCTAGATTTTAATATCGAGCCGAGATCTGTTCTTTCTCGCCGGTGTTTTCAATTTTAAGGAGTCTGAAAAACTTAAACAATAACTCCATACACCTACCCGTGGATTTTAGTATCGAGCTCGGGTTGGTATGTGCTCACCGTTGTTTTCCTATTTATAGAGTCTAAAAAACTTAAACAATCCTCTATATACCCTCTCGTGGATTTCACATCAAGCTTGAGTAGGTGAATGCTCGCTAGAATTTTCATGTTTCGAGAGTTTGAAAACCCTAAAGAAGACTCCAAAAGGTCCTTTTTCATACAGTTAGTCTCCTCACCCAAAAAAAGTGTAAAACATCGAGAGAAGAACTCTTCTAGCTATGCATGACTACATTATTCCTTTTTCGTAAATAATACACAAAATTACGGAAAATGGGTAAACTTATACCTAAGTGGATGTCGCTTCAAATCCTTTAACGAGTCTGAAATGAAAACTATACTCGGCAATCTTGTCATATTTAAAGCATCTAACAAGAGCGTGAAAAAACTCTATAAAATATTTTTCGTAAAGTTTTAACGAGCCCAAAAAAGTAAACTCATGACCTCCTTACTATTTTTAACGATCTCAAAGGAGAGATGGAAAAATGCTCGTAACCTCCTTACTGCTTTTAACGAGCTCGAAGTGAAGGTGGAAGAATGCTCGTAACTTCCTTAATATTTTTAACGAGGTCGAAGTGAACGTGGAAGAATGCTCGTTGCCTCCTTACTATTTTTAACGAGCTCGAAGAAAAGGTGGAAGAATGCTCGACAGTGGATCGATGTCCAAATGAATGGTAGATTGCATTATAGACTCTAGGAAAAATTCATCAGAAGGACGTATATCATCCCAAATAGAACGCATGTATACACATTCAGATGGAGTTATCTCTTGGTCAATTTCCGGGACCCAGTCCCGAGAAGGTAAGCATGAATTCAGAGGCTTCTTCTCAGTAGCAATTGGACTCAAGGAATAATATGCCACATAATTTGATTCTGACATGGTAGTGCCTACTGACGGAGGACATACTTGGTCTATAGTTGGGTAATAAGAGTGATCAACAAATGTAAGTTGATCGATAGTGATAATGCTTTTGTTGTGAGGAAAATGAATCACATGAAAGAGCATAGACACCAAATCCTGCATAGCATATACGTAATCACGCCCGAGGATCATATCAAAATCCATAGGGTCCCTTAAAACCATAAAATCAACTAACACTATTTTTCCACCCTAAGTAATAGGTACTTGAGGGAGGAATCCCACCGCTTCACTAGGTCTTCTATCGAAGGTCAACGACTAATTAACAGTTGGAACAAGGTTAGGAAAACCTAAAGCTCTCCAAGCAGAAGGGGATAAGACACTAATAGAGGATTCTTCATCTACAATACCTTGGTGAACCACATGGTTTCCGATATCAAACTTTATCTGGAAAGGTGAAGAAGAAGGAAGGCGAGGCCCAGTTATACTATTCCAATCAAAGGAAATGATACCAAAGCTTGGTAGGGGTTCACTCGCCACAAATGAAGTGCCCCCATTTTCAGAAACATCTGAACTGGTAATGGAGAATACTTCAGGGAAAAGTGCATAAGTCTCTGAAAGACTAATGGTATCAGTTGAAGATTGCATCGATTCGATCACTTCACTCTCTGAAGGACAAGTGGGGTTGACCAAAGATTGCATTGATTCAACCACTTCATCAACCAAAGGATGATCAGGCTATTGGGAATCTATAGACAATTCAGGAGCAGAGGATCATTCAGACATGGACCACACTCTCCGTACCACTGGAATAGCAAGGCATAGGTGAGTAAGGTGATCTCCCTTACAAATTTTACAAAGGAACTTTGGCTTGCATCCTATAAGATTAGACTCCTTTACAACAATAGTACTCTCAACATGACTAGCATTGGTTGATAGCATGCCCCCAGCGTGACTTGCAGTGGCTGGTTTCTTAGAAGCATAAGACTTTTGAACTAAGGACCACACTCTTTACACTTCTAGAAGTACAGGGCACAAATAGGTCAGGTGGTCTCCCTCGTAAGACTTATAAGGGAACTTAAGATTTTGTTTATTAGGTTTGTCAACAATGTCAACTTTCTCAGCATGACTTGCAGTGGCTGATTTAGTGTCTCCAGTATGACTCACAGTAATTCATGACTTGCCATTAATATGACCAGCAGTGATCAATGACATGTCCTCAACATGAGCAACAATGCTTGAAGACATGCTTTCAGTATGATTTGCAGTGACTAAAATTTTTATCCAAGAAAGACCTCCAGAGGCTGGGTGGGTTCCCCCAGCATGACTTCCAGAGGCTGGGTGGGTGCCCCCAGCATGACATACAGAGGTTGGGTAGGTAGGTTCAGTATGATTTACAGTGATTGAGTGAGTTCTCCCAACATGACAACCAGAGCTTGGGTAGGTGCCCCCAGCATGACTTCCAGAGGCTGCGTGGCTTCCCTCAGCATGACTTCCAGAGGTTGGGTGGCTGCCACCTTGCTTTGGCACCTTCTTCCTATTCTTCCTCCATCTATTCCTTTTAGACTGCTGGTTAATAGTATTACTACTTTCACCACATGAGTTAGAAGGAGGAGGAGAAGATGTTACTAGTGAAGCAAGCATAGGGTTCTGATGCTCTTGTTGTGAGGTGCTTACTTGAGAAGCATCAGGAGCATGTAAGGAATTCGAAGTGGAAAACAACCAAACCGGTAGCGCTATAGTGAATCCCAAAAGATTAAAGGTAGCCATTAAGGGAGTACCAATGTTCCCAATGAGTGGAAAAGCACAAGGAGCCCCTTGAACATGGGTCCCTTGATTGGTGCCCACTAGGATGCTATTCATAGTTTCTGACTCAATGGGACATAAATATCTAAGGCCAACTAAAAACAAGCAGCACAACGAGCACACCACTAAAAATGTCCTATAGTAATAAAAACCAGGAAAACAAAGCTAATACTCTCAGAAGCAAGTCTAGGATGATGAGGGCCCCAAAACAAACCAATAGAGTATCGATGGTCAGTTACACGGCATCCAATGAAGGTCCTCTGGGTGCAAGCGTTTGTATCACCAAACTGCCATCCTGGGATTACTGCCAAAGGGTTACCTTCCATGTCTGTCTGAGGTGAAGTGGAAACATCCATCCACTCTACATGTGTAGAGCCCTAGGGTTATGATACTAAGGATACCATCAATACGAAAAAACCTAGGGGAACAGTCATCAGCCTAGCCAAGACGCATGGGCAGGGTAGCAAAGCCCGAAGTCCAAAAGTACTTGAAAGTACTAGTGAACCCCCTATGTGAATCGACTCTGGTTTATGGTTGAGAGGAAAGTGAGGGGGTATCCTCAACAGTTCCAATCGCCCACAGCCTCATGCTTAACTCTGGTTTGAGTAGAGCATTCCCAGGATATTTTGATAGAGGTGGATTTACCTAATAGATAGTCCTACTATGATTGTTGAGTAATGAAGCAGATTTTGGATAGTTTAAGGTGATTTAAACCCGAAACCTTAACCTAAGCTAGTTGATGATGTGTATACCTAAAAAGAAAAAAGTCACTAGTTAATTTTATTAAGATTTATTTTTAAGGGCTACTTTTTACTCAATAAGGGTAGTGAAGTGTGTGGTATGGTTCATGACATAAAGTAAAGTGCGGAAAAAATAATGCATCAAACTTCACAAAACCTCTTTTTTTCATTTATGTTTTTCAAAAACTGAAACTAGGCAATCCTAAATCAAATTTCTTTTTAATTTTCTTTTAAATTTCAAAGCAAAGCAAACTATGCTACTTCAAAACAATGATAAATCTCACTACTGTGATACCAAATTCATTTTTTTGTCTTTTCTAATATTTGTAAAAGAAGAAGAAGTTGGAAAGGAGCAAGCAAGACCTAACACAAAATGTGAGTAAGGAAAAGCCACCTAATGGCTCAGAACAATCAAACCAAAAATACTTGAGAAAGACTTGACCTACCAAGTTGTTTTAAAGGAAAAAACTCTAGGCTTGGAACAAAGTGTAAAAGAAGCAAGGAAAAGAGATGCCTATAACGAAAAATAGACCTAAAAGGCTGCTCCTAAGCACCAAAACCTAAGAAAAACACTCGACAAACAAAGGAGTAGGTAAGCAAACCAAAAAGTGACCCTACCAACACAAAAACTCAAAAGAAAAGATGACTAGAAATATTTAACTCACTCAGATTGATTTGAAAAGATATTCAGAAGGTATCTAGACTAAACAGCCTTTCAAAGCCACCCTAAGAACTCAGACTGGGGTCAAACCCTAATAAAAAGGACAAGACACAGTAAAAGTGCGCTACTGTTGCCACAGACAACAAGCGTTTAGAATGCAGGTCTATATAACTGCAACAAGCGTCTAGGGCAGAAAATGCGTAGCTATGTCTAGCAGGGAGTAGCGCATAGCCTTGAACAAGGTTAAAAAACACTAAAGACACCTTAAACAAGTACTCAATCAAGGAAAGGAAAACTAAAGGAATTCAGAGAGGCAAACAAGACTAAAAAAAGACATACAAGTCTCAGGAGTCAATCAAAGAAGCAAAGAAATAGGCTAGAAGTGAACCCTATAACTTGGAAACAAACCCTAACAAAAGGCTTGAACCTATGGGAAACATGCGCTACTGTGAGTACAGTAAACCAGCGCACAGGTACTTGAAGCAACCAACAGGCTTTTCTAAAGTATACTAAGATGAATCAAGATAGAAAACACAGGCAAAAATGACCCATAAAACCTCTCATAGAACAAAAAGACTGAAATAAACTGGAAGAAAACCTAACAAGGACTCCTAAAGCAGAGAAACAACCGGTTAATCCCCAGCAAAGTTGCTAGTATGTTGTGCAGGAAAAATACCTTATAGTGGGGAGACGAGACTACCAACTTGGGTGGGGTGATAGGTAAATACATTCATTGTCTTGCATTAGTTACTACAAATGGAAAGATATCGAGATATCGAAAGATGTACCTTTTTATTGAAGGTTGGTCCTAGCTTTCGCTTGATCTTTTGCTATGATGAACCTACAACACAAAGTAAACCTTCCTCAGCGTATCTTGACTGTAATAAATATGATGAAATCAGAAACAACTAAACATCAAATACAATCATACATTAAACCAAATGAACATTCAGTCCAATAGACATTCAATTTGGGATGGGAAGGGTATTTCCATGTTACACAGAAATCTTCCACCCTGTGAGCATCAACATTCTTTGGCCTGTAGGATCCATTTCAGTGACTCAGATCCATTTTTATCCTTCAGTGATGCCAGTCTACCCTACTTTTGTTCCTACCTGCATGTTGCATCACTATAGAATGCCTACCCGCGAGGTGCATCCCTATAGCCCGCGGGTATCAAGTAAAGTGGTAAAAACCACTATTTTATCACTTTTTACTCCCAAAAAGCGGTCATTGGGTGACCTTTGGCTCTCCATCTTCCCAAGTAATGTCTCGATGAGTCCTTTCACCTAACTTTGAGAGGACTATATATTGAGCACATATGGCTTATGGACGGGAGGAAGAAGAGAAGAGTAAAGACACTCTAGTGGATTTTTGCCCTATCTTGAGTCTACACTCATTGATCCTTGTAGTTGTGAACCAGTTATGTTCACCTTCCAAACTCCTTGCTAGTTTGAGTTTTCCTCTCATGGAGGATTGAAGTGGTGGAGGCACAAGTGGATTGATCTAGATCTTGGTTCATATTGGTTGCCGGCAAGAGGTCGTATCACTTTGTACTTCTTCTTGTTCATTAATATAAATACTCATATTCTCGTCCATTCATGGTGTGAATGTCATTTATTATACATTGGGTTACATTTGCTTATGATATTATGGACCATTGTTATTGATAATGTTAATGTCATTTATATATCACATGTACTTGTTAGATATTGGTTGTCAAGACTAATTTGCAGATTACAAGTGCTTGGATGTGCATGGATTGAAAGCTCCAATGGGGATCTACATCAAACGTTGGATCGAGGTTGGTTACATTTCTCCATTGTTTTAACATTGTCATTTATAATAGCATTGTTTTGAGAATTGAGTAGATTTCTGGTAGTCATCTGTCTGTTGTGGTATTCCCAAGCCATAGTGAGTTTTCTCCAATACAGAAATGGCGACTCCGCTGGGGAAAACATCCATGTTTCGGAAAATTTTTGAGCATTAGTCCATAATTAGAGTTGTTGTTTATTGAAGCTCTGTGTCACTGATTGGCCGTTAAGATACACTGTAGAAAACTTGCTTTTTCTGAGTCTCTTGACTCTTTATTTGACCATTTGCTTTTCCTCACCCGCGGGCTGGCTTAGTTCTGCCTGCGTAAAACTGCCTCTGTTTACACTACTGCTCGTGGGTACCCACAGGTATTCCTTCGACAGTAGCGTGTAACTCTAGCTTTTGTTGGTTTATGGCTATTGGTTGTTGCTGGGTGAGTTTGGTTGGTTCCCGAGTCTTTGTTGGCCTCTTTCTTGACTGTTTCATGCCTTGGTTGTGACCAAATCTCTTCGTTTCTCTTGGTTGAGCTTTCTTAGTTTTTTACCAATCTTTGGTTTTAGCCTCTTGGTTTCTTCCTTTTGAGCTCTTTCTTTTGGCTGAATCTTGCTGTTTAGTGTTAGATTTTGAGTATTAAATCACAATACTATAGGATCTTTGCTGAGAGAATAACATCTACAGTATATCAATGCATGACAGTCATAATATGACAAGCATCACAAGAATCAAAAGCATAGAGACAAGAGACACAGAGTTTCTGTGGGGAAAATCCTAAGGTGAAAAACCCCACAACTTCCTCAGAGATAGAGAGAGCAATGGCTCAACCAAAATACAACCAAATAACACTGAGATAGTCTCCTAGCAGATGATCCTCCTCCTCCTCACTAGTGCGCCACTTTTCAGAGAGAGAGTGAGTTACTTTTCCGAGTGAGTAAAATAGAGATCTCCTATCTCTATTTATACTCACCTTTTTTCCCAGTGACCTACTGGGGCCGACTTGTCTACTTAGATACATCCACATAATATTATATATTAATTAGGGCCGACCCCATATGGTGGTCTAATAACCCATCGGCAAGTACACACACTTGCGACACTTGTCAATCCACATGACGACACTTCCTTATAGAGGAATAACACATCTCTTATAAGGGTACAATAAATATATATATAATACACAGATGAAATACATTCCGAGGTTACATATACATCAACACTCCCTCTTAACTAGGAAGGTATTTCTCGACACAGATCTGCTAGACAAGTCTTCTTCTCTGGATCATCGTTATCGATGCATCGTCATCATCATCGTCACTGCTGCTACTATATCAACCAATCTCTGACTCTACTCGTCATAGGAAGTTCTACAGAGCCAGTCCTTTTTCATACTGGATGTAGGCCCACCACCTACAGGTTTTCATCATCATTGGCCATACTGTGGAATCCTCAGGACTTATTACGTGCGTCACAAAACCTCGAAAGAGCATCCCAGGCTGTTACGAGCACACAGCTCTACCTATAGGATCTCCCAGGGCACCGAATTACATGTGACCTCACCACAAAACCTCACAAGAGCATCCTAGGCTGTTACGAGCACACAGCTCTACCTATAGGATCTCCCAGGGCAATGAATTACATGTGGTCATGGAAAAACCTCGCAAGAGCATCCCAGGACTAATTACGGGCACACAGCCCAACCTATCGGATCTCCCAGGGAACCGAATTACATGCCATAGGACAAAACCTCGAAAGAGCATCTGCCAGATATCCCAGGGAACCGAATTACATGCCATAGGAAAAACCTCGAAAGACTATCTACAGATCTCCCAAGGCACCGAATTACATGTCCTCCCAGAGCAAAACCTCGAAAGAGCATTTTCCAGATGTCCCAGGGCACTGAATTACATGCCATAGGCAAAACCTCGAAAGACCATCTGCAAATCTCCCAGGGCACCGAATTACATGCTCATCTTGCACAACCTGATCCACGGCCACAGAGTATCAACCTGATACTCACCATACATCATCCTGATGTATCCATGATCATCCTGATCATCATCATTGCAACGTCCTGCTGCATGTCATCTGGAGCAACATCATGAAGCTCGTCATCTATGATCATCCTGATCATCACTGCAACATCCTGTTGCATGTCATCTAGAGCAACATCTTGAAGCTCATCATCTATGATCATCCTGATCATCACTACAACATCCTGATGCATTTCATCTAGAGAAACATCCTGAAGCTCGTCATCTATGATCATCCTGATCATCACTGCATCTACCTGATGCATACTAAGTATTTACCTGATACATATCATCATACATGATCCTCCTGATCATCAATGTATCCACCTGATACAAATACAAATACATGATACATATCACCATACATGATCCACCTGATCATACATTGTATCTACCTGATACATATACAGATACATGATCCAAGCATCCAACATGATGCATACATACATACATAAAATGATCCAACTGATCATATCCAGGATCCACATGATGCGTACATACATCCATAAAATGATCCAACTGATCATATCTAGCATCCACATGATGCATACATAAAATGATCCAACTGATCATATCAAGCAGAAACCAGAACATCATCTTGATGCTCATCATCCAGTGCTTACATCCACAGCCATGTGAAGGATCCTCCTTCCAGGATGCTTGGAATGGCTTTAGCAAATGTGTCCATAACTTCTTCCTCGAAGTATCCTCGATCTGAAGAATGCCAAGCCTCTCTCTAAAGTACTCGAACTTCACCCTGGCTAGTGGCTTCGTCAGCACATCTGCAATCTGCTCGTCCGTCGCAACATACAGGAGCTTCACAGCTCCTCTCTGCACCATATCCCTGATATAGTGATATTTGATCTCTATGTGTTTCGACCTGTCATGAAACACTGGGTTCTCGGACAGCTTTACACAACTTTGGTTATCATAGAAGATACCAGTAGCCTCCAACGAGAGATCAAATAGCTCAGACAGTAGCTTCCGTAGCCATACTGCCTCACAACTAGCTGAGCAGGCTGCAACATACTCTGCCTCAGCTGTACTCAGTGCTACGTAGGACTGCTTCTTGCTAAACCAAGAGATCACACCTGATCCCATACTGAAGCAACACCTAGATGTGCTCTTCCTATCTGCGGCATTGCCAGCCCAATCTGAATCAACATAACCCTGCAGGTTAAACTTTTGATTCACCTCATACCTGAGCCCATAATCCACTGTACCCTTCAGGTACCTAAGAACATGCTTTACAGCAACCAGGTGAACACTTCTCGGATCCATCAGGAACTGGCTCAATGTGTTCACAGCAAAGCAAATGTCTGGTCTCGTGTTCGTCAAGTACATCAAGGACCCAATCATCTGACGATACATAGAGACATCAACTGGCTCAGATGAAGCATCACATAGAAGCTTCAGATTCGATGCCATCGGTGTGGCCATGGCCTTGCAATCCATCATCCCGAATCTCTTCAGGATATCTACTGTGTACTTCCCTTGACCAAGGAAGATCCCACCTGCATTCTGCCACACCTCCATACCTAGGAAATAGTGCATCATTCCCAAATCTTTCATATCGAATTTAGTTGCAAGCTTCCTCTTAGTGTCTGCAATCAGTCTGTCATCTCCTGTCACAAATAGGTCATCAACATACAGGAGTAAAATCACTGGATTCCCTTCCTCAACCTTATAGTAAAGGTTGGAATCTGCTTTACTCTTGGTAAAGTCCAAGCTAGATAGAAAATTGTCCATCCTACCATACCAAGTTCTGGGAGCTTACTTCAAGCCATACAAGGCTTTCTTCAATCTGCACACATATGACTCCCTGTCATGTATTTCAAAACTGAGTGGCTATTCCACATATACTTCCTCTTCTACTACACCATTCAGGAAAGCAGTCTTGACATCCATCTGGTGTATTTTCCATTTCATTGCTGCAGCTAGGGCAAGTACTGTTCTGATGGAAGTATACTTGGCTACAGGTGCAAAGGTTTCTTCATAATCTATTCCTTCTTTCTGAGAGAAACCACGAGCTACGAATCTTGCTTTGTATTTTTCTACACTGCCATCTGCAGCGTGCTTGATTTTGTAGATCCACTTGGAAGTCACAACAAACTTCTCTTTAGGTCTTGGGACAACATCCCAAACATCATTCTTCATTATTGATTGGTATTCCTCAACCATAGCATCTTTCCATTCTTTCTTTTCTGCTGCCTCTTCATAACTGGAAGGCTCTTTGTTCATAATGTCACAGAGTAAAGCAACATAACTGGTGTGTGATCTGGTTCTCTTCTTTGCTTTGTGTTCTTCTTCTGGAATGCCAAATCTTTCTGCATCATGAATGAGCTCTCTAGCCCATACGGGTTTCCTCTTGTGAGAGTTATCCTCACGGGGTGGATCTACAGGTTCTTGTGGATCTTCAAACTCACGAACAGTTTCTGGAACTGCTTCAGTCATGGTAGTGTCCTGAAATATTGTTTCCTTAGGTTCTTCATAAACTTCGGTAGGTGCCTTTCTTGATTTGATGAATGCTGAGTTTTCATCAAATGTTACATCCTTACTGACATCAATTTTCTTGAACCCTGGAAAGTATATTCTGTAAGCCTTCGAGCTTTCACTATAACCCACAAAGATGCCCTTCTTTCCTGAAGGATCTAGTTTAGTTCTCTTCTCTTTTGGGACATGAGTATATACTGGACAACCAAATATTCTGAGATGGCTGACTTCAGGTTTCTTACCAGAAAAGACCTCTTCTGGTGTCTTGTTGTCCAATATCTTGTGGGGTCTTCTGTTCTGCACATATACAGTTGTTCTAGCTGCTTCTGCCCATAGATGCATAGGAAGATCTTGGTCATGCAACATTGCCCTTGCTGCTTCCATGATAGTTCTGTTCTTCCTTTCTGCAACTCCATTCTATTGAGGATTATAAGGAGCAGTCAACTCCCTCTTAATCCCTGAATCACTGCACAGCTTCTTGAAGTCACTTGAGGTGAATTCTCCACCATTGTCAGATCTGAATGTCTTGATTTTCTTGTCAGTTTGATTCTCCATCAAGGTTTTGAATTCCTTGAATTTATCAAGCACCTCATCTTTTCCCTTCAAGAAGTATACCCAAGTCTTCCTGGAGAAGTCATCGATAAATGATACATAGTAAACATACCCACTCAGGGAACTGGATGACATAGGGCCACATACATCTAAGTGGATGATTTCCAGGATGTCTTTTGCCTTGCTTTCACTGCTTGGGAAAGCCTTCTTAATGTTCTTACCTTTTGCACATCCTTTGCAAACACCTTCATGTTTGGTCTTGATTTCAGAAAGACCCTCTACTTCCTTGCTTGCAATTGGAAGTGCCCTATAGTGCATATGAGCAAGTCTTCTATGCCAAAGCTCACTTGGCTCCATGGATTCATGCACCATGGCATGTTCAGGATGTCCCTTCAATTTATACAGTCCTCCCTCTTGCTCTCCAATCACTACTGCATTATCTATTGTCTTCCTCTTTGGCCACATTAGGACTTGGCCATCCACAAATGCAACCCTCATACCTTTTGCATCCAATGCAGAGATGGAGAGTAAGTTCTTATTAAGCCCAGGTACATAGAGGACTTCCTTCATCTTTAGAGATTTTCCATAATCTAGGTTGTAGGAGGCTTCACCACTTCCTTTGATTGGGTATTGATAATCATCCCCAAGTTTCACCTTATGAGGTGATTCATGTTCAGATAGGTTCACAAAGGATTTCTTAAACCTAGTCATGTGTTTGGAAGCCCCACTATCAATCAACCAATCATTACATCCATGGGAGATGGTACCTGTAAGAGCAGAAATTAGAACATATTCTTCTTCACTTGATGAGTCATCATCACTACTACTTTCTGCCTTAGCCTTCTTCTTTGGAGGTTCATCATCTTCAGTAGCATGACCATGAAACCTTCTTTTGCTGCCCTTCTTCATCTTACTGGAGTTGTTGTTATTATCCCTTTTGTTCTTGGGACAATCTGAAGCAAAGTGACCCTTCTCATTGCATGTGAAGCATCTTAGGTCTTTCTTGTTCTTTTGATAGGATCTATTGTGGCGGGAGTGATCCTTCTTGGTTTTGCTTCTTTTGGTGTGAGCTGCAAGAGCTTGATCTTCACCTCCCATCTTTTCTTCACGAGCTATAAGTCTAGCTTCTTCTTGAGAGCATTCTTCCCGAAGTCTACTGAAGGAGATCAACTTCTTCCTTGCACAAATTCCTTGAATAAAGGAATCCCATGACCTGGGTAGGCCATTTAGAGTGGTCATCACCACTTCACCATTCTCCACCATTTCATCTACTGCTTCTAATTGTTCCTTGATCTGGGAGACCCTTGAAAAGTAAGATTGAATGGTTTCTCCATTCTGAAACTTTACTGCTTTCAATTGGTTCCGTAGGGTCATCTTCTGATTTATGTTCTTTCCTTCAAATAGCTTGGTCACAGATTCAAACATCTCTTTGGGTGTCTTAAGAGAAGACACATGAGGTATGAGATGGTCTTTGATAGAATCAACAATGATTCTCTTTGCCTTGACCAAGTTCTTCTTGTGCAATGCCTTGGCTTCTTCATCCTCTGGGATAGGGATGTCTTCTTTCACATATGAGTCCAACTCATTCTCTTCCAGGATTAACCCAATCCTATACTTCCAGGCTCGGAAGTTATCAGCCCCTTCAAGCTTATCCTCAAGCTTAGTGTGGAGAGACATCTTTAAGAGTACTTCAAATGGAAATAGAAAAGATTTAGGACTTACCACTTGAAGTGCTGAAAACTGGATCTGGTCCCGGATTAGGGTTTGTCAGAGAAACCCTAAAAATTCAAAATGTGAATTTCAAAATTCCGAAAGGATAGAAAGATGCACCTTGGAGAGCTGATCAGCCTAGTACATTCAGAATTTGAGATCAGCAAAGTCTTGCCCTTCAAAATTGCCTCTTTGTCCTCCCGGGTTCACTGGGGAGAGCCCTGAATTAGGATTTGAGTTTCCCGGAGATATACCCAGCCAAAAATATCGATCCAAAGCTCTAACCTTTTATTTTTGCAAGGAGCTTCCAGCTGTGCCTTCAGTTTCCAGAAATTCCTATTTTTGTGGAAACCCTAATTTTTAGGGCCAAATCTGAAAATGCTCGGAACTGAATTCTGATTGGACAGATAGATGCACCTTGATGAGTAGATCCAATCTACTATACTGAATTTCAAAAATCTGTGGAGACAAACCCAATAAACAAGGAATACAAGCTTCCGTCACTGCAAAATGTCTTCTTCTCAGTTAAGCTCTGATACCATGTTAGATTTTGAGTATTAAATCACAATACTATAGGATCTTTGCTGAGAGAATAACATCTACAGTATATCAATGCATGACAATCATAATATGACAAGCATCACAAGCATCACAAGAATCAAAAGCATAGAGACGAGAGGCACAGAGTTTCCATGGGGAAAACCCTAAGGTGAAAAACCCCACAACTTCCTCAGAGATAGAGAGAGCAATGGCTCAACCAAAATACAACCAAATAACACTGAGATAGTCTCCTAGTAGATGATCCTCCTCCTCCTCACTAGTGCGCCACTTTTCAGAGAGAGATTGAGTTACTTTTCTGAGTGAGTAAAATAGAGATCTCCTATCTCTATTTATACTCACCTTTTTGCCCAGTGACCTACTGGGGCCGACTTGTCTACTTAGATACATCCACATAATATTATATATTAATTAGGGCCGACCCCATATGGTGGTCTAATAACCTATCGGCAAGTACACACACTTGCGACACTTGTCAATCCACATGACGACACTTCCTTATAGAGGAATAACACATCTCTTATAAGGGTACAATAAATATATATATAATACACAAATGAAATACATTTCGAAGTTACATATACATCAACATTTAGGATCTGCTGGGTTGTCTTAGTGATCTTCTCGGCACTTCAGTGGCTGAATAGTAGGATTTTGCTTGCATTTTTTCATTCCATATATATTGAAAAAATAAAAAAATATTCATTTAGTTTTTTCATTTTCCTTTCTGTTTATAAGAGAAAATACAAAAATATTTTATTTCCATGTACTGCATTTTGCATTGAGTGCTTGTTGCCTTCATTTTAGATTCTGCTTGTGCATTGAAAAGATAAAAGTTTGCATATTTATTTCGGAATTGTTGGTTGATTTTGCATATTAGTGACATTTTTTTATTGGATAGATGAGTCTAGGATTGGATGATGTTGCATACTATTGAGTCTACACATCACTAGTTTCATGACCATATCCCTTGAGTAATCATAGCCACTAAAATTAATGCTTAATCATAAAATTGATTAGACTTATTTTATTTATAAGGTAAACCAACTAGCATAGGTTTAGAGTCTTGGAATAGATCATTGTGAGTTAACAATCCAAGACTACTGAACGAAACATTAGGTGTCTAACCAGGGAGTGGAGGAATCCATGGTATAGATCGGTGTTCTCAGGAAATCTCTACTCGAACTAGAGTTAAGCGCTAGGTCACGGGAGGTTGGTTGAGGATATATCCCTCTGATACCGGTTGAACGTGGGAGATATATCCAGGATTTGTTCGTATCTGGGGGTACCGGAGGTTCATCCTCTTGTGCTTTGGGCTTAGCTACCCTGCCCATACGACGGATCCCACCTGCGACTGTCCCCCTGAGCATTGGTTATATTGTGGTAGACATAGTTTCCTTACCTAGGTACCGCACAGGTTACTTGTAGTGGTTATGCTGTTTGTGTCCTGAGTCAGATAGGGATTGGACAGCACAGTTGTGTTCATGCAGTGGACT
This sequence comes from Larix kaempferi, assembly GCA_027924585.1. Lineage (NCBI taxonomy): Eukaryota > Viridiplantae > Streptophyta > Pinopsida > Pinales > Pinaceae > Larix > Larix kaempferi. The sequence goes on from BSBM01002036.1 coordinate 253,996, forward strand.
TGACCCTGTCGACATAGTGAAGCCTGGGTGTCTCTATAACTGATTCTGTTACCTCTGGCTATAGTTTGGGAGTCTCAAGCCTCTCCTAGGCGAGACATACTAGCTTTAGTGTCGGGAGCTCATTTAGCCACTCTGTCTGTCTGCTCTTGGCTGTAGATTCTCTAGGTGTGTGCTTTTGATTTACTATTTTTTGATCGATAGTTGGCCTTTAGGTGACGTTGTGTCTCTCTCCGGAGAGAACGTGACGCAGAGCCCTACTCTCTGCCGGTCTCGTCGTTTAGCTGGTTTAAATCTAGCTTTGGTTACACAACGCATTACTAGAGGATGACGGAGGGCTCCCTCTGAGTCTTCATATTCTTACGAGACTTATGTTGAGGACTACATGGCTGCACATCCCGATATCGGGCAAGACCTTTCTACTCCTTCGGGTAGAGTTGAACATACTTTCGATCTCTAGACTCATCGTGAGGATTGGGGAGGTGATCCACCTACAACTCAACTTGGTTCTATTTGGCCTAATCCACTTGACCGAGATCTGTTTGATCCTTCGAATCTGGATAATTATCTTTACGGGATGCCCGGCTTACTTGAGGAGGAAGAACAGGACGAGCCTTTTGTTCCTTCGTTTCCATGCGATTTTAGATATAGGAGGCTTTAGACTCATGATAATTATGGCCCTATGGTCAACCCCACCGCACTCTCTTTTGGTATGCCTAGTCACAATACTATCGAACCTTCCACTATGGTTGGTACTCATGCTGGCACTAGTCAAAGTGTTAGCCATACTATGCCCACTGGGGGCACTACCCTAGCTGGGGGCACTACATTGTCCACCCACTCACATAGTATGGGGACTAGTAAGATTCCTAACCATGCTAATGTTGGAATGTGACCACCTCCTAGGAATACCCAACCTAGTCGTAATGTTGTTCGAAACACGACTCGCCATCCACCACCTAATACACATGTTGCTACTCGTCAACCTAGGACTACTTTTGCACATGATACCGTTCCTCCCAACCACGGGGGTGGACACATACCGCATACTTTTGCGTCCACTGCCACCGCTAGTAATAGTAATGTAGGGGGTTGGAATATTTCCTATCCACATGGATATCACACCACCAACCCTGCTACTAGTCACACCCATATTGGACCTGGGAATACTTCTCATGTTTATGGTCATCACATGACTGCTCAAGCTAATCCTAATATTGGGGGTGGGAACATACCATACCATTACAGTCAATACAACACAGTTCCCGCTATGAATAGTACATACATGCCCCATACCCATGGTGGAAACCCTTACTACAACACAGTCGCTGCTGGCCACCAGTATCACCCACCACCCCAATATGGTGCTCAAAACGCACATATACCTGCTTACTCTCAAATGGGTCAGGCAGGATGAGGTTATCCATCTTATGGCAATGGCCAAGCTTACGAGTCATCAGGTCCTCATTATCAGTAGTTTAACCCTCATCGTCAAGCTTTTGGTCCATCGTATAACACAATTCCGTTCAATCAACCTTTTATGGGAGCTTATAATCAAGCTTTCCAGCCTCAACTCCCGTTCCTTGCACACTTGAATCTCCCGGATCTTTCGAAGCTCACGAATGATCCGGTGTGTCACGACCCTACTTGGCCCCCGGTCCCTACCAAGCTCCCTTTGGACATTCCAAAGTTTGAAGGGAATGGTGGTGAGGACCCAAGAGATCATGTCACGACATTTCACCTTTGGTGCTCCTCCAACTCTTTGAATCATGATTCCATTCGATTACGCCTATTTCAACGCACCCTCACAGGGGCAGTCGCGAAGTGGTATGTGGAGTTGCCTGGAAACACCTATAGGGGATTCAACGAGATTGCTTTGGTTTTCTTAGACCATTTCTAGTTGTCGGTTTGTTATGATACTGGTACTGAGTTGTTGTCCACCTTCTGTTAGAATAAGGCCACACATATTTCTGACCATGTTCAAGAGTGGCGTCAGCGGAAGAGATTAGTGAAAGCCAACATTCCTCCAAAGTTCTTGTTGGAATGGTTCCTCAAGTCTTTACTCCCATACATTGCTAAGGATGTTTCGATGTCCGGCATTGTGACTGAGGAACAAGCTATCTTGAAAGTCCAGCAGTTAGATCTACTTTATTCTCAGTCTGGCATTTTGTATGACATTATTCCTGACACACCGAGAACAAGACATGAGCCCATGTTAGTTCCTGGACCACATGCCAATGGCATCGTGGGGTCCGCATGCACTCGCCCTATAGACTTAGTAGCTAATCAAACTCAAAATTTGTCGCTAAACCAGTCTGCTCCTGGATAGGTTCACACCTTGTCCACTTCCACTCCGTCATCTGCTATACACAATGTGCAATCAACGAAACCGTCGGGTAACCAGCAGCCTGGTGGTAAGAAAAAGGGGAGAAATAATCGTAGGGGTGGAAACAATGGAAGTAACAACAATAGCAATCGTAATACTCCTTGTAAAGAGAATGCCAACCCTCCTCGAGAAGGTGGTAATGCTGGCAAGGATCGTAAACCTAGGCATAAGGTGAAATTCTCTTGCAAGCTTTGTGGGGAGGATCATCTTACTCACTTATGTCCTCATATTGAAGAAGCATCGAAGCATTTGGCACAAATCCCAGCTGTGCTAAAGGATCCCCTACCTCATCATCAGAACATGGCTTTGTATGCTCCCACCACTGGTTATGGTACTAATGAAACGACAACATCTTCTTCCAATACTAGTGGTTATGGATGTGTGAATATGGTTCAGTCAGAGGTTTGTGTTGCTACTCGTCAACGTGATTATGGTGCACCACAACCGAATTTGGGGAATGAGCCTCCCCCTCCTCCTAATAATTCCTTGCATATCGAGAAGCCTTCTATTATTCCGCGGATATCGAAAGGTGTTCTCAAGCGCTCCATGCATAATTCTAATGCTCGAGCCTCCTAGAACTACTCCATTGTAGAACATAGGTGTTGGAAACTAGGAACATAGGTGTTGGAATGTACTCCTCATTGATGGGAACTTTTAACCATTCTGCACCTGTGAATTTTATTGGAACCATTTCTGATAGTGTGCCTCCTCCTTCGAATAATATGCCATTCTAGAATTCCTATTGTGGTGATCCATGGATTTTGCCATCCGCGAATTCTATGTCTGGAGACATTGTGCATGTCGGGATGTCTATTCCTTTATATGTAGTGGAGCTCACTTATGATCGCATCCAACAAACCACTGCAGATCCATATCTCTCTTCTTCCCAGACAGTTGAGGAAGATCCCATTATGCTGCCAGTTTTGGCAGCCAACCTATCTTGTTCACATGATTGCCTCGATGGTATCCTACCTTCAGATGGAGTTCTTTTTGAGGCCATGGGTGGTGATGACAAGCCGTGCAGGGATCTTTATCATAGATCTCATTCCCCTCCTCCCCTTGATTTTATTGAACAAGATGGGCCTATAATACAACCTGCCATCCATTTGAATTTGGATCCATTCACTGTCTTGTCCAGCCCTGATTTGACGTTTGAGTCTAATGAGTCTTTGAGCTCTCCTATAGATCCGCAAATCGGTGATCCTGATGAGTTTGATTCTACTTCTATAATTTCCAACTCCTGTGATGATGAATTTGCCACTGTAGATTCCTTCACATCCTTCAGCTTTGCTCTTCATTTTGAAGATGATCATTTTGATCCCTCAGGTATTGGTATTATGGCACCTTCAGTGGTTAGCTCTACCTGCGTTATGTCTGAGGTTAACAATAGTGAAGTTGAAAATGCTTCTACTGCAGTGACTTGTATCGGATTTTTCTTTACGTACATTTTAGAAATGATCTTGGTACTTATGTTTCTTGGAGATAGGATTCTTAGTTGGACTTATACTTGTTTACTGGTCCTTTTTGACATTTGCTTCGACCATTGTAGGAATATTCGGAACCTTGCATATAGGTTTAGGCCTCCCCATTGTTATGATGCATTTGAACCTATTACTATCCGAATTCGTAGACACCCCCTGAGTGTCCTTACCTTGCTCATGTTCCTTGCATTATGCATAGCTTTGTCCCATGCGCTTGGAACTAGTCTCGCATATCCCTGATACTCATCTGCTCTCATTACGAGCATTCTTCCATATCTCCTTTGAGCTTGTTAAAAACAGTAAGGAGGTCACGAGTTTACTTTTTTGGGCTCATTAAACCTTTACGGAAAAGATTTTTATAAAGTCTTTTTTAATCCCTTGTTAGAATTTTTCAAAATCAAACAAGATTGCTGAGTATACTTGTCATTTCAGACTCGTTAAAGGATTTGAGCGACATTCACTTAGGTATAAGTTTACCCCTTTTCCAGACCTTTGTGGATTAATTACGAAAAAGGTATACTCTAGTCATACGTGACTAGAAGAGTTCTTCTCTCATTGTTTTACACTTTTTCGGGTGAGGAGACTAACTTTACGAAAAAGGAATTCTCAGTTATATCATGTTGTGATTGCATTGCATCATCCTGCTTGCCGCTTGAGCCTTGTTCCGACTCCCACTTACTCAATTGTTAGTTTGGTGCCTGAGAACTTTCCCTGTCGAGCCCTGCAGAGCTTATATATTTTCTCTTCACAATTTGATGACCCTTTGACCCTGAGGGTACACACCCCCGAGTGTCCACATCCTGCACGCACTTCCTTGCATTGAGCATAGGTATGTTCCACTGCTTGGGACTAGTCTACTAGCTATTTGACACTTGTTCCCTCACTTGTTGTACTATAAGCAATTTTATTCTTTTTCAAGCTTTTCCCAAATATGAAAAAGACAAAAAAATCAAATATTCCAAAAAGATGGACGGGATTATGGTCACTATTTCTTGTTGGAAGCTGCTGTGTCGCATTTGAACAGAGCATCATTCCACTCCGTACATTATGAGTCAGGACTATAGTTGGGCCTTAGGAGCTGTACTTGTTTCTCAATTTTCTCCATCGATTGGTTAAGCTTCCAGTCATTATGGAGCCCTTTGTAATACCTCCTGCATTGCATAGTTTATGTCAAGTCTATGCTACCTGAGTCTATCCATCTTCTCATGCTCTTGTTCAAAGGAAGTCCTGAAACCAGTGTCAGCCACTCCTCAGATATCTTGACTATTGCATGTCGACCATCCTTATTGATTAATTCCATTTCACCTGAGATCTTCCAAATCTTTTCAGCATTGCTGGTACCTCATGTTGGTTGATGGGGGATGCCTTAATGCCCTCCTTCCAATGAGTCTCGTTCCGTCAAATTCAACTCATTTATTCCGGGACTTGAGGCTTAGGGTTTGGTTGAGTACCTTGAGGCTTGTAGTCATTAGTGGCAGGTTCTCTTTCCATCGACAGTTTTGGGAATCATCAATGTCCCCTGATCGATTGATTCATCCTACTGTTCGACTTCAACCCATTTATTCACACTCTGATGATTGTGATCTATGCCTTGATGCCCATTTTCATTATTGGTGGGTCATCTTGTGTCTGTTAATGGTATACATCAATGACCAGTAATCAGACGATGTCTCATCAGGTTCAACCCCAACTCCTTTATTCACTTGATGGGACTTGCACTGTCGAAGACTTGTGTAGAAGACCCCAGGCGATTGTGGCATTCAGTATGCTACATATGACTTTGACTTTACATCTGAGATATCACGTCTCATATTTCAGCAGTTTGTACCTCAAGTTTTGCACCAGTGGTCTTCTTTTCAGCAGAAGACCATATCTTACTGTAGAGGGATCATGGCTATGATCACTTATGACATGTATCTACTTATGTACTGCCTATTCATGTCCATTGTATCATATTGTTGTACTATACTGACATGTATTCAGAGATACTATTGTATTATGATGAGTGAGCTGTTCTTTCCACTTGTGTCTCAATCACTCCACTTCTGAGTTTTATAATGTATTTCGGCCATTGTACCACATTTCAATCTCTGACCTCACACATTAGGGGGCATCTGTTACACAGAAATCTTCCACCCTGTGAGCATCAACATTCTTTGGCCTGTAGGATCCATTTCAGTGACTCAGATCCATTTTTATCCTTCAGTGATACCAGTCTACCCTATTTTTGTTCCTACCCGCATGTTGCATCACTATAGCATGCGTACCCACGATTTGCATCACTATAGCCCGCAAGTATCAAGTAAAATGGTAAAAACCACTATTTTATCACTTTTTACTCCCGAAAAGTGGTCATTGGGTGACCTTTGGCTCTCCATCTTCCCAAGTAACGTCTCGATGAGTCCTTTCACCTACCTTTGAGAGGACTATATATTGAGCACATATGGATTATGGACGGGAGGAAGAAGAGAAGAGTAAAGGCACTCTAGTGGATTTTTTCCCTATCTTGAGTCTACACTCATTGATCCTTGTAGTTGTGAACCAGTTATGTTCACCTTCAAAACTCCTTGCTAGTTTGAGTTTGCCTTTCATGGAGGATTGAAGTGGTGGAGGCACAAGTGGATTGATCTAGATCTTGGTTCATATTGGTTGCCGACAAGAGGTTGTATCACTTTTTACTTCTTCTTGTTTATTAATTGAAATACTCATATTCTCTTCCATTCATGGTGTGAATGTCATTTATTATACATTGGGTTACATTTGCTTATGATATTATGGAGCATTGTTATTGATAATGTTAATGTCATTTATATATCACATGTACTTGTTAGATATTGGTTGTCGAGACTAATTTGCAGATTACAAGTGCTTGGATGTGCGCGGATTAAAAGCTCCAACGGGGATCTACATCAATCATTGGATCAAGGTTGGTTACATTTCTCCATTGTTTTAACATTGTCATTTATAATAGCATTGTTTTGAGAACTGAGTAGATTTCTGGTATTCATTTGTCTATTGTAGTATTCCCAAGCCATAGTGAGTTTTCTCCAATACATTCCACCTTTTATTGTCAAAGAAATGTAGATAAGTATAGATATCCTGATCTGTCCAGACACTTCTGCAAACAAGCCCTGGGCGCCTGCTCTTCACAATGACTTGGGAATTCCTCCAGTGTAACAACAGTTAAAGCATTCTGTCTAGGTCCCTCTCTCATGGATCCTCCTTGCATTTACGAGACAAGGTAGGTAGTTGAAATCAAGAGGTGGTTGAATTGGGAGGTTGGGGAAGTTGCAGAACCAACTTCAACTAATCCCAATTCGTAATCTTAATATATTTTTTCACTTAATCTTAAGATGTGTGCAAGTTTCATACAACTAGAGTAGTGCACAGTAAGCAACTTTTACTCTTTACAACAAGCATTTGCAACATTTTAAGGGTGTGCGATGGTTGTCTTTGAGCAGAGTATCATTTAGAGGGCTGGTTCACTATGCCAATAGTAGCGCACATGTCATGAAAAGTGTAAAAAAAATAATTTTTTCAGCTAAAGAGTGTAGTTTCAACAATAATTCATCCAAGGTCAATCTAGCTCTTCCATCCATAGTGTCCTTTTGTGTGATCGAGAAAGCAATGTGATCACAGACGGAGAAGTGCAGATTTGACGTATAACTCAGATGACCCCACTACTTGTGATGACCTTTCAACTCCTTAATTGATTATAGCTATTATAGACCTATCATGTTAATTATTTCATTTATGTGACCCATGAACTAGAATAGGTAGTTTATAATAATGTTTTTTTTGTTAAATGGGGGTTTTATTTGAAATTGAGAAACAATAGTGCCCTGACAATTTTGCACCAACCCATCTAATAATTTGTTTGTGAACAACTCTAGGAGTAGTGATAATAAAAGTTAATTCTTACACATCAATGTATTGGTCTATTCTAATCATGATAATATCACAATAGGAGTTGCTGCAAGTAACTTCAAACCTCACCCATTGTTGATAATAAATGATGAGTTTGATAGGGAACTATAACCTTGGGGCTATTGGGGTGAGCATATTAGAATGCTAATTTACAAATGTATATTCACTTGGTGTATTTCTTCTCTCTAAAATGATGGACTAAAGACTTGATTTACCACATCTCCGAAATGTATCAGGCTTAGTTCCCTTCTCTATAGTCATGGTTAAAATTTCTTCTTTACAAAAGAAAATAGGAATTAGAGTTCATAGATATAATGATGATTCATTTTGTCATGTGAATCCTTCCTTCTACCCACATACAAATTCAATGATCCCTTTTTGTTACTGTTTTCTATTCATTTTGGTTTTGTTACCATCATGTAAATATATTTGATAGAATTCTATATATACATTGATTGACATCAATGCTCCTAAAATTGCAATTAAAGAGGTAGTCATATGCTTCCTTTTTTCAAGAGATAGAGATTCCTCTAAAGTGAAAATAGCCAACTCCTTTTTTCCCTATTTCCTTTTCGTCAACTTGAAAGAAAATCCATACAGGGTACACAAAAATTATATATAGATCAAAGGGAATCTAAAACCAAAGGAAAATTTACCTTCTCCCAATTTGTGATTTCAGCACTTCAGCTTCTTCAAATTTGTGATGCCAAATTTCATCTTCTATCAATTTGTGATTTCAGCACTTCAACTTCTTCAAATTTGTGATGCCCAATTTCATCTTCTCCCAATCTGTGATCTCAACAAATGAACTGTTTTCTTGGACCGACAATTTATTAATTCCACATACAAAGAGAAAATATTCATCTATCTCTAAGAGCCTGACATTCATTGAAAACCATGAAAAATTCAACGTTGCTTAAGCATCATCCAAGCTCTGCATAAAACTTCAATGTCTTTTAAGCCACAATGCCTTCCATTCATTGAAAATCGTGAAAAATTGAATGTTGCTTAAGTGAAATCCAAGCTCCACATGAAAAATTAATTTCTCTTAATCCACGTTCATGCTCCACACAAAAATTTAACATTGCTTAAGCGACGTTCCAAGGAAAAATGTCAATTGGTCATCAAATTTTGCACCCAATACACTTCATTTCATATTGGAAAAGTGTATTGTTGATGGAAGATTGGTTGAAACATCAAATTCAAACCCAGAATGCAGTAGTGCAACCTTTTGATTTATTTTTTTGGAGAAATATTTCTTATATTTCCACGGACATATTTACAATCATACCCACCCAAAGATTTGAACCCGAGTTTATGTGTTAATACAAGCCTAATCACTTCGCTACATGAGGATAGACAACATTCTTGTTCACGTTATTTTATTTTACTATTTAATGTTTTGGTTATTTAAAAAAAAAGTAAAATGTAAATTGAGTAGGTTCAAATAGTCACAACACCCATACCACACAATGAGAATCCAAGTAAAACATAAATTCATATATTAAAGAAACAAAATCATGGGTTACATGTTCACCAAATGTCCTCATCATCTACTTTTTATTTGGGATTCATTTTGGTTCAAACCGAAAAGTTGAAATGGTAATAATTATAAACTTGTTATGCTATCAACTCACACCTAGGGTATATATATAGTTTTCATAGTTTGTTTTATTGTTTCTCAATGAATCATGCCATCAAAAACTAGTTTAATTGCTACTTAAGACAACATACAAATTAAACTAAATATTTTTTGGGGGTCAAATTCCAATCAAAGTTATGGGAAATGGGGGTAATTTAGTTAATATTTATGCAATTTCTTGTATTATCACATAGGTATTATCGACCAATTTGGATATAACACCGCTTCTTTGTTTGTCACAGTTTTCTAACAAATGCAATATTGTCCTTAACTTTGTGTAATTTAACATATTATTATTTGGATGCATATTTCAATTTAATGCATAACATAGAGTACTTCTTATGAGATCCAATAGTTTGGAGTTTCAAGGACGATTTATGATATCATAGTTTGGAATTGCAAGTCAACTTTGAGCAATATTAATGTAGAAATGACATCTAGGTTTGATGATTGCAATGTAATTTTCATATAATTTTCGAGCATCTAATTTACATGTTTGTATTTATAAAATACAAATGATAGGAATTTCATTTTGGATCTAATGGTTATGAAACTCATGTATTTTGTGGTTGTAGGCTGTTTGAGAATGCAATTCAACAATAGATTGTATTTTAGCACTCTTGTGTGGTTATCCATTCACGCTACTTGTTGCGCAGGGCTCATGATAAAGTATTAATGGGAGATAAGGTTTTACAAAATGAGACTACCATTGTGTGTGTTGAATTCGTGACACACTTAAAATTCCTAAGTCTTTGGCAACACTTAGGACACTCACTGTTAGGAACCCATGTCAACCCTTATATTTACTTTGTTAGTATATTGTTGTTGGACGCATATGATTTGTAAGTCGTCCCGTAGTATTTGTTGATCCATAGTTTGTCTTATTGTTGTTGGATGCATATTCTTTGTAAGTCGTCCCGTATTAATCATTGATCCATAGTTTGTATTGGCCCATGGTTTGTATTGACACATGGTATTGACCCATGGTATTGGTGCCTAGACTTAGTATATAAGTTTGTGTTGAGACCAATGAAGGTACCATGAAGTTATTTGTATTGAGCTTGAATAAAGGAGGTTTCCCCCTCAAAGTGGCCTGTGATCAATAAAAGCGATTCTGAGTTCTGTTATTTCTGCTATCTCGTGTATTTTCATTAATTAATTGTTGTAGGTTCTTGACACTCACTACAAAACCCAAGGCACTACCCACTTACCAAGGATTTGGGAACACTAGGCACCACCCCTAAGACTTCTAAGACCCACTACCACAACTAAGGTGCCACCCACTTCTAGTGCTCCTCCACCTTAATATCTCGCTATTGTTCCATTTCTGTCAAACTTGTCCTTTCCATCGTCATCGTCAAAGGCCCCCTGACCAAGTCGCCACCAAAATCTTCAAGTGCAACTATACCCATATCGAAAAAATTGGTCCATCTAAAAAGCCACAATTTCAATAGTTATCAATCACCTTGTTTGAGGTAGGACATCTATCTTCATCTCCTTTCCTTTTATATGTACTTGCACGTGTGTGCTATATCTAGGAGATATAAAAATCAGTTGTTTCTTTCTGTCATGGATTAAGTTTCTAGGGGCTTAGCTATGTCCATTAGAGAGTTTAACTATTTGTAAGATGAATTCTCTAGCACAAAAATTGGTGACCATACTAGCGATCTTTCCCTGGTTTCACCTTGTGATTCTTTCTTGAATTTTTTATTGGATATCTAGAATTTATTGAGTGGTGTTACATCCCATTTTGGACCTCTTTGGTCATCATTGAGTACCACCTTGAACCCAACATTTCATCCTTGCTTGGATCTAGGCCTAAATTTTCATTTTTTTGCACCTACAAGACATTTTTGCTCCCTCAAAACACCTTACATAGCAAAAATTCCATGTTTTCGCACCTCCTGTTATAGGGAATGAAAATTTACAAATTTTAGCTCCCCCATTTTTCTAGGGGGGAGAAAACATCCCATTTTCTCTCTCTGTTGGTCTGTACAAGGGCGAAATCCCATGTTTTGGGCTTGTTTTGGCCTATTTTGAGGGATTCTCTTGGTTTTTTTCTTGAAAATTTTTGGTGTTCCTTCATATGATCCATTGGATTCTTTTTTATACCTTTTTGTATAAATTTGAGTCTCTTTTGATTCCTTTCCATTGACATTTTGCGCTTGGCCTTCCATTGGTAGCCTTAGGACAACCTTGATCAATTTTGAGTCTCTGAGCCAATTTCGGCTTTTGGGAGTCAAGTGAACCTTCCTAGTAGTGTTAGGATCTCTATAAAATCAGTTTGGACCCTTCCAAATCTTGTTTGGGATAATTTTATACTTTCTTCCTCGTTTGGAAAGCTAGATCCGAGATTGGAAGCTTGAATCCCCTTAGGGTTAGCTTAGATCCCTTCCTTGTTTGATTTTCAAGTTTTGAGTCTCATTCTTTTGTGCAATGATCTTATCGTATTTAGAGAATTGATTTGCACACTTATATACATCTTCTGTTTAGATTTGGGAACTTCTTGGTGTATTTGGAAATTGGACTCTACTTGAAAAAATGAAATCCCCTTGGGCTAACTTGATCCCTTGTTTGCATTTTCAATTTTTCAAAGCTAGAACCTCTGTATCATTAATATTGTGACCTTTATAGGAATACTTTGGATTCATCCAAATAGTCTTTGGATGATTGAAGGAACTTTTGGCATTGTTTGGAAGCTTGAAGCCTTTGTTTGGTCTCTTGATTAAAACTAGTGATTTATTTACTTGTTGGGTAGATTTGTCATTCTGTTCAAGTACCAATAGCTTTAGTTTGTTTTCAAAATTCTTAATTCCATGGAATTGTGATTGGATTCAGTATTTTAGATATCTATTTAGTGTTCTATTCAAAAGGTTTTCTTGGTTTGGTGTGGTTTGGTTTGGTTTTTAGGCTTTGAAAGACTTGGGACATCCTTGTCTTTAGAAGTCATTTTCTTGGGTTATGCATCTTGTTTCCTTTACATGTAGAGCTATCTATTGACTGTTGGAAAAGATTTATTCTTTGTCTTCACTTTAGTTCAAAGAGAAGCTTAATTTTGTCCTTCTTTTGCTAGATTCACAAACTTGGAAAACAAAAATATTATTCTTCCCTTAGTTTGATCATTTTACATTCTTGGTCTTACACTCATAAGAAGAAGAAAAGGTTGTTTCAGATTTGTGTGCATTTGGGTTACAAAATATTATTGAGTGTTTTTCTTTGCCTTGCATTTGATTGGAAATTTTTGTGGAATCCTTCTTTCCATATCTTAGATATGTCTTTTTCAAGTGTAAAAAGATAGGAAATGGAATAGAGTTCTTGCATTTGGTTTTCATAGAAGGATCTCTTTTTCAACTTTAGGATAGTTTGGGGTGCATAATTTTGAAATTTTTGGCTTCTTCCTACCATTTCTGAAAAAAAAAGATAAAATTGCATTTGCATATGGTGGTGCATTTGGGAAGAAAAAATCTCTCTCTCTCTCTCCTTCTTAAGTAGGTCCTCATCGAAAAGAAGACTTGCATCTCATACTTGCATGGTTTTGAGTCATGTCCAAATTTCAGTTGTCCCCTTAACCACATAAGATCAAATCAAGCACTAGTTAAGTGAAAATATTTTAGAAACTTTGTGTGATAGGCTAGAGATGTGTTCCGACATCGTAAAATGTGGGATCTGTCATTATTTTTCCTGCACTGCATCCCAAGGACTGTGTGCTTCTTCCACGTACCTAGAGCATATCGGAAGGCCCCTTTTGAATGGTTGTGCATAAGATATAACTACTACGGATTAGATTTCCCACGTACCTTGTGTATATCGAGATACCCATATAGAATCCTGGAACCATCCGAGTAAACCTTCTGGCCTTCTTGTTGTCGCAATACACCAAGAATAACACTCGGGGAGATTACTGCGCATGTACTGTTAGGTAGTCGAGTTATAGAGCTATTGGTACAGTCCCAATACTCCTTGGTTAGTGGTCTAAAAAATTGGGCCAAGTATAACTGTTGGACCCTACAGTATATCGTGAGTTGTGATAACTTGACACATCCATGAGAATCCATCTTTTACATCCCACATATTCAGAAGTTTGCTTGTTTCTTTTAGTTTGAGTAGCATTTTTTGTACATGACATTTAGAAGGATTTAGAGATTTTAGATATGGAAACCTCTTTTGGGACTACCAATCAAGAGACCAATTTTCAAGAGATACCTTTTTCTTTTACTCCAGTCAGAGATATTGGTCCTCCCTTTATTGCCATGTTGAATCTTCATGGACTATCTATAGGATTACTGGTATGGTTATTATCCAATCCAGTGATCCTAGATGCACCTAATAATTTGAATGTCAACTCTACATCATGAGAGCATCAACCCAAAATTGATCCTTCTCCTTCTTCATCGGATGTGTCTTCTTCTGCTTCTTCTTCCTCGCTTGATAAAAGAAGTGGAGATAGTAATCAAGAGGATAAGATGAAGAAGAAAACGAATATTAAGAAGATGAACAATAAGAAAGAGACAAAGCATCAACCCACTGCCTCTTATGGCACTCATTCTATTCAAACACCTCATAGAACCAAGTTCCCTTGCAAGCTTTGTATGGGTGATCACCTTCTTAAGGATTGTCCTCATCTTTCTACAGTATTAGAAGAGTGGTCTAAATGCCCCAAACAACATCTATCTTCAGCCTCTGGACATCATACTGATGATACCCCATCGACCAATGACTCTATGGTTTAGGGTAGGAAAGGTAAAGTAAAAAATCCTTGTTTGTTATGTAAGGATATGCACCTTACTTACTGTTGTTTGCGCATGGATGAAGCTTCATAGTTATTGGAATACATTAATATATCCCATAAACATATTCAAATAGGATATCATAAGTTGTCTCTTGACCCTTAACTAGTTGATAAAGAAGTCGATCTAGTTCCATCCTCGGTCTATCCTACTCTTCCCTTGAATATTGAACCTAAAGAGGTCGATCCAGCTCCATCCTTGGTCGATCCCACTCTTTCATCAGAGAGTGAAGAACAAGTAGTTCATCCCACTCTTCCTCTGAAGAGTGAAGTTGAAGTGATTGAGTCAATTTTATCTCCACTTGATCCCACTCTTTCATTGGAGGATGCTAAGACTGAAGTGCTCACTATGACACAATCTTCGTCTCATCCAACTCTTCCTGTTGGAATCTTGTCAAAACTACGGTTTTAGGGAAAAATATGGCTTCAACTGTAATAAATTTAGTAGTCTGCAAATAAAATTAGCAATCTGGGGTTAATTTGGTGGTCTAGGTTAAATTTGGAGGTTTGTGTGTGAAAAGAGGGGAAAATGGTGCTAAAATGGTGGACTTTTTTTTAAAAAGATGACAGGTCTATGTAAAATAGGAGAGGGAAGAGTTTGAACCATTTCCATCCTCCTTTCTTCCACCACTGCCCCCTATTCCCCCCATCCCAAAATAAAAACCCAAAAATTATATTCTAAAAAATAAATTTTTATAAATTTTAAATTGTATGGTTTTAAACCTATATAATACAAAATTTAAATTTTGACCCCCAAGGGTCCTTGAGCCAAAATTGCCATATTTGTCTCATTTGAAGGTGGAATTTCACTAAAAAATGGTCAAAATGACTGGGATAGATAAAATACAACAATATAGTATCCAAACTTTGAAACGAGGCCCAAATTTCCTGAAGAATTTATGGGATTGAATGGGACCCCATTTGGGCCTAAAATATGTGCTTGAAGGAGGCATAATTGAAGGCCTTTGAAGCCAAATTGAATGAAACAAAGCGTAACCTAGTTCAGCTATAGCCCTGAAGTCTGAAATGAAGGTTTCAATTTCATTGTCCATCCCATAATTTTAATGTTTATTTTCGATTTACATCAAAGCACCCTCAAGACCAGCACCTTCTTGAGGCCTTTTTGAGGAAAAATATTGCTCGTTTTGGGATCTATTTGTGCCAAATAAAAGGCATTGAGGATCTTGTGAATATGATATTTCCATGGGGGTGTCATACATATGATTTGGTTTTGTTATAATGGGGGTCCATCCATGAAAAATTTAAGGCATTGAATCCCATTCTACCAAATTGAGCCCAGATTAAGGCCATGCTTCTCCATATATTGAGGCAACAGTATAGGTAGCGAGGGGGGCATAAAACTAGATATGTAAAGTTCCTAAATAACAATAATTTCCTCTCTTTTCGAAACTAGTGTCAAATCCCAATGTCCTCCAAAGCAAGCCAATTTTCCTCCACTCCTCGAGATATCATTCCGAGTTAATTCAGCATCCATGGATGGCCTCTTGACACCAAATTTTATCCATGTTGGAATTAACAAGCGTATGATCAGTTATCAAAAGTTCCATGGGGGCACAAATCCCAAAGAAATTGATGACAGGGCATTTCATTTTTGTCTTCAATGTCTTTTCTCGAATGCATTTTTATTTATAAGAGATATTGTAATATTTTATTTCATGAAAAAGAAAAATATTTGTTTCTAAATTAATTTTTGAAAAGTCAATAATCTGTTAACATGTCACACATGTCATGTAATACCTAACCCTAGCCTTAATTCTTATATAATGGGGGGGGGTCTTTTGTAAATATGGGGAGCGACTTAATATATACAAAACTATTGTTAGTTTTCATAGGGATCTTGTGTATTCACTTATGTTTATCATTTTAAGGGTGTTGGGTTTTAGGATGCATTCTAGTGAGGCTTGAGGGGTAGTTTTTTTATTCTTGTAGTTAGCTATACGCTTCTCAGACTAGTTAGCTAGAGTGTTATTTGCTGATTCCTTGGGTTCATTTATGCTTTACAACATCTAAAAATGTGTGATTTTGTTTGTTTTAATTTTCTTTATGTAGGTTTCATATGTTGAACATGGGTTTTCATTGATGTCAACTAATGTCAACTAAGGTCAAAGAGGATGTGAAAATATGTCACAGAATATTAAGCATTCCTATGGCAGTTTGAAGAAGTAGATGGAAGCCACTTTGAAGAAGTATATGCGCAAGAAAGATGGAGAAGGATATGGAAGCTAGTATGAATAAGTATATCCATAAGTACATCCATTCTGAAAACTATATTTCAAAGGTACGTCATGCATATCCAGTTTGAAGAAGTACATAAGGAATGCATCCTATTATATGAGGTACATGCGCAGACATCAACACCACCAAGTCACACTCCTTCAAGGTTAAAGCCAAAGATTTGGTTTGACAAAGGTTCGAGTGCACAAGCAAGACAAAGAGTTGGTTGGAAAAAGTTTTGAGTGTGCAAGAAATCCAAAGAGTGGGTTGTACAAAGGTTTGAGTGCACAAGCAAACCAAGATTTGATTGAACAAGATTCAGGAAGTGCGCAATCCGCTTATTGTTGAATAGTCTTGAAAGTGTGCCAATCTCACTAATCATAAGAAGCTTTCATTTGTTGAATCATGCACAAATTCCAAGAAGGGTGTAGCGGTTGAAGATTGTATATGCGCAAATTCCATAGTCGATGATGCATCAAGTGCACAAGACCCAAAAGTGATGGTACCACAATTATTGAAGTCCCACTAAGTTGAGGACCATGTATGCACAAGATCCACAAGAGATGACACATCAGTAGCGCAAAAGATGTCATGTGGCAGAAGCATAACCCATGAAGAAAGGAAGAAGGAATTCCAAAACCAACTTTTGGACATACAATCTGTATAGTACATGTATAAATAGGAAGCAATTTGGAGATTTGAGGTAAGCTTGATAGCAAGAATGACAAGATTGTAGAAAGGTTGGAAGATACATATTTATATTTTTCGGGGCATCAAAGGCTCATGGAATCAGAACAACATGATCTAGACAAATATTTGAGTGCGCACAAGAAGAGAAATGTAATAGCCGACAGTGCGTAGAATGATGTTGTTGATCTATGATGATTGCACAAAGATAGAAAGACACAATTATAGAATATGCACAAGTGCATGAAGACCGAGTGAATAAGTTGCAAGAAGAAAAAGGATAGTCAAATATGTTTTAAGATAGAAGCATAGAGATAGACCTAAAGTATATCACAATATGTGCGGAGTGAAGAAGCTTAACTGATGCACGAAGACTGAGTTGAAGTGTGCGAAGAAAACAAGTCCATCAGATGCGCAAAGACAAAGTAGTAGCAGAATAAAGTATGCACATCATGATGAGGATGATATGAGACAAGTGTGTTAAACTAAAATGATGAATCATATGATGCATAGCAGGTCACAAATTGTTTCAAATACTATGGCACTTAAACCGAACGGACACATCTCAGAAAGTGTGTAGTTCCTTCTTATACTAATGCGCAATATTAGAATAGTAAGTTATCAGTTAATGCAAATTATAAATTGAAGAGTGTGGTTGTAGATTAGTAGAATGACATGGTGAATCTTGATGCAAAATGCAGAATCAGTTGAAGCAGCACACAAACATGAAGTCTGTCAAGTGAAGTCTTGACTGGAATGAGAAGTCAAGTGATGTATGCAACAAATTGACTGCAATACTACTGCATACAGAAGGTGCGCACAACAAAACATACATCATAAAATTTGAAGTATGAACGTATCAGAAGTATAAGAAGGCAATGTCTTATTTTATATATCTGGGTGGTAGGTCGAGGAAAGGAGAAATGGGTTATAGCCTCCTTCCAGTTGGTGCTGGAGAAAATAGGGAGTTGGTGCTTCCTTCAGGTTGGTTCCTATAAAACTAGGGGTTCGGTGCCTCCTTCCAGTTGCTGTTGGTAAACACAAGAAGTCGGTGCTTCCTCGAATGTAATCTTTTCATTATAAAATAGAATTTTGTGGTTTTGTCCCATTTTGATTTCCACGCAAAAATTTTGTGTGTTATGTGTTCTGTGATTTGTGCATATGTGGTTGAATTATTTACTTTTCATGGATGCATAATTGATGATCAAAATTAAGTTTAGAATAATCTGTTAAATAAGTTAAAATTGTTCGTAACTGCACTAATACTGATTCATTCCCCCTCTTAGTATTAAATAGATTCCAACATTAGACAAATGGAATTCTTTGTTGGAGGATTTTTGGTCATCACCCGGGTTACCTCGGTTTATTTTTTTCCAGACTTTCCCTCTTTTCCCTCATTGTTTTCTTATATATTTATTGTTGTTTGATTTTTGCTACTTGCTCCCTTGCACATAATTGTAGAAATTGGCATTTTAATTTGCATATTAGTTTAAAAGATCAAACACTTGCTTCCCCATATGCCACAACTGTTCGGATTCCCCAGCTTCCCCTTCCAGGTATTGGGGAACCTCTTAAATACATGTTTCAAGAACATGTCCAAATAGGGAAGCGAACAAAAAACATAGGACAACCTTAGGATTTTCAGTAATTTTCAATGTTTTCATCAGTCTGCACATAACCCATGAAATTAAAACCTTTTAAACACCATTGAAATTAATTTCAAGCATTTTCATAAGTTTAAATTTTCTTTGTTCACTGACAAAATAACCCACTAAATAAGTAACCAACTAGCAATTTCCTTGCCCATGGCAGCTTTGCTGCTCATGAGGAGGACTAGTCCCATTCCTTGTGCTGGATAATTTAGTTTTTGTACATACTTGCTTGATTTTTTTTCCATTGTTGTTTGATGCATTTTATTTACTAACATGTTCTCTCGTAACTTGCACCCCAATAGGGTTATTTTTCAAAAGCAAAACCACAAAAAAAGTAAGGATTTTCCCCACCAAACAAGAACATAAAAGAAAACTGTAAACAAAGCAGGGGTCCCCTATTCACAAAAACAACTTACTATCTATCTATCTATGTGTGTGTGTGTGTATGTATGCTCGGATCCCATTATAGGTTGTAGTATTATATGTATTTAGTTTATATTTCATTTTTACGATTTAGACAAGGAAACACTCTTGTGAAAGAAAGCAATGATCTTTCCTCGTGGATGGCTTAGTCCTTTCATTTCATGCATCTCAAATTTTCTAGAACTCTAAGTGTTAAAACCAGGGAATCCTCTGTCAGGGGCCCCTCGACATTTGTCTCTTAATTGTTTGTTAGTGAGTAGTTGATATTGTCTTGAAACAACAAATACTACACTAGTGACGAGGAAGGGTCAACGCCTCTCTTGTTGAAATACATGAGGTATTTGTGGGATACTACACCAGTGACGAGGAAAGGCCAACCCCTCCCGTACTAAGCAATGTGAGGTATTCTAGTTTCATGAAACTAATTTCCCACTCACTCTCCTACATCTAAGGTGACCTTGACGATAAAAGGGGTATGAGATTGCTCTGGAGGACCTTCATAATGGTATGGTAAACCTTTTGCTTATGGAATATGAAGATACAATTTCATAAAATATTTTAAATTGAGTCAATCCTTTTTTAGTATACCTTTTCTTTGAGAAATTGAAACAAGTCCTAGAACTAAAATTCCATGGAATTTTTTTGTATCATTGTACAATTCATCACTGTGACTGAGAGCTATTTTTTCCTTGATCTTAGCTTGCTATCTGGATTGGATAGCCATTAAAACATTCCAGCTTTAAAGATGCTCCATTCCCTTTTAAGGAATTTTCAGACATGCATCCTTATTAAAGAACATTTAGTTGAAGTACCTTCACTGTCAATTGAGTCGGTAGTCATTTTGGTTGTGGTTTTTTCCAAGTTAAAATGGGGGCCTTTGCTTTTTTTCCACAAATCGTAGCTTTCTGATTTGAAAAATCAGTGAGGTAATTTGCTTAATATTCACCCTTTATTTGCATGCTACGGCCATTTGGACCATCCCGGGAGTTCAAGAGGTCAAAACCCTCACAAGGTGGTCCCAAGTGGGTTACTTTGTAGCCTTCACCTTTCATTCTTCCTTCTTTACTACCTTGGAAAAAGGATCATCCGTCGATACTGATAGCCTCTAGATCGGGAGCTAAGGCTATAAAAGGGTAGGTAACTAGGCTCAGGGCTGGATAAAAGAGATCTTTATGAATGGAAGGATTTTGTTTATAACAATTGTCACTTAGATGATTGATATTTGTTTCAATTTTCCTAAATTTCCATTTCGATAACAACTAGATGTAGAGTATGTTATTATTAATTTGAATAATTATTTATTCAAAGGTAACATGATATTGTATTTAAACTCAACCATTACTTGATTTAGTGAATTATTTCCTATATTATGTGACTATCCTCACATTTGTGTATGATGCTATTTTCAAGTTGTTTTTAGCTATATACGATGTATTAATTAAGATAGGGTCAAATCAGATTATGCGCGGCTTTGATATTAGCATTAGGATTGCATTTAGGACTTAATTAAGCATTCGCAAAAGTTTCTTTCCAAGAAACAACCTTCACTAGTGGAAATGGGTCCCACATAATCCTGTCATAGTTAGCTACACCAAATGAATGGGGATATACAAAAAAATTGGATTGGTTTGTCTCTCTTACATTGACATACAAGTCATTTCTACCCATAAAAAATCCCTAACCATGGAATATGAAACATTAAAAGGTTTGTGGGCCCCGTTGTGGTTAATTGATGTGTCAACTTCCCACTGGCATAACTTTTGCATACAATCTCAACTTGTGGTGCTTGGTAGCGGATCAGAAAGGTATGGATGATAAGTACACATTTTGAATGTGCCAATACATGTCTAGAGAATACCTATTGGGTGTTGTGGTGCCAAAAAAACATCGTTTGGGGCATAAAAATGGCCTCGGAAGATCATTACCGAAAAATATGTAAAAAAACACCCAAGATGAAAAATTGTGTTTTGATCCAGTGGACATTGATGTCCATATTGATTAGTGACCCCCATTAGGAAGTATTAATGGCATCCACTACATCAATTTCCCTCATCAAATGGGGAAATTTCTGTTGAATTTCACTCATGTTGAGCCACATGCTGTAACATACCCATATCACTGCTTTGTCATTATAAGGAATAAGGTGTAAAAATTTTCCTCGACATCAACAATCAAGGTATTAGTCATATTATATACGAGGTCAAATATGTACTCCAGTAGCAATTAGTATTGCATGTAACACTTGTTCAATCATTAACGTTACCTCATTCCATAGCACTTTACACTTTAAGCAAGATTAGCCATATTCATATAAACATCATTATTAATCAAATCTTAACAAATTAGTCCATAAGAATACAAAAGGGTAAACCCCGAATAATTCTCATGATCATTAGGCCATCAAACCTCCACAAGTGACCCTTTTTATGTAGACTTGAGCAATAGATTTTTAACATTCTTCATTGAATTTCATTTACCATTTTAGATCACATTTCACAAGTAAATTTAAACACATCAAGTACACATGAGGAAGAGACCTGCTCTTTGGGCTACATCCACCAAGAAAATGTCACATCTTTATTATAAAAAAGAATAGTACAATCTACAAGTTATCTCATAAGCATCAGAGGGATTCTCTGCCATGGTGATCTTAAACATAAAATCATAATTTATAAAATGAGGTACCATCCCTTCCCCAAGGGTTCTATGACAAGAATGTAATGTATGCAGGGCATATGCAGAGAGGTTTTTGGACTAGCATACATTTACTTGCCCCAATAATTAGTTTAAGCGCCAAAGGGTTTACCATACCCCAACCAGTATATAAATAATACAGGCGTCTCTCCCCAGCCGTGGGCAATGAATACAAAGAACAGAACTATATGTATATAAAACATATGACATACATAATCTTTCCCCAACTGTGCGCAATCATACAAATGAATTAGATAAACCATATTTATATATATACTGGAATTGAGCCCTCTTTTCTCACAACTTAAGTGCAGTAACAAGTAGAGTATATATAAACCATATTTATATATATACTGGAATTGTACAGGGACCTTTCCCCATGCCCAACGCAACAACCAAACCAAAAGGAAGCAGACATGTACATAATTTATGAAGCTCGCAGCATAAACCTCACAACCGAGATCTACATCATTATATATAAAAAAACTATGACAGCAAGCTAAACCAGAGCTCATGCTTTGCGTAGTTCCTTTCCTACGGATTCATGAAGGTAGAGCTCACAACATTAAATGATAGAGAACTAAATCCAGCTTATAATATATATATATATATATATATATATATTATACAAACAGTAAAACCCACGGGTTCATCCCCCCAAAACCTGCGCAGCCAAATACAAATGGCCTCAGTATGCAATAAACCAATAACATGGGTACATTATCCCACATATACTTTGTATAATATATGTCACCTGCCGAATATATAAGGATCAGCTACCAAAACTCTGTGCAGTGCATAAAAGAGCATATATATGTAACATAAATATATACACTCAGAAATATGTACAGTGTTTTCTCCTTTACAACTGGGCAGGTATTCAATAAGCAATTAAAATGTATAACATATGAAATGTAAACATGGGCCTACCATAAGCAACTGCGCCATGACCCAAAGAAGTTTACAAACTAATAAATGAAAAGAATAAAGTATTCAGGGTTCCTCCCCAAACGTCCAAATATCAGCCCAATGACCAAAATAAGCAGTCACCAAACCAACTATCAGCATGAAAATACATAAGAAATTAATAAAATACTATGTGAAACCAAGTGCACAGGGAATCCGTTCCCCAGATCTCTGCGCAATACACACTGTAGTACAAGCATATGTAAAATATGAACGGAAAATAGAATGGAGCAGAAACCATATAATAAAATGATTGATACATCTCCCTCTGGGCATGTGCATTCCATCAACGCAGCAATAAAAATGCTGGAATACCCCCTCCCCCAGCCCTTAACGTTAGAGTTTTAAAGAAGATAAACTGGGCTGAGCTTGAAGACTCGCGTGCAACGGGAGCCAAAGGCAAAGTAAAGTTCTGGAGTTACCTAAACCCATAAATTAAATAAAGAAATATCTTTAACTTTTTCTCTCCACGTAGCCTATGGTAGAAAATGGCCATACTTAAAATAATTAAAATAATAATAATCTTTCTAACTTTTTCTCTCCATAATCTTTAACTTTCTTCTCTCCACGCATCCTATGGTAGAAAATAGCCATAAGTTAAATTAATAATAATTTTTAATTTTTTTTTTCTCTCAAGAAAGTGTATGGTAGAAAATAGCCATAAGTTAAATTAATAATCATTTTTAACTTTTTCTCTCTAGAAAGCCTATGGTAGAAAATAGTTATAAGTTAAAATAAAAAAAAGTTCCCCTCTCAAAAAATGTATTTCTACAAACTTTATAATGCATTATCATTATAATGCATTATTATGTAGAATATTTCATAATACTTTATAAATATATATAAGAAAAACATTATTATAAATAATATAAAGTATAAGTGAATCATCCTCTTTTAAAAGCATTAAAATATTTTGTACTGTATTAACCTTATATCTTATTTGGATAATAATATATATATATACCAATAATATTAATAGCCATCCCTAATATATATGACATTATTAATATATCTATGGCATTATTAATTCTATGATCCATAATTACAAAATATTATTCATAATAATATTTCATATATACTTTGTTTATAAGTACCTTACATTATCCTCTTAATGTATATAACAATACAAATAATGTAATTAAATAAAGTCTTTAAAACTTATTAACAATATTTATAAAAGAGATGGTATTTATAATTATTTATTTCTTTTGACTTTTTGGAAGGCACAAAAAGTATATAAAGGGGTATAGATAACTGAGCCAAGATAGCAATAACCATCACTTGGTTTGACTTGTGATAAATAACTTAGCTTAGGTTAATAATTAGAGAGTGGGTTTTTCTAATGAAAACCATTGACGTCCTTTGTCGGGACTAGGATGTCAAGGACATCCATAAGATTTCCTTAGTTTTACTTAATAGCTTTTAGCAAGGATTAACTTAGTGTTAAGTTTTAGGTCTTAGGAGACTTTTACTGCCTCTCGGCGATTAAGGGTAACTTCAGCGTCCCCCTCTAGGACTAACCGAAAAGCAAACAACTCAAGTAACCTTCGGTGAATGTCACGTTTGCTAAGTGCTTGCGACACCAGGGCAACAACTGTCATCAACCCATGGCTTCCAGGCCATTTCACCTTTTCCCCCTCAGAGGATTCATGCCCTCAATGCTAGGTTGCATTGTGACCTCAGTCTCCTAAATTTGCGTTCTAGCTTACCAATTAGAATTATTAAACCACATTACTTACAATGTTTACTGGTGGGGCCTTGGCCTTGACCTCCTCACTAGAAACCAGTACAATTTACATTTACAATTTACAAAATAATTAAGGGTGTAAAAGGGGGATATCACACATGCCTTGGTGAATAAGATGCCCCATTTTGATAACTCGATAATGTTGAATGCATTGTTAATGAGATCCCTTCACCTCTGTAGCCATGATTCAATCAATGGTATCCTACTCCAAGTAGTCATGGTTGAGTTCTATAAGTGCCAACTTCTCTTCCACCTCTGAGGTGTCTAATAGAAGTGGATAATATAGATGAAGGAACACCACATTAACTATTGGATGTAGGCTAATGAGTGGAGGAATTAATAATTCAAAAAATTATTGCCTACCGCCTTAGTGATGGTGTAGGGGCCATATCAAAGTGGATAATGCTTGTTATGGGGTCCTATGACCCACTCTTTCTATAAATTCAACTAAGCATTATGAACCACCTGAAACTTATGTGGAACTTGATGTTTCTCATGTCGCTACTTGTACTTAGCATTGGATATATAAAAAATGTCATGGACCTATTGGTGGATGTGGTAAATCCATTCAATAAATATGTTGGCCTTGTTAGCCTTAATTTTAGAATGAGTATGTTCCTCCTATGTCCCTGAAATGGGGAGAGCTACTTCAATTAGGGCCAATGGTTGCAACCTGAAGCACACCTTAAAAAGACTGTGGCTAGTATAGCTATTAACGGCTCTATTGTAGTTGTGCTGAGCATATGGAAGAGTGTCATCCCAGGTGTGATGATGTATATAATTGTACATTCTTGTTGGCAGGCAGTTTGGTAAGGTAGCACTGCAACATCACGGATGCTGCGACAAGTCAGAAGATATCACCGAAGGCAGAGAGTTGGGCGTAAGGGAGATTATTTTATGTATTTTTGAGTCGATTGTACTGCAATATGTGGGTTTTGGGTCATTTGGACCTTATGTTATGTAATTTTGGGTCAATTGTACCATAGTATGCGGGGTTTTGGGTCATTTGGACCGCGTCAGTTAGGTTTCGGGTCATTTGCTCAAAGTGTCGGTTAGGAAGTTGTTAGTAAGTGGACAATCAATGTAAAGACGGAAGCCTATTTATAATCATAGAGTCATATGTGTTTGATAATCCCCGAACGAGAGCATAACCGAATCTTGAGGTGAATGGAGATCTGATCTTGGTATGCATCTGAGTGATCTGTGAGATATGTGTTTTGCAGAGATATTGTATTTGGGTTTTGCTGAGCTAATATGACATGACGGAGCTGCTTTGAGAAATCCTTGTGTATCTTTTGTTCACTTATGGTAATGCATGTTGCGATATATGAATGATGCTATGTTTCCTTGCTGCAATTAATGCTTTACTGGTATACTTGTTGCGATGAATGTTTCTGTTGAATGATGTAATGAATACAATGATGTCAAAATTAAATGCATAGATCTATTTCTAAATGTCACAATAATTTTAAGTGATTGCTGCCACAAACATCCTCCATTCGGAGGAAACATGGTTCCGTTGACTCTCCATTGAACATCTCAGGTGAGACCTCATCTGCTTCACAGGTGTTGCTGGACCGGGTAAAACCTATCTGGGCCGGTACTCAGGGAGATCGCGGTGGGTTGGTGTTGATAGTGATGGGAACCCCTGTCGACTGGGTTTGAGTCAACAAATGGTTCCGTTGTCGGGACCGTGTGTGAATTGAAAGGAGGATATGTTGTGGCATCCGACACAACCAGAGATACAAAGCTGGTTTGATCAAAAGTTGTAGGAATTTGCTGAAGAAGAAAGTCGAAACACTCGACTGACAGTAGATCGGTGGGTGGGAAGATATATTCACGAAGGTCTGCACGAATGGTTTTTTTGTGAATTCCTAGTCATTTTGTATGAGTGGTTGGCAAAGTTGACCTTTCAGAAGAGGAACTTCCAAGGCGGTGAGCCGAAGACCTGGACCCCGGAGTTGATCCAAGAACTACAAGAAGTCGACAACAAAGCATCGCGAGCTATCAAAGTGTGGCTCGGTAACATCTTGGAAGGGTATATCACTGAATTTGCAGTTGATACGCAAAAGTATTATAGTGAAGTTGAAAGATATTTCTTCCGCGAACCCCGGGGAAGGTTTTTGTTGTCGCTCCAACTGTCCATTAAGATGCTTATTTGCGAGAAGGGTATATTGAAGATGCATCTAGATCAGTAAACAACCTGGTGGGCAAAGGCCGTGGGTATTGCGACAGCAGGGGGGTGGTACATGGAATGATAAGGGGTATATGGGTACAAGTCATGACGAGACTGTGAGCAAAGTTGAGGAAGAGAGTGGTATTACAAGGGGAGGAGCGAGGTTTCGATAGGAAAAGAGGAAGAGGACAGGAGAAGGTCCTGCTGTGATCGAACCGCAATTTCGTGAAGGAAGACCACACGGGATGAAGTGACCTCACAGTCTGGACAAGGACAACTAGGCTACACCCAGGATAGAGGTAGGACCAAACCCCAACAGCAATGTACCCACACCTCCGCTCACTATCTGTCAATTGGTAAGAAACACAACTTTGACCCCACCGGGTCAACAAAACTTGATTGCTAGTAGTTCAGCGACTGCAGGAAGGAAGTCGAGGATGGCGGGTGAGGATGCTAAATTTCCGTTGTTCCAGAAGAATGGGACAGATAACCTATAGCAGTACTGGTTTTTGTGTGAAGTGGTATGGACTGTAAAACAAATCACTGATGATAATGCTAAGAAAGGACATTTTGCAACAACTCTGTGAGGTTGCGCATTAGACTGGTTTATGAAGTTTGTTCTAGTCCCTACAGGAGCTCTAGAGAAGACACTAGACGACATCGGGGATGGTTTGATTGCAGAATTCAGAAAACACAAATCTAAAGCACAATATATTACAGAATTCAAAGAAATTAAGCAGTATCCCCATGAGACAATGTGGGATTTTGACCAGCGGTTTAATACGCTGTTGGCGAGGGTTAGTTTTGATATGAGCATTGTCCAACACAAAGAGTGGTTCATCATGGCACTGCTACCGCACATTCGACTACCACTGATGCAACAGAACATTACGATGCCCAGTGAAGCTCTGGAGATTGCAATGTGGTTGGAGGCGTCGCCGATTGGTGAAAATGCATCTGGGATGTCGCAGTTACAGACATAGCTGGCTAACTTGACCATACAACTACAAGATCTGAAGAAGGGCAAGGAGCGGCACGAAGAAGTATGGTGTACGCGAAGAAGTATGGTGTATGCGATGTCGAGGAGAAGGGAATACTAAGGAAAATTTCCTTGACTTCTGTAATTATCTGGTTTCAGTAGCACCAAACCCGTTGAGTGGTGGTGCAATGCCATGGTGTCGTGTTTGTCAGGTATATGGGCACTGCCATGAGGAATGTCCATACATGCAGAAGATGCTCACCAAACCGATGAATCTATAATGCACATTTTGTAAATCTGTGGGACATGACGACAAAGATTGCAGGGCATATGGGTTTCTTCATGAGAGAACGTATGATGCATTCTATGTAAAGGATGATCAGCATGTCATACAACAACCGCAACCGCAGCCGCAAGTGGCCCAGCCACTACCTCAACCGCAGGTCTAGTTTGTACTGTAGCAGCAACCACAACAGTTTATGCTGCAATATGCTCTGATGCAGATTGCTCCACAGAAGCCATAGTACGTTCAAGAACAAGAGTATGCACAGTGAGGGCAGCGCATGCATCCAACTCCTATGCAACAACAGTACAACCAACTGTAGTACCAACAGCAGGGCGAATTATGGAAAGGATTCTGGGGTGGACGTGGTGGAGGATTTGGTCATGGAGGCAGACGAGGAGGTCGCAAACCTATTCAATGTTATCACTGTGTGGTATGGGGGCACTATCAATGCGACTGCCCACTCTTGCAGACGCAGTGTATGTTTTCCTTTGTTACAAACCATACAGTGGAGAACTTCCCATAGTTGATTGCACGATGGTAAGTAGGGAATATTCCACAATTGCAGAATCAGAATCAGGCACAGCAGCTAGTACAAAATTAGGTGCAGCAACCAGCGCAGAACCAGAGCCAACACTTGAATCATAATGCTAATCTGAATGTGAACAAACCGGGGAATCCACCACTGAACTAGAATCAGGGTGCGAGTGTTTTAACAATTTATGTGGAGCCAAGGCCATAGGATGCGGCTATCGCAGTCATCATGCAGGGAGGTGTAGTCACAGGAGGGGATAACCCACAACTGCTTATTCGACTGGCTGGGCAGAAGAAGGTGTCATTTGACATTGAATCCGAACGTGATGCGTTCTTTCAGGAGCATCACGCGATGGACCAGGAGGTAAAGCTATCATTTGCGACATGCCCCCTATTTTTTATGATACTACAGTGGTAGGTCCATCGGCGTCGTCTGGAACCTTGCAAAAAAAATTTGAGAGATGCTTATTGTTGGCAAGAGATCCTATTGCTCTAGCTGAGATCAAGGGGTTGTAGAAACAACCAACCAGGGGATGGAAAGAGTTCGTAGTAAAATCCTTACAGCGACGAAAGACGGGTAAGGAGATGCGCATGAACATACAAATTGGGGACTATGATATTGATTCAGTTATCTGGATCTTGGTTTGGATGTCAACATATTAACCAAACAGGCATGGTAGAAATGGGGAGCCCCCTATTGAGTTGGTCTCCTGTACAACTCTGGCTAGCTAATCACACTAAGGTGACACCAATTGGGAGAGTCCCACGCTTGGTGGTGGACATTGAGGGCATGAAGACCTATGCTGATTTTGATGTTATTGAAGTGGTTGAAGGAGGAAACTCATATCCCGCGTTGCTAGGGATCAGATGGGAAAATGAAAGTGGAGCAGTAATCAACTTCAAGTGGCAGATGACGACTTTTGAAAACCATGATCTCAGAGTCATATCCCCATTGGATCCGGCTGAAGGATGCAGATACATTGAGCCAGTAAAGGATGAAGATCCTAGTGGATGGGACCATGTATTCAATATTTTCGAAGACTATATTCATTTGATTGCCAACGATGAGCTGGGATGGTGCAGTGACAACTATGTGTCTTTCGACTCTGATGATACGTTAGAACACTACCAGAACCGCTTACATGAGGTATCACTCCGCAAGTGTGGGTTAGTCACGCAATCGTTATGCCGCATTGCGACTGAAATGGTTACACTTCCAGTATATGAGGGGCTTCCTGGTTTGTCCAAATTTCTCACAGAGTTTAAGAAAAGCATTTCGGAACCCCAGCAACTGTTGGCATTAGAAGAAGCACTGAAAGCTGCTCTAGCACGCTGTTGGGCGACACACAATAAATCAATTAATGAATGGTCGCAATGCAGGATATTGATGAAGGTTCGTTTCCGCGATACCAAGGTTTACCACACAGGGAAATATGATGGTTGGAATAACCCTTGAAGTCATATGAGGGAATGTCAGACATTGTGGGCATCGCGACCATGAGATGAGTGGGTCCATGCCTTTATCCATACTTTAGATGAGATGCCGTGATCCTGGTATACTATAGCCGAGTTGCGAGGAGAAATTAGCACTTGGGTGGAGTTGACGGTATGCTTCACTCATACGTTCAACTTCATGGATTCCAACCCTGATGTCAATAATGCTTTGTAGCTCATCCGCGATGTGGTTCTGAAGGTTGTTCCAGTCGCATATCCCGTGGATCCGCATGCGCACTGCCAGATGCAATCCATGATGGAATGTTACAATATCATCGGTGGGCCCAAAGATAGTGATGATCCACGGAATATCAATATTCCCGAGTCTGAAGGAAGTCGCTATGTGTTAGCACCTGATGTGCCAAGTGATCTGATCATCCATCCATTGAAGCTCTGTAAGATCAATATTGGGACAGAGGCCACTCCCATGTTCGGGAATGTTGGAGATTATTGGGATGATGCGATGATGGGAAAGGTCACCGATTTACTGCATGAATTCCAAGACCTCTTTCCTACAAATTTTTTTGAGATGAAAGGTATCTTGGGTGATTTAGGTGAGATGACGATCCCCTTGAAACTAGATGCTAAACCGATTAGGAAATGACCCTATCGGCTAAATCCGCGACATAAGGAGAGGGTCAAGGTAGAATTTGATCGCATGTTGGATGCTGGTATCATTGAACTGGTCGAAGAGTCAAAATGGATTAGTCCTATGGTGGTGAAAGACAAGAAGACTGGCGAGGCACGCATTTGTGTCGATTTGTGGAAGTTGAAGGATGTCTTCTTGCATGATCCCTTTTCGACCCCGTTTACTGATGAAGTACTCGAAGGTGTGGGCAGACAGGAGATGTATTCTTTCACGGATGGGTTCTCGGGCTATCATCAGATCCACATTACAAAGGAAGACTGCCACAAGATGACTTTTGTGACAAAATGGGGCTGTTTTCAGTACACCGTGATGTCGTTTGGGTTAAAGAACGCACCTACAATCTTCTCACGGGTTATTGTTGCTGCATTCCAGGATTTCATTCAGAAGTTTTCCAGTTATACATGGATGATTGGACAGTCTATGGTTTGATCCTTGATCGTCTGTCCAATATGCGGTTGATGTTGAAGCGTTGCTGACAACATCAGATATCACTGAATTTGAAGAAGTGCATCTTTTTTACACCATTTGGGATATTGTTGGGTGACATTGTGTGCAAAAAAGGGTTATTAGTCGATCTAGCAAAGATTGCGCTCATTTTGAGCTTAACATCATCGACTAATGTTAAGCAGTTGAGGGATACTTTGGCGCATACTGGGTATTATCGCAAGTTCATCAGGGGATATGTAGTGATCACTGCCCCTACGGAGAAGCTATTGCAGAAAGATGCAGTATTTCAATGGAGCCCTGAATGTCAGAATAGCTTTGAGATGCTGAAAGCGAAGATGGCTTCGGCACCGATACTGGTCTTTCTAGACTGGAGTAAGGAGTTCCATATCCATGTTGATGCATCATCCATTACACTAGGTGTGGCGCTATTGCAACCAAAGGAGGGGGATCTCAATCACCCTATTGCTTTTGCAAGTCGAAAGTTGTCATCCACAGAAAGGAATTACACCACTATCGAGAGGGAAGGCCTGCTGATGGTCTATGCGTTGTAGAAGTTCCAACACTACTTATTGGGAGGACATTTTAAGATGTTCACGGACCACTCCGCATTAAAATACTTAGTCAATAAGCCTGTGTTGGGGGGGAAGATATGTCGATGGCTACTTCTTTTTCAGTTGTTCAATTTTGAAGTAATTGTGAAGCCAGGGTGGTTGAATGCTGACCCTGATCATCTATCATGTATTGAAACAGGAGAGGAGCCAACTAACATTGAAGACAGGTTACTCGATGTGCAACTGTTTAAGGTTGAAGTAGCCGATGGCTATTTTGAAGAAATCATTCAACTTATGGCGACAGGTACTGCACCAGAAGAATTCACCACTAGTCAGAAGAAGAAGTTGGTAGTCAAGGCTATAGATTTCCAACTAATCGCAGGTGAGTTATACAAGATGGGCGCATATGAGATATTGCGACGGTGTGTCTTGCCACATGAGAAAGTGCAGATCTTGTCAGAAGCACATGCAGGTGTGGCTGGAGGGCACTATCATGGCCGTGCGACTAGCAGGAAGGTGCTTTGTGCAGGGCTCTGGTGGCCCATGCTGCACAATGATGCGACCGACTATGCGCGGTCTTGCGATGTTTGTTAGAGAACTGGGAAGCCATCCAAGAGAGATGAGATGTCGTTTATGCATCAACTAACATTGCAGCCATTCAAAAAATGGGCAGTGGATTTTGTGGGACCAATCAATCCCTCTAGGAAGCGTACTGGTGCAAGATACATCATCACAGCGATAGATTATTTGACAAGATGGGAAGAGGCTGCACCAGTTGTTGATTGTTCAGCGACCACGGCTGCGAGTTTTTTGTTTGATAACATTGTCACTCGCCTCGACTGCCCCAAGATATTGCTGAGTGATCAAGGAAGACACTTTCTCAATTGCACCATGAATGCATTGATGGAGGAACTACAGATATAGCAGAAGAAGAGTATGCCATATCATCCACAAGAAAATGGCATGGTGGAAGATTTCAACAAGATATTGGAGCATGTGTTGACAAAGGTGTGCAATGCGAACCGTGATGACTAGGATCTAAAAATTTCAGGAGTGTTGTGGGTGTATTGCACCATGTGTAAATGGCTGATCGGACAAACACTATTCAAGTTAGTGTATGGAGAAGAAGCGATTATGCCAATTGAGTACATCGTTCTGAGTCTGTGCATAGTGGCAGCGACCGGTATGGATGTTGCAGTAGCATTAGAAGAACGTCTAGTGCAGTTAGTAGAGCTGGAGGAAGATCATTTTATTGCAGGATTCCACCAGGGGGTGGAGAAGGATCACCAGAAAGCTTGGCACCATCACCACATAAAAAACAAGCAATTTCAGTAGGGCGACTTGGTGTTGTTTTATGATAGTAAGTTTATGAATCATTAGCAAATGGAACTTTTCTTTTGGAAGGTATGATTGTTAGTCGGCTTGGATTGACACCAGAAGCAAGCATGTTTGGCATGAAGAGTACACCGTGGTAGCTGTTGGTTGTGGAGCCAGATCTTCTAGTCTCATAGATGATATTGTATCAGCCATGTTTGTACCCCAGTTTTATATGATATGTAGGTGGACTGTACAGTCACCCCAG
Source organism: Larix kaempferi (assembly GCA_027924585.1). Classification (NCBI taxonomy): domain Eukaryota; kingdom Viridiplantae; phylum Streptophyta; class Pinopsida; order Pinales; family Pinaceae; genus Larix; species Larix kaempferi. The sequence continues at coordinate 287,314 of BSBM01002036.1, forward strand.
TGGGGACCATTCCCCCTGGCTAGGGGGTCCAGGGGCCAGCGGGGGTTCCGGGGTAGCGCTCCCAAGAAATGTGGGTTGGGGGGAAATGCCCCTGAAGAAAATTTTTGGGGTTGTTTTCGCCAGTTGTTTTGCGGGCCCATGGTTTTGGGTATCCCGTGGTATTTTCCCATTGTATTTCCCTTATAAAATAAAGACATTGTAATACGGATAGGGATGATGATGTATTAGGTTTTATGCATTGTAAAGATCTCTGAGATCAGGAGAGAGACTGTGAAACAGTGAAGAGGAAGTGCAGCGGTTGTGTTGCAGGTTGTATCGCTTCACCTTGCTGGACGGTAATAATAATAAGGACTGGCAAATTCAGTGTAGACGTAGCCCAAGTTGGGTGAACCACGATATATCTGTGTCTCTCTTGTAATGTGTATGTGTGATTATATTTGCATTTTTGTTTATTTTTATTTCTCTGCGATCCTGTTTTTCTAATAGTAGCATGGTTGGTGGCACTTGGGATGATGGTTTGCACACTTTGGCATGATTGGAAGCTGGCGGCATTATGGCTGCCACGCCGCACGTGAGAAGTCTAGTTCATACTCACCAAGAACAATGAAATGATATGATTAACATCTTACGTGAACAGGGGGTGTAAATGATTGTTGAGGCAGATGACCAGATGAAGGCAATGTATAAATATAGGAACCAGAGGATAGTAGAGCACAGAGGTATTTCCAATCGAGAGGTAGTTATGCTGCGAGAGGGTCAGACATCTAGCTAAGTTAGGAATTCCAAGGAGGCTATGGAAATGATCCATTTCATTTCGTTTGGTAGCACACCAGGCATGCTGAGGGCCTGAACGACAAGTGTGCATGAGCACCTGGAGCAAGCCACGGCAAACACTCAGGGGTTACAAGCATGAAGTCCCTTCCGAGATGTCTAGGCAGGTGGTGATAGTTCAAAGCCTCGTGGTCCTCGTGACCACAAAAAGGATGGGGGTGGCAGCCCCTTGGTCCCCGTAGCATGAGCTTAACGGTGCGAAATAGGTGTGCCAGAACCACTGGCTTGTTTCGCACCTTGACGTTGTTCATAAAATGATTCTCCTTTTGCAATCGATCTCTCGAGACTAGAGGATGAGTTTGCAATGTACATGACAGCAAGCCAGGAAATGACCACTTTTAGGTGAGAAGTACATGACAATGAGTCGATGATCAGTGTAGCAGAAGGATCAGGACAACACCGTGTGATCCAGACAGGAAGAACAGTTGTAGAAACATAGTTCAGCCATAGCAGAGTCCGAGTACACCATATCCTGTTGACATGGCTCGAGGGCGAGCCATAAAATTGTGTTGGGGGCTTGTTGGCAGGCAGTTTGTTAAGGTAGCATCGTAGCATCGCGGATGCTGCGATAAGTCAGAAGATATCACGGAAGGTGGAGAGCTGGGCACAAAGGAGATTATTTTATCTACTTTTTAGTTGATTGTACTGTAGTATGCGGGTTTTGGGTCATTTGGACCGTATGTTATGTAATTTTGGGTCAATTGTACCACAGTATGCGGGTTTTTGGGTCATTTGGACCACGTTAGTTAGGTTTTGGGTCATTTGCTCAAAGTATCGGTTAGGAAGTTGTTAGTAAGTGGACAAGCATTGTGAAGGCGGAAGCCTATTTATAGTCATAGAGTCATATGTGTTTGATAATCCCCGAATGAGAGCATAACCGAATCTTGAGGTGAATGGAGATATGATCTTGGTATGCGTCTAAGTGATCTACGAGATATGTGTTTTGCGGAGATATTGTATTTGGGTTTTGCTGAGCTAATATGACATGACGGAGCTGTTTTGAGAAATTGTTGTGTATCTTCTATTCACTTATGGTAATGCATGTTGTGATATATGAATGATGCTATGTTTCCTTGCTACAATTAATGCTTTACTGTTATACTTGTTGCGATGAATGTTTCTGTTGAATGATGCAATGAATACAATGATTTCGAAGTTAAATGCATAGATCTATTTCTAACTGTCGCAATAAGTTTAAGTGATTGCTACCACAAATATCCTCCTTCAGTCGGCGGAATCATGGTTTCGTCAACTCTCCCTTGAACATCTTGGGTGAGACCTCATCTGCTCCGCAGGTGTTGCTGGATGGGGTAAAACTGGTCTAGGCCGGTGCTCAAGGAGATCAAGGTGCATCGATGTCAAAAGTGATGGGAACCCCTGTCGACTGGGTTTGAGTCAACAATTCTTAGAATATGCACAATCATCCTATTGACCATATTGGTCTATCCACTAGTTAGTGGATTGAAGGAAATTCATTTGGTGAGCTTGGTGTCCATCAGTGACCATAAGATGGACAAGGAAGTGCTTAAGAAACTGTTTTCCAGGTATGAAATGATAGTCTACGGTATCCCAAAATGAACCCAAACATATTCAAAGAAGAGATTAGAAATGGCCCCGACTATGATAGTGTTCTTGCAGGTTGTTAGAATACCCATCCTAGAGAAGTGATCAATGACCGCAAATATACAGGAATTACCATGATTGGTCAAAGTTAGTCTTGATATTTAATACATGGAGATGGATTCCTTGGGCCTATTGAGAGTAGGTAGAGAGTGAACAACCCTTGTTTCTTAATGACAAGTTTGGAAATGGATAAGAAGTCTCTAACCTTATATACTTGATGACATCTTGTTGGAGCTTCGGCCAATAAAAATATTTTTGCAATACTTCTACTTTATGTTCTATGCCAAAGTGCCTTGCCACCCGACTTTAATGAGCTTCCCAAATCAACTTTGCATGCTCACTTAAACGAACACAGAGATGGCCTAGATGGAATAACAGTCCATCACTGAGATGAAAGTCGGTAGATGTTGTTCCTTCACATAGTGTTTGATAGGTGGTAGAAAAATATGGATCATTGTCATATAGTCGGGACCATCTTATGGTATCATGGCCAGAGGAGTTGAGCACCATTTTCAAGGTTACAAATGGAGGTCAACTCAATTAATCAAATACTCAATTGGTGCGGCACTTCTTATATTTGATGTTCAAGTAAGATTGTTGTAATTATGTGGACCACTTTTGGTGTCGGTCATTATATAACTTTCCTTTTGTTTGTAGTAACTGTAGGGGCTTGTGATCAATGTGGATGAGTACTGTCTCTTTGCTTAGAACCTAATGCTTCCATTGGAAGGAATATTGGATGATGGATTATATTTCTTTTTCATAAGTTGGGTATTCATAGAATACATCTAAGATCATACCACTAGATGGCCATGCTAAGGAAAGATTATGCCAACAACATAGTTTGAAGAATTTGCCTCAATCTGAAGGTATGGTAAAGTGAGTACCAATGCTTAACTTAAGAAGTCCTCCAAATTCTCAATTACTTTCTATTATGGCTTAGCACCAAAACTATTGGCTTTGAAACCACTCTTTGTAACTCAGCTAAGGGGGGAAGAAATATGTGAGAACCCCAATATAAAGTGATATTAGTTTGACAGGATTTATAAATATTACTGATAATTTGTATGATTAAACTACTAGTGTACCACATTTATGTAAATGAACCATATTTAGCATGCCATAGTATTTTCATCACACCAATAATTGTGACATGCCATAAATGACAAAGAGCACAACCATCCCTCAACAATGTTACCAAAGCAATGTAGTGTGCCACATATTATGGGGGAGCCTCTATCGGTGCCTCTTACTATTCATTTCCACACCAAATTGCATGGGAACCCCACATATGAAATGTTATAATTGTCTAGTGCATGTAATCTTATGTGGAGCATTTCCTACAGTGCATTTGTACATTTAATAGTACACCAAAGACTGTGTGATAATTTTTCTTATAGTTTTTTTTATGCACTTGTAATGTATTACAATACCACTCCTGGTGTGGCCTATAAAAGCTCAAAAAACTAGTCCATATATACATTTATTAGCACATTAAAAATCACAAGAAAATTATTCTTGTTAATTGAACTCTTCATTGTGCTAGTAATTTATCGGAGCATTTATCCTAGTGCATCTTGAAAAATAAATATCAAATAGTGCAAGTTGAAAGCCACAAAATTATCATACCATTTTTTCAATATTTTAAAAAACAATTGAAATGAAGCCAAGATTTCAATTTTAAACCACTAAAAGTGAAAAAATGGATAATAATCAATTTACATAGTTTCTTCCCCTTGAAGGAGGCATGGTTTATGTGTAGATAAAAATGAAAGCCTAGTATTCTTTGCAAAATTAGAAAAAAAATAGAAATCCATTATGGAATCAAGAAATTTGGTTCTTTAGTAGTACAACAATGCCCAACATTCATAGGGGTTCAGTGAACACCAATATTCATATGCCTTGAATCACTAAATGTACAAGGTACACATGAAATTTTCATTCAATATTTTTTATTATCAAACCATGGTGTGTGAAATAACTTGATGCACCAATGTGTGTTTAGATATTTGGCACACGCACGCACGTGCATGCACACATGCATGTGCGTGCACGTGCACACACACACACACACACACACACACACACACTGATTTCGTTTAATATATTGGGTCTAGCGACAATGATTTTTTTTCTTCTAAATGGATGATTATTTTATAAAATATGTTAACTTAAATCAATGTTTCTCAGAAGGTTAAAAATCAATTCAAATAGTGTTATGGAAGAGCACACGTGCAACAATAGAGTTGACACACATTGAACAAAAAACATTTGCTAAAACTTGCAATTGCCTTCCTCCATTAGAAACCTTGTCTAAAAGAAGAGAGGGGAGAAGTGGTTCCATATAAGAATCTACTAATTGTTGTTTTCATTGTAGTGGGTAGCAGGGATAATTTTAAGGACCCATACTTATCTAAAAGTGTATACACCTTGGCAAATCTTACCAATTCTTAAAATGTCAGCTATAAAATATTTGGCAATGTTTTTCTAAAATTATTTCAATTTCTGAGGATTTTCTATAGTTTATATAATAATTTGGTGATTTTTAGAGTGAAAAAACTTTACCCCATTGAAATTGGGTGAAATAGGGCTTCAAAAAATGCAAATTGGTGAATATTTTTGTGGAAAAAAACATGGAAAAATAGACCATGGGCTAAATTTCGCCCCTAAAATATCCTTGGTGGGTAGCATACCCATATAATGTATCATTCATTTATGTTACTATATATCCATACGCAATTTAGAATGTCCTTGTGATCATATTTATTTCTAAAATTCCATCGTGTGTGTGTGTGTGTTATTCACTTGAATAATTTACTCTTTTAATATACTAGCAATTATCCTCAATCACACATTAAGCACCAATTTTCATCTTGAAATCTAGTACATTTATGGATACAAGGATTAGTACCCTAAACATATCATATATGGATGGTCTAGAAGTCGATAAATTGTTAATTAGGACAAAGTATCAATAACCTTTGGAACACACACTACCCATAGATCTTAGTTTAATTACATAGATTTTTTTATTGTTTGAAATTGAATTACGTTGGGAAACATATATCTACTAGGATATAAGACCATGAGTTGGTCACCATGATACAACTTCATCCCATTAGACACACACTATCAATATTTCAATATTAATGTATCTATACATCAAGGATCATTATACGTTTTTGCATTACCATGTCACCATAAGATTGTGAACATAAATTCTACTTTCTAAAGAGACTCAAGAGTCCTCTAGGTAAACAAGCCCAAAGACACAACTTAATGTTGTTCCCTCTAATCATATACATCTTACAAAAGACTCTACATTTCTTAGAATATTTATGCCTCTATCGAGGAATTATGGCACAAGAACATATATATATATATATACCATCATCAATAACACCAAAAATATCCTAATTACATCCAATGCATTTTTCATATAATTATCATACATAAACAACAACAAAAACCTTTTTTTTAATACATAGCATATGAGATCATAGTCTCCCAATTTTATTTTATGCTAATTAATATATATATATATATATATTGATTTGCATATATATCTAGGATACACATCAATATAAATATAAATGTATGATAACATAATATACCTATGGAAATATGTATGTAGTTATACATATACTTAAATATACACAATGGCATATATAGCATTGTATTAGATATATATACTAATATTTATGTCCAAGATCACTCACCCAAATTCAAACTCTCAATCAACAAGGAAACTATAAAATCATTTGATCTCTATTATTATATTCAATATTTATATTTGTTGATTTTTATAATTAATTTTAGATATCGATGATTACTATATATATATTGATTTGCATATATACCTGGGATACACATCAATATAAATATAAATGTATGATAACATAATATACCTATGGAAATATGCATGTAGTTATACATATACTTAAATATACACAATGGCATATATAGCATTGTATTAGATATATATACTAATATTTATGTCCAAGATCACTCACCCAAATTCAAACTCTCAATCACCAAGGAAACTATAAAATCATTTGATCTCTATTATTATATTCAATATTTATATTTGTTGATTTTTATAATTAATTTTAGATATCGATGATTACTACCTTATGATATAACATATACCATAGAATAACAATACACTAAAAAATATTAACCACATATGGAATAGGATTGAACATAAATATAGCCAAGCACAAGAGACATATAAGCATCCTTCTTATCTCTTCATTGTTGTAGAGAGATGGATCAATTTATTGCTTGGTAAATTGTAAGTTCCTGACTTTTACTTTATAGTGAATGAAGTGAACGAACACATCCCTTCATTACTGGATGTAATTTTATTTCATAATAAATTTAATTATTAAATATTAATAATAATATTATTAATGTCCTTAAATATTATTTCTTTTTGTTGGGCTAATGTGGGATGATACCTCCCGACGATACCAACACCAACACTCCCTCTTATCTAGGGATGTATCATTATACTGGAACATATCTAGATCACAGCTTGTCTTGAACATCTTTTCATCATAAGAAAAGTCTCTTCTGATTAATTCCTTTTGACTAGAACAACTATTCCCACTGAAACCTTGTTCCCTAATAGAACCATATCATCTTTCCAATGATAATATTTGATCTTCCTAATCAACTTGGTCATATTATACCACATAGGATTTACTTCCTCATGCACTTTATCAATCTAAAACCGAAAGGAGGTTGCACTCCTTAGGAAGACACTTCTTCCAATTTACCAGTCATTACAACTGGAAGGTAGTGATGATTGTAGCTAGTCCACCCCTCTGGGCCTATGCTCCACACAGGAACACTCTCCACACAGGAGAGCACCCCACACATGGATCCAGTCTACAAAGGAGTACTCTCCACAGATAAGAAAGTTACACACAAGAACCATGCCACATATGGATACAGTCCAAAAAGGATTATTCTCCACACAAGAACCATCCCACAGAGGGATACACTTCACAAAGGATTCTTCTCCACATAGTAACCATCTGACATAGGGATACAATCCACATAGGATTAGGATTCCACATAGAAATCATCTCAGTCCACACAGAACCACAACCCTCATAGGAATAGGATTCCAAACATAACTTATCTCAGTCCACACAAAACCATAGTCCTCACAGGACTAGGATTCCACATAGAACACATCTCAATCCACACAAAACCACATTCCTCACAAGACTAGGATCCCACACACAACACATCTTGGTCCACACAGAACCACAATCCACACATGACTAGGATTCCACACAAAACTTATTAGTCCACACAAAACGACAGTCCACACAGGACTAGGAGTCCACACAAAACTCATCGATACTCCCTCTCTTTTGAGAGAAGCAATCTACAACACTCCAAGCCGGTCACAAAAGTGCACACGTTTCTTGCTGGGAAGAGGCTTGGTGAGAATGTCGGTAGTATAATAATATATAGGAACATACTAGAGGTGGAATATACCTTCCTCTTTAGCTAGGGAAGTATTCTACTTCACAATTTTATCCATGGTGATGGTCTATTATCCTTCCAATCATCTCTGATTATTATAGAACTTCTAATGTTAACTACATTAGATTCGTCCTGCTAGGCATATGCATCTCTCGTCTTATTTAGCTCCTTTATGGGCCCCATCCACCAAGATCTCCCTGGAGTAATATTTCATAATGTCAACAATTTAATTCTCATATCAAGACTCTACCTTGAGCTTCTCCTTAGTCAAAATATCAACCAGAGAATCGGCTCTATGCTGACATACCCAATGTTAGCGCTTCAAGTCTCTTCTCGAGACTATACCTAAAGATTTGTCCTAGTCCAAATACCAACTAGAGAGTTGGATATATGCTAACAAACAAAATGTTATCATTTCAAGTCTCTTCTTGAGACTCTACCTGGATCTTTTCCTTACATGCACATCTATTCATGTATAGGGCTCTAATGTCTGTGCACCCACATTAGACTAGACATTGTTTAGTCCACAAGGGGTAGCTAGTCCCTATCAAATAAACAAGTCAGGCCTACTCTATAATGAGATAGATCAATCCATCATGGAGCACTCCCTCACAGAGTATGAAATGTAACCTCAAGCCTTATCACATGGCTAAGAAAGGATACACCAGGGCCATTGACCACTAGTCAAATCACATGGTCATTTATCGTGAGTGAATTTATAATTCTCCTTGGTCAAATCACATGACCAATATGGCAGAATGTCTTCCCAATGCTGCACCATGGAGAAACATCACATAAATCGTCAAGCATCAGATCCATTGTAGTTTATCCCTCTTCCATAGAAGCCATCATGCTCACTCTATATATGGATTCTCTTTTAGTTCCTATACATGCATTATTACTGTCACCACTTGACTTGAGTTGTGTTGGCACCCCAGCAACTCCCCTTCATTTATGAAAAATAAGGAGTCCCCCATGTAAATTGTTAGCTTTCAATTTTCTTTCATTTTACTTTGCTTGATTTGGCATGTGATTTCATTTCTTACTTTGGATTGATTTATCACTTTCTATGTCTCCTTTCTTCGAATTGGATTTTATGGAAGATGATCTAATGGGTTTATGCTTTCTCAAGTGTTTGGATTTAAATTCTTCATAGTTGATGCCTCTGATGGTTTTTCATGCGATAGTGACTTTGTGTCTTTATGTTGAAGCAAGTAGTCAAAATTCATAATTATTTCATTTTATTATGTCATTTGGCTAATTGCTTTGCTAGCGAGTTATCATTTTGTCGTTTCAGCCTCTTGGTCTCCTAGTTGCTAATCAATGATTGCATGCTCTCATTGGACCATAATCGAGTTAATTGTATGCATCGGTTTCATAGAATTCAATTATCTTGATCTTACAACATCCATGCCAAAATTGGCCTTTATTTCATCATAAAAGTATTCTGGTTGGTAAAAATATTTTAACTGAAAGCTCAATTTAGAAGTCTCAATCTTCATCTTGCTAGACTACATATTAAACAATGGGATTGAGCTATTGGTTTCAATTTTGATTGATTTATCTAATTCCACACTCCTTAGATTGTCTAAGAGCTTATATTCTTGAAATTTGCATATTTATTAATTTTGTGAACTTAATTTTTTGTTGATGCATTTTCTATATTTTGCTCTCATTAGCTCAATAAACAAATCATGATTTGATTGAGTACCAAAGCTTAACATATTTTAAGACTTACCTTAATATCACCATGCTCCAGGCATTTTTCACTATTTCAAGTCATACAGATTCTCATTTTAATAAACTATTATTGCGCCGAGAGGTGCTCTACAACTCACTATGAGGGAGATCTTGTAACGTTTGTCGAGTAATGTTATGTGAGTATGAGAGAGATGTTGTAACGTTTGATGAGAGAGATGGTGTAACGTTTGTTCCTAACATGTCGGCCATAAACAAAAGAGAATAATACAAAGTAAAAAGTAATAAATATTATGTCCGCCATTAATAAAATTATAGCTGACTTAAAATAAAAAAAGTTAAAAAATATTATAGTGGATATGAAAAGTAGAAACATAATATTATACCCGACATAAAATAAAGAAGTAAAATATATATATATATATATATATATAGCCAACATAAAAACTAGAAATATAAGAAGTAAAAATGATAAAGAAGTTAAAACCAGCCTAGATCCAAATCCTAGACTATATCAAGCTCCGAGAGGGATCAAATATCTGGAGGTGCAAAACTCTCCTAGAATAGCCCCTTGAGTGCATACCTGAGCCGAGGTTTGCTCGACGCTTGATAGAGCCTAGGATTTGGATCTAAGCTAATTATGAGTCACATGAAGCTATTCAAATAAAACTATTGTGTGCTCATAATGGGATAAATTATAATAATAAAAAGTATTTCAAAGGTTTAAATTTAAATATACATTATGTGTCTTGGAATATGATCATATTATAAACTTTGTATGGAAATTGATAAGGAGGAAGCCAACTTTTATTCAACTTTGCACTTGACAATTTGGAAATTGAGAAATGATTTTTATTTCTTATTTTTTTATTTTATCATTATTTTAACGGAAATTATTTCTTTGGAAAGCAAAAACATCTCTGGATTTTACTTATGGTACTAATATTGGAATCCATGTGTCGATTCCCAAATCTAAGTTGTGAGGTGTAAGATAACTAAAGCATCATTTTATTTTATTTACCTTGCAATAAATTTTACATGGAATTGCATAGTATGTTATAAAGTAACAAAAAAAAGGGGGATTTGGTCCCAAATACATGGATTTACACGTGAAAGAAATCTGTCGAGCTTGTAGATACCAGAGATCGTGTACATTAATTCACCACGTTACAAATTTTTAATAAGGTAAGATCATTTCTTATCTTACACCGGGAATTTCTACTCTATCATTGTGAGGAATGCTTCCACGATCGCTCGCCAAGCAGAAGAAATGAATGCCATATGGAAAAAATATTCTATCAAATCGTTGAATTGTTGAAGAATAAACGTACGTTGTCAAGTGTTGGAAGGACAGAAGTAATTTAAAAGCCATGCAATTATTTTATTATAATTGCTATGTTTCAAGTTTGTTGAAACAACCATTTTATATTCTACGGAGATCACAGTGAAGAGTTTAACACACCATCATTCTATCGACTAACTAGGCTATGATTCCTCTGCCAGAAAATTATTGAGAAGGCGTTAGCTCCAAAAAATACTCAAAATAGTTTCAAACGGTTTGCATAAATAAAGATAGAGACTACCCACCTTGAGTTTGTTGTTGTAGATATCCGGTTTAATCACAGTTTGTATATTTTAACAGTCAAAGGATACCATATCAATGAGTCATTTTTGGTAGAAGTTAATCAATTCCATCAAAACTCAACATAAAGAACTTTGAGAACATTCCAATGAAATGAGGATTACTAAGCCCTACTCGTAGAAGATATTACAAGAGCGATCAAGGGAGCAGATTCTTGTTATTTTACCATTTATCTTTCTGTTTTAGTCGATTTTAACCTGTGTAGCTTATGTTTAATATATATATATCTATACACGCAGGTTCATTGATCTAAGGTGGAAGTATTGCGAAAGGAGAAGAAAAGGCGCCCTAGGTTACCGGCAGCTTACTTCTATATGGATGTTCACCCGAGATATTGTGCAACTGTATTGTTTGAAAGATATCCCGTGAAGGAGATAAGAAATGGAAGATCGTGGAATCCAACTAATTCGACTTCCTTGTATGCATGAAATTCCATAATGGATCTACCTTTTTGAAGAAATCATTGAAGTGTAACAAACAAAACTATATTTCTTTATCCAAGATTTTATAAAATTACTCTTTAACCCATTTACAATGTTTCCAAATAAATCCTTAAACATAGGACACAACACCTCTTACTCTTTAAAACTTTAAGAGTGACTAAAATAGACCCATTTCCAATAATGTGAAACAATTAATATTTCAAATACAAGACCATACCATGGCTTGCATGTTTCCACAATACATATGGAAATATCCATCACCAAGTACCACTTAACATGAATAACAACTATTACAAGGCTAAGTTTTAAACATAGTTCACATCAAATAAAAATAAATAAAAGAAACCCCTAGCACATATGTAATAAATTAACCCTTGGTCTCTTGGTAGGATAATATGCCTTGTGTGAAAGCATGTGTAAGAAGGAAGGTGTCATGTATTTCTAAATTTAATATATTAGTTACATTTGACTTCCTTATTTGTAATCATTGTTTTAATTGTGGTAAAATATTTTTTTAAAGCGTGCATAAAAATCACAAACCAATTGTTAAAACCATGTGTTGGAAAGAAAACCATGTCCATAAATGAAACTCCACATACAAAACCATTGGTTGGAATGGAATACGATGGGTTAATACCCTCACAACTCCAAACCACAGACCAAATCACTAAACCACTCGCTTTGATACCATGTAAATTTTTATAATTAATATAAGATATTGATGATTACTACCTTATAATATAACATATATCATAGAATAACCATACTAAAAATATCAACCACATATGCAATAAATTAAATAAATATTATTATTAAATATTAATATTAATATTATTAATTATTCTATGCTGGTTATTAATATCTTTAACCATGATTTTTTTTAAGGGCTAACTTGAGAGGATACCTGAAACTACAAACACCAACGATATTAATTTACATAATAACACAGATATATAAATTAAAATAAATATTGATATTTACATTAGCATGCATATCAATATATAGATGATATATATGATATACATGTCCATTCATAAATATATATTAAGATGCATGGTTACATATAAATATTATACGAATCAAGTTTAAACAATGTATGAATATTTAATTTAAAATTATATTAGGTGGTCCTTAGCATTGTTTGAAGTGAAAAGTATGTTGTTTTCAAGTAATTCAACACATGTAAATAGGTAGAAGTGAGAAAAATACATTTAAATTGGTAGTAAATTATACTAATTGGTTAATTATGATATAAAACATGTTTAGGATATTATCCATTTAGATAACTCCTGAAACTTATCCACTTCCTTAAAAGAAATGGTCTCTCCCAAGATTCTTACCTTCACCCCTTCAATTTTAATTCTGCAGTACATCGAGATGTGGTTCTTCTAAAATTTGGCTACTTCCATTGTGTGATGTTGGCTAGTGGCCCACCACTTTGTTTCTTTTCTCCTTAGCTTAACCATTTTTACCATTGCCATGATATATCATTGGATTCTCCTTGTCTACTCATCGTCGTTGTCTTTCTTGCAAAGGTATGCAATGAGAATGATATAGAAACCCCTTCCACCTTTGAAGTTAATGATCCCAATAGCTCCCCTGATTGGGAAGTTTGACGTCACACATATGAACTCAAAGTTCATCATGGTGTTATACGACCCCTATCCTAGCTCTAGTCCACTAGATCTCGCTATGTACACTTGCATGGGATAGTATAAATTGAGGCATCAAAACATTAATAATGGTCATTCGGCTCCATGTACTCTGCATGGTCTAGGGAAACCATGTGTTCAACCCAAGACAAATGGCCTTCGGTTAGGATCTACATATGACCCCATCTCCAACACATTGAAACATGCACTAGGCCTGTATGGATGGCTCCACTCTCTTTAGTTGCTATCCTATGTGGGCATTCATTTAATTGTACATTCAATTAACAAATAAAAAATAATTAATAAAAAATTCTATATTCCTCCATTGTCCCACAACTTTATTAATAGTGATCCAATGTGATAATTAGTGTACTAAGTTGATTACTTTCTATAGACACCCACTGAAGCCTTAATTTCAAAGTAAAAAATGTAGAATGCAAGGTATTTTTTAAGGATTCTAAAAGTATACCTAAGTATAGTATTCTAAGCGATTATTTTGGATTGAAAAAACATATATATATATATATAGAAGAATATTAAATATGAAACATAAATTTTGGCAAATATTATGATACAAATTATATTTTATGTAAATATATGACTAAAAATGATCAAATAGTAAATTTATTTTTTGAAAAAAATCCCAAAAATTTGCCAATTGGAGAAATTTTGTCCCTAAAAAACTCCCTTTGTTTAGAGAGTTTTCAATGGCCATCTTCTTATGGAAAAATATTTTAGAATGGAACAAGAGATGGAGGTACAAATCTTACATCAATCAGCATGAATAATTGGTTAAGGAATCATAGATTTTAGATGTGCAAGGTCTTTTTTGAATTTGACATTATAGTTCTTGAAGGGAAATTTTTTAAAGTAATGTGGATGACTCATCCTTTTCCACTTCCACCTATTATTATCTTTGTCATTGATTTGTACACATCTTGAATCTATTCTATTTTTTATTTTCATAAGAAGGTCTCACATTTTCCAAAGACCATAATAAGCCTACTAATTGGTGGAGTGTGTGGCTAAGGTAGAGAGCAAAGGAGTTTATGTTAGCCTTCTAAGTTGCACACCATAATCTTTTAGTTGAAAAGTGTATGACATTTTATTTTTATTTTAAATGAAGAAATTTTATGACATGGTTTATTGCACCCAGTGTAAACAAGGTGCTTACAACCCAGTATGGGGGAGATCCTGGAACGGATGTCACATGTCACATGTAACGTTTTCAAAAGTAATAAAATGTAAAAAGTGATAGTATGTGGGAGATCTTGTAACGGATGTCACATGTCACATTTATCACGTTTGTCACGTTACATTACAACCTAGTATGGGGGAAGATGTTGTAACGTTTGTCACATTTGTCACTTTTGTCACGTTACGTTTCCAATTTGGCTTATAACTTATAAAAAATCAAAAGTAATTAAAAATTTCATGTTCCCTCATAACTTATCAAAAATAATTAAAAAATTAAAAGAGAGGGATCCAATTTCTTGAGGGGTAATATTTTTCTTACCGTGTAAAAAATTTAAGATAAAACAAAAAAAATTACACCTCAAGAAATTGGATCCCTCTCGGTGCTTGATAGATCTGGGTTTGGGTTTGAGATGGATCTACCCTAGTAACTATAAAATCAACAAAATGTCTGACATCTATATTTCACATTGTTTCGAGTAACACAATAATATTGATACAAAAGTAAAGGTGGTCATAGCCTTTGGAGATCTACACGATAATAAATTTGGGTGTAGTTACATTCTTATAGTGTCCATACCACCTTAGAAATGAAAACTAATAACCACACCACATAACATTGAAATTTCTTTATAAAATCCATGTACTTGAAATACATGTAAATTTTTCATTTGCTTATTTTTGTGACTCCATAAATAAATAAGATTAGGAATGGCTATCTATATATAGGCACTACTTTGTAATGTGAGATGTTACAAATGAATATGTAACTCAACACAATTTATATATTTACATTTCAATAGTTTATCACAATTATAGATTGTGTAATTTTGAATAAGAAAATTAAAAGTACAAATTAAATACATGTTTTTCTACATTTAATTTAAAATAGTTTATTTTACATCAAATATCTCTTTAATAAAACTACCATATAAAATAATATCTGCTGTATTAAATTATTTTTTTTATTTAAATTCATAAAAATTTAAATCTTTTTAGTTTTTTTTATTATAAAATTTATCATTTTAAAAATCTAACTTCTTTAATACAAAATTTATTTAAAAATAAAATATAAAATTATTATTATTATTATTTCATAAAATTTTATTACATTTAAATTTCAATCCACTCATTTCTTAGAATATGAAAAATTTCTATATATAATTAATTATAGTGTACAGTTTTATTATCTTTTAAACATTTATAAAAATATCTATTTTATATTATGTTCTAATATTTATACGCTTAATACACTTAACAAATGACATTTACCAAGGGCCAAAAACTTAAATTCTTACCACCAAAATACTTAAATTCTTTCCACCACAAAAATAATTCGGTTGTGCAGGCCACCATTGTTTTCTCTTAATTATTCCGGATCATATATACCTTCAGTCAACCTCCAAGTCTTACCCCACTCCAGAGAAAACGACGGATAACACTTGATGAACAAGCGATTTTATAGGAGAAGAAATTGACTGCCGTATTTAAATAAAAAAATTTTGGGCTCCACCTCAATTA
This sequence comes from Larix kaempferi, assembly GCA_027924585.1. Lineage (NCBI taxonomy): Eukaryota > Viridiplantae > Streptophyta > Pinopsida > Pinales > Pinaceae > Larix > Larix kaempferi. Next base: position 303,420 of record BSBM01002036.1, read on the forward strand.
AGTTGACATTCTCACAGCTGTCCCTTTTAGGCTAAACTTGTCGCAATTTGAATTCGTATTGGACCTAGATTGATGAAGATCCTGTAACACATGCGCATTGACTTCAAGTGAAAATTCCCGGTAATCTAGATATCAAATTCTAAATAATGATAAACCTTAGTAATCAGTATCCCATGATTACGCGGAGAGAAAAATCTCTGTATAACTTTAAATTTAAATTATTCAAAATTCACACTAATCTAAAGGCCACAATAAAAACCCATCCTTGCCTAAATTTAAGGTATTAAAAAGCCAAATTCGAACTTCAGATGAAAAAGCCAAAAAGCCAAATTGGAAATTCAGATGAAAAAGCCAAAGGGTCAGGATGTAGTTCAAAATTCAAGCCGTTAGGTTACTTTATATTTCTGGAAAACGCTTGTTATTGTTATTGGCATTCAGATCTGATAGATTTTGAATTAGAGGAGATAGGACGCAGCTACTGTTGGCAGATTGGATCTGAGAGCACTCACTGTCGGAGGCTAGGGTTTCTGTGTTCGCAGCTTCACATGGTGGTCTCCCCCTATTTGCATATGGGAGAGCAAATAAATATATCATAAATTCGGCTCTGCCTAGGTGGATCAATATTTCTGATGCACAAAGGCTTGACAGAGATTCTGTACACAAACTTGTTTAGTCTGATTGCTGAGAACCAGCTTGTAATACTGAGAATCTTGGTCTTGCTCGCATGACTTCCTGGTAAACCTTGGCGAACGTCCCTTGCCTCAGCAGGCGCCCTAATTCATACCTCCCCATCAGAATATTGGACTTCATGATCTCCATAATCATTTGTCTTGAATAGATTGGGGTTGCTCTCCGTCGTGCACTCCATTCCAGGCGCCGTGAGTGTTTCTGCTGTTGTTCTGCATCTGCTCTACGCAAACGAGCTCGGCGACTCACAGTCTCGACAGGCCGCAAGTACATCTTACAGCGACATTGTCTGCTTATACAGGCCGCAAGTACATCTTATACAGGCCTTGGATATGAGCTCGACAGGTCTGTTTATTCACCTCTCTTACGAGATTTATATCATGTTCATAGTAATCTGGATATATCATGAAGCACTGGATCATTCTGGAATATTGTATCTGGTATCGAATATAACCTAGGGTTTCAGTGTTCACAGGTCCAGATGGAGAATCAAGGGAGAGAGCTCTGTCCAACTCCACCAAATGACAACGGAAGGAAGCTAGATTTGAAGGTCCATAAGCTAGATTTCGAGGTCTGATAGGTTATTTCATATTTCTGGAAAAACTATTGTTATTATTATTGGCTTTCATATCTGTCATTTAGTTTGTTTCAGTGATTAGTTGGTATTCTTCTAATATTTTCGTGGATGAAATTGTGCAGTTCTTTTTACTCTAATATTTATGTTTCATTTTCTTATGAGACCCTGGTCGTTTTGTTCCTCTAAAAACTGCTTACCTGTTATTTACTCTTTCAAGACTTCATCCATTTGGAATAAGTAGTAGTGGAGTTTTTTTTAAGAGTTTCCTATTTGCTGTAAAATCTTTTCATTCCAGAATTCGTTAGAAAGAGCATCTACTTGAACCCATACCGTAGGGCTTTGGACAACTCCTCTGCCAGGTTAAGAAACTCTGTCCAATAGCGCATATATAAGCCTTCTGAATTTAAGAAATAGAAACCAGCTTCAAAAACGTATGCCCTGTCTTCACATTCTCTTGCATAAACAATGAAGAAACTCTTTGTACAGAAGTGCAGATCGATAAAACCTTTAATTCACCGTGTAGGACATGTCCGTTCTCTGAGAATAAATTATGGCAGAAGGTTTGTGGCGTGTGGTCGGAGCTGGATGAGTGACTGCTTCTTGGCTGTGGCGTGTGGTCGGAGCTGGATGAGTGACTGCTTCTGGAGGAGTTAACGCTATTGACTATTACTGCCAAACATTTATTGACAGGAAAACCATTCTATGAAAGATGATTATTATAGATCTTTGGTCGCCCAAAATATTGATTATCCTCTCCTATCCTGCTTCAACCTTAGAATAGAGACACGGTTCAAGCAACAAAGTCACCTCAAGTAGTATCCGTTTTCAGCCTGGGTTGATTCAATTAATCTTGACCTAGCCTTCCCATAACCATTTGTTGATCTAGCCTTCCCATAACCATTTGCTGGTCCAGTCGATAAAGAAAGGGTAGGATCATAACGAAGATTAAAGGCAAAGATTCAATACCACAACCACCAGATCGAGAGGCGCATGTCATCTGAAAGTCGACCATGGATTATATGTGTCAAAAATCTCGGAGGCAGAGTATACACTGACACAATGATAACGGCCACCTCCATAAACTAAATAACAGGAAGATAAATGAACGATGGGGATAGAGAGGCTTTGGTGTATGAATGATTAGCCATGGAATATACCAAAATGTCTTCTTGGTGATAGTTTTGACATCTACCTCCAATCCACTCTACATGTAGCCGCTAGAATGAGTATGTTAAGTAGAATATTTTTTAAGGATTGATAATGGCATAATGGTATACTATAGTAGTGTACAAATTTTGGCTAATTTTACTAATTTTTAAATTTTGTTGGGTTATATTTTTTTTAAATATTTAAATTTATAAAGATTTTATATATTTTTGAGCAATTAAACCGTGATTAAAATAAAAAAAAGAATATGTTAAACTTGATAAATACTTTAAATGGAATTTGAAAATTTCTTTTGAAAAAATATCTAAAATCAATTCATGGGCTAAAATTAGTTGGTTTAAGGTTTTCCATGATGCCATGATAAATTTTTCCTATTGGTGAAACTATTGGTTATTGGTGAAACTATTGGTTATGAGGTGCACCATCCACTATCTAAAGATGAGCCATACACATAATCTTGTAGCAAATAATAAGGAACTGCATGTCGAAGACCACATGTCTAGAGTTATTCCTTTCTTGGCTCTACATGAAACATAACTTTAGCCCTCTAGAGGTCGTTGAAAGGGATAACTTCCCTTAATCTATGAGCGACACCAAATTTCTTGAATTTCTTCGTTTTTGTAAAGCAAGGGCTAGAATTGGTGAGGATTGGCTATTTGGCGTGGGGAATTTACTTTTTGAAAATGGGAACACGAGGTTCCGTGTTGCAAAAGCTGGGAAAGCTGGGGCTCTTTCTTCAGCAACAACTGCTGGAAAAGCTAAGACTACTACTTATGGTTCAACAGGGACTGCTTGCTGGTTCAACTAATTCAACTGCAGAGGCTGCTAGGAATGAGGGGACTCCGTGTTGCAAAAGAACAGAGGTTCCGTCTTTGAATTTCAATTCAGACCTAACACTTGAGATGAGAAATATCACTATGCTAAAATGCTTAGCGAATTCTGAATGCAGTTATTATAAACCCAAAAGAACAAAAGTAAAAGAGATTTTCCTCCATGGTTTCATGTTGTCTCCGCCAAGAAGCCGTTGAAAAACATCCCTAAGATCTGACCATCCACTGCGCTCTCTGCTAATTGTCTCTGCTATCTAACGGGCCTGAGAATTCAACTAAGCAGAAGAGAGAATTCAACTAAGCAGAAGGGATAATGCATGTCTGGACGGTGCATTAGGGGTCTGGTTTCTCCCCACGTTTGCATAGCTTTGAAATGATGAGCAAGGTCGCTGAAGCAAGCTTTCTAATGAAGTGGGAAAGTCGGGCTGGTCATAATAACAATGACGGGGTAAGAAATGTAGCGTGTGAACATCAAAATTTATAATTTGTTATCATACTGAGGAAATAGAGACTTTGCCAGCGTCTAGGGATGATTTTATGCTCTTACAGAAAACACAAATTCTTGAAATCATCAGCACCCATTAATGTCGACCAGGAACAGCTTAAGTTGAAATATTTTACAACCCTTCTTGTAATCCCTCCTCCCAAAAAAACAGTGATAGAACGAACAGCTTAATTTGAAACAAGATGTGTCTGAAACAACTTTGCTGGACAGGATGACACCGCTGCTATATAATGGAAAAACTGTAGTTTTCGACTGACAACGCAAACGAACAGATGTCGACAAGCTGGCAATAACAATGATGCCTTCGAAATCATAAGAACGTTATGATACGACCAGAGGGGAGAAAAGGAAGAAAAACAATGTCAACTTTAACTCATTTGGCGGAGCATCACTGCAGAATTGGCAGTGGCGGCAGTTAGAGCTTTCAACATTCACTTTGGAGTTATTGCTACAATCCCAGTTATGGCTTAAATTCAAAAGTTACAAGACAAGCATCCCAGTTTCTATATGTCTAAATTTGAATTTGCAGAAATATTGTACCATGAAATTTTGATGACATCATAGTGTACAAGTGGCAGATGGAATCCTAATAATTTCCAGAGGCTGATGTAAAACTCATGAAGAAAACTTACTTAGGGGGAGAATTTCTCTTTTGGAAAATAATAATGGGACTTTTAGTTAGTGAAGCCTACGGGGGCTTTTTGTTTTGTTTTGAGAATACAGGCATGACCATGTTCATGAAGAGTGGGTAAATTGTTTTATTAGGGAAAAATAATTGACAGTCATAGAATTCTTGTTATTGTTTTTTATAATTTTTTATTATTAATTTTTGTTATTGTTTTTTATAATTTTTTATTATTAATTGTGAATTGTTTATAATTTTTTACTATTTATATTTTTTTATCCAATTTTCAAAATTTTTATTAATTAATTTATTTGTATAAAATTAATTTTATCGCTAGGTCAAATTTTTATGGAAGTTAATTCGGTAGTGAAATTACCAAGTAACATCTAATCCTGGTTGTAAAAAAAAACCTCATAAGCACATTAGTAAAAAATCATGAGTGGTTAACTTTTTGGTTAATAGCAATGAGGATTTAATATAATGAAAACTATAAGAAGTTAGGCCTAATAGAGGAGGGAGATGCTCTTTTTTTTGGGAAATAATAATGGAACTTTTACTGAGTGAAGCTCACTCGGGGGGATTTTTTTTGCTTTGGGAATATAGCCATGCTTATGGTCATGGGAAAGAGTGGGTTAATTTTTTTATCATGCAATTTTATTAAAGTGAATTGATGTACACATAATTTTTGTTATTAATTTTCATAATTTTTTACTATTAATTGAGAATTTTTTACAATTTTTTATTATTAATAAATTTATATTTCTAGATTCAATAGATTTTGATTATATATTTTAAACATATCATATTTATAACTTTGCTCATCTTTCATATATTTATTCAGAATTGTGAAATTTTCATAATTGTTATTACTTAATTTGTTCATGTAAAATTAACCTTTCTCTAATTTTAAAAATAGCATAATCAATTTTGAATAAGTTACTAATTTGGTTTGTGATAATAAATCTGTTTAAAATTCTTCTTCTTTTTAGTAATTGATTTTGCTAAACATTAGTAATTGAGTTTGATTAGAACTATTTTTTATGCATATTTTACGATATGATAGTGTTTTAAATTTTTTCATT